>OX101786.1:35916430-36303315 GCA_944452715.1 Ophion slaviceki | reverse complement strand
ATATTCCAAGCTGACCACGGGAGTGCTCCCGCCAAGGCCCGTTACTTCACTCTACCTCCATTTCGCCAGCCCGTTATCCATTCATCATTGAAACAATATTAAATAAACGTAGAGCGAGGAAAGCTCTTTCGCTCTCTCGCTCTCTGTTTCTGCTCTTCGAAGCACAGTTGAATCGCGCTGAACTGTGCTTGTTTATGGAAAGGACTCATCGTCAGTTCCAATGACGCGCCAATCGCGTAACGCAAAGCGGGTCACGTTGGTTCTCTCCTTCCTTCGTGCGCGAGCCAATGACATCGCTCGCAGGGCATCCCCACCGTCGCTCGCCCGCGTGCCGCGCGTAGGGCGAAAGCTTCGCTCGCTTCTACTGTATCTAGCTCAGACCGCTTCCCGTGCCACACTCACCCAAACCAATCGCCCGCGTTCCGATAGACGTGCGCATATATCAATTCATCGATATTTATGTCCAAGTACTATCCAGCGTTCGTACTGTAAGGTTTATTCCCAACGAGTTTCACCACGAAATTGATAAAATTGTAATATGGGTGCTGGGTTATCCGGCCGTTTCTTGGGCAGTAGACACACTGTTAATTATTAGTGTAAGTTGATAAAATTCCTGGTTCGTAGTCATTTGTGCTGTTTGTTTATTCAACGGCATGATATTCGACAGTCGTTGCACGACAAATCTTGAATACCTCTTTCGAAACTCAGGGCACTGATTCACGATTTTATTCATATAGAGGAGAAAACCCAGTCTATCGAGTAGTGTAGGGATACTTTGAAATTCAGCCGGCGTTTTACGGACTCGATTCTTTGGGTTTAAGTCGCACGTGCGAAACTTTTTCAGTTATGTACCGAATAGTTAAGTGTATAATATTCATGCTCATGCGCTCTCCAGCGTAAAAGGCGGAGGCATGGATATAAATGCTTTCTTTTGTTCGTCTTATTTTTTTAACTTTTTTTACTGCCTCTTCTATTGATCCCTGCGAGATAGCAAGTGAGGGAAAAAGAAATTCAGGTGCAGAGTAATGTACGAATTTCATCACATTGTTCTCCTCATGCTTGCAGACAGACATGCACGTATGTCCTCTTTATCACAGGCAAACTCTTGAATATTCCCGTCCTCATTCATTTTAACCGCGAAAAAACAATAATATTCATCTCAACGCAAACAAAAAAGAATATTGCGGTATCAATATCGGCGAAATGAAAGTCTCGGAATAACGACAAACTAGTAGTTGAAAGGGCTATATACGCCAGCCGATTTTCGTGTAAATATTTTTACAGTGCACGAATTAATAACGGTTGAAAGGCAAGCGTATTCGAAGGCTGAACATTCCGAGAACGCTGCGAGTCTTCCATCGCGTTGGGAATCGGTTTGCGATGAACGCACGGACCGAGTACACGCGAGGCGGGGTAAAATCAACTCATCGTATACACGGTTGTACAAAACTGGTGCACATGTTATTTTATTAGTTTTCGAGCGATTGAAGCATAAAGAAACGCTACTCCAAGTAAATACTGGAGAATTTCAAAGAAAGCAATTTTAATGTTGTTTAGTTATGATGGGATCGAGAAATACGATGATGTTGAAGTTTGCATCGTTGGAATGCAACGAAAAATAATTCTATTTAATTGTTCAATTTTTCTTTGCCTGTGAAAATCACTTAAACTTTTTTATGCATTCTTAGTAGAGAATTACGACCTCAATTTGCACAAAATAGTTTGCGTTCCAACGATGCAAACTTGAACCTCGTAGATATACGATACTTCGGCTAGGTTGATGATAAAAGCACTCTATTGCACACTTCATCAATCTGACGTCGGCTACATCTTGTTCGCCATTATAAATGTATTCGCACGTCGTTTTTTTTTTCAAGGGAAACGCTACGCTGGCCGACTTCTACAGACATGAGTGCGTAAACACGCAAAGTAATCTGCATATATACCTAATACTGCGTATCCTAATACTTACCACTTGCACCCTCAGTGAGGTACTCAGCTGACCCACTTTCTCATCTTTGTACATGTGTATAAGGGTAGACCGGGGTTGCTTAGTGCAGCGCTTTGAAATCCTATTTTGTAATTCACATGAAGTCACAATTATTTTGCTTGCTTCCGCACTAATGAAAAAAATGGCTGTCAGTATGAAATAGAAATTACAATTAGCAAAATAATATTCGTTTTCATACTTGAAAAATGGGTCGATTTCATTATATTGCGTTCAAAATTCGACATATGTCGCAAACGCTGGTGTTCATTTTGAAACTACTTATACAATTGTAGGGGGAAGTCCCCCAGTGGCGGACACCTAAGCTTTTCGGACAATGAAAAAAAAACTGCTTCGAGAAATGTTAATTTTTTGTTGTTGAAATTACGTCAACAAAGTTTAAAACAAAAGTAAATTAACAAAAATGCAACATCTGCATAAACGAAAGTCAAAACTTTATTCAAACTTTGGTACAAAAAATTGCCGTCACTGCAAGTGGCACCTAGTACCGGACAGACTTAACTTCGAGCCCCCAGCGCCGGTCATCTTCAGAACATTTTGCACCAATCGCATATGTAAGTTTTCGAACATTTGGAGCTGTCTGCAAATTATTCATAAACCTATCCACGGCAGCTGGCGCACTGCATCCAGGCTTTTTCGTGGCCCTCCAGGCGTCCTACGCAAGTAGTTTTTATATTCGATATTTGAGTTGATGGTTGCTTTTTCTTCGCTTTAGCTCCACCTTTTCCTTTGGCCTTTACGCCTTTGGTTTTTTTTTTCATTTTCTTCTATCACTGTTTCAAACTTCTTTCCATTTCCTTTCTGTTCGTCCTTAACGTTCTTTTTATTCTCTTTTTTTCGACAACAATTTTGCACGGTGATGAAGTCAGAATTTCACTTCTTTCGGTTTTTCTCTTCCTAGCAACTGATCGTTTTTTGGCAGCATCTGGCACGGTTTAATAACGATGTTTTGTCATGTAGAGTGCTTTTCGGAACGTTGTAGCGGAGCGAAGCTTCTCTCAAACTCAGTTAGCAATTTTTTTTGATCCATTGTTGTTCCTTTTTCTTCTGTTCTATTTTGATTTCTCTGCGTTTTTCTATCCTGTAAAATAAAGTACAACAGTTATAATCAAAAGTATAAATGCTTACGAGAAAAAAACAGCATGTTTACTGTCCGGCGTTAAGGGACCACTTTGTGTCCGGTACCAGGGGACAGAGAATCCCCAAAATTACGTGTTTTATACGAAAACACCTTGGAAATCCAAGAAAAACTTTACCAAACTTCGAATATTTATGGAACATGACGTATAATAACCATTGACATAAACACTTAAACACAGAAACTTAGCAGTAACACGTACCTCGATCTCACCCGACGTAGTGTAGTCCCGCCAAACGCAGCAATCAATTGCTCTCACTTTGGCCTCGCGCGTCAGTGGCAAACCGCGTCCCGCGATTGTGTATCGCTACTCTCGCCGGCACCCCTTTTATGGGTTTTTTACGGGAACGCACTGCGACATTGTCGTGATAGCACGAGTACCCTACACTACTCCGGGACTTCCCCCTATGATATATCTAAACATCCTAGGTAATTAACGGGTCTGCATAAGCTTGAAGCCCACGAAACCTGTGCATTTTCAATATTTTTCTCTGATGGGATGATTAGGATGGAATGTCGAGATTTTATACACAATTGATACATAGTCTCGTGAAGTTTGCATTTTTTATTGGAAAATATTGACAAACATTGAAGTTATTATTTTCTTAACAAAGGGCAGCCGTTGCTGCATGGCCAGTTTCATAAAAAATAGTTAAAATTCATATTTTCCATGTACATTTTCTGTATACATTTAAAGGTCTGTTCAATTATCTTTATGTTTTTGGGTATGGGGAATACGAATACGGCAGTTATTGTTTTCCGAAAAGTGTCTTTCTTTTTTTATAAACAAATTGATTGTTAAAACGACAGTTGCAACAAAACGATGCATTTTGGAGAAAAAAGTGCGAAATGAAAAATGGTCCTTCATAAAGTTACAACAAAATAAGATTCATTGATTTTTTTCAAAATCCGTTAGTAATAGAGTTATCAACCCCGCGAGTTTTAACGAGGGAGGAAGCCGGAACGACGAGTGCCAGGTGACGAGATAAACTTTCGTGGCTTATATCTTCATTACTAATAGAGTTAGCAAAGAAATCAATGAGACCTTTTTTATTGTAAATTTATAAAAGAACCTTTCCCATTCGAAACCTTTTTTCCAAAAGGCTTTGTTTCATTACAATCGTCATTTAAACAATTAAATTGTAACAAAATACCTTTGTGTATAGACTATACTGGTTTAAAATAAAATTAAAAACAAAAATTGTTCCTTCAATCTTCGATTCCTGCGTCATACAGTGATCCTCCCGCAGCAGCAGCAATATCTTCAGCATCTTCTTGCGCTGCTCGACGAAATCTTCGCCGTGTATCTATTTTGTGACATTTTCCATATGCATTGGG
Source organism: Ophion slaviceki (assembly GCA_944452715.1). Taxonomy (NCBI): domain Eukaryota; kingdom Metazoa; phylum Arthropoda; class Insecta; order Hymenoptera; family Ichneumonidae; genus Ophion; species Ophion slaviceki. Next base: position 36,298,831 of record OX101786.1, on the reverse strand, counting down.
CCCAGTTATCAATCCCATCACTTATAGATCATTAACAGAATGGGCGCTTTGCCTCTTTACAAAAATCGTCATAAGTTGGTCAATTTTTGGAATTCTTACCAAACCTCTTTGCCAAACTAAAGGTAACGCCCTAAGTTATAAAAATGTGTAATAAAAATCGTATTTATCAAATTTCATTAATACGCAGACCCCTTAATCATAATAATCGAAGAATACTCGATGTCGTTGACGACACGTAGCACATCAAAGTGCACTTGATTTTTCGTCAATGCATCTTCTCACGGTGGCGTACACAAATTACGTAACGCCAAATTCTCACCCCCTCCCCCCGAACCACTAACGCAACGCCCGGCCGGACCCCCCCCGCCCCTCTATTCCGTTACGTAACGGGTGCTTTGTCGTCAATAATTGCAATTTTTTTTCATAGACATAATTAATTATGAAAGGATTGGGTTTATACTCAGTCTTTGAAATAGTAATTATGAATATTTAAAAAATCGGCCACGTACAACCTTAGTCACTGCGATTACAAAAATGTCAACAACAAAAAAATTGAAAATCGGTTGATAAGTTTTGAGTATTCGCTGGTACAAGGTCGAAAAAAGTATTTTCGAGAAAAACGCGTTCAAAGTTTTCGGTCCGTTTTTCTCCATATAAAGTTTTGTGTTTTTCTGGAACATTGATACTTACATTAAAGTATCTAGTCCCGGGCCATATGACGCTTCTTCATCTTCATTATATTTCATAAAATAATCAGAGCCTGCACTTCATCTATTGTGAACGATGCCACACCTGTAGGGACTGAGGGCACTAACCGATCGCGCTACCCGTTCTCACTAAAATAACTGCAACTCCGTCAATTTTCGGACTTGTGACTAAAAATGTTGCCAACATAATTTTGGATATATGTACTTTCAAGAATCATTAAAAAAAATTCAAATTTTGCTTGGTGAAGGAGGAAAAAGCTACTGTGCAAGTTCTTGCACAGTGACTTCCCTTCTTAACTGACATTTCGTATGGAAAGCTGTCAACTTTCCGCGGTAATATATTGCGCGCGAGTTTTAAATTCAAAACTTGAACATGTTGAAAATTTACTATTTCTGGCAGTTCTAAAACCGTGACGTAACGCAAACCTTACCCCCCACGTACTTAGACCGTACGACCTGCCCCCCCCCCCCTCCCCCGCCAAATTGCGTTACGTAATTTGCGTACGCCCCCCAATGAGCATTAGTTGGTAAAATTGTCACGTTTTTTCTGCATTAACTCTAGCATCTACCGAAATGAGGGTAACTAGCGTATAGAACCAGTCACCTCGGCCTCCACTCTTACAACCGCCACGTACGACGGTCGCGAGAATGTTTGGTCGTTAGCACAAAGGCTTACAATGTTCGCGAGTGGAAACAGCATGCTGTCTAGGTTTACACTCCTCGCTTTTTCTCCAGGCTTCTCGCAGCTTCTCGGCGTGATGAGGTTCGTTAGAAACCGGCGCCAAAAGTGACCCTGAGTGTGTATACTTTTGGAACCCTAATGGCTTAATTCATTAGAATTAGACGTATACATATATTACATGTATACTCACACACACACATGCACACAGGTATATATACGGGGTGTCCCATTTTTAGTGGAACAGGGAAATATCTTGAAAACGACCAGTCCAACGGCAAACATTTGTTATACACATTCGCCCCTCTCACCCTCATTACCAGAGCACACCGCCCAAGATAGATGTTTCGAAACATCACTACGACGGTTGATTTTCAATATACTCTTCCTAAATCAACCAATTATTAAATGCCTCATTCTTATGTATCTGGTATTGAATAATCTTGCATTATTCAGTTATGATGCTTTCGACAGCTGATTGGAATATGAATACATTCAATTTTCGATCTGATAGGCGCTTGTAACTTGAATCTTATCAGTTATCGTCATTGATAGATGCGATCAACGTCAAACAATTAACTCAACGCTATATTCATATATGAGGAGCTGGTGCACAAAACTGCACTTGTCCACACTACGTCAAATTGTTTTTATGTTTTTATTTCATTTTTCCTCGGGCCAAAAAACTGCCTCTTCAAGCGGAAAGGCACTTTTTAAACAATTTTGAGGTGTTTAAAGTGCTTGATAAAAACAAACAATAAAAATTGACGTAGTGTGGACAAGTCCGGTTTTGTTCGTCAGCTCCTCATATCAATTCATATATTCTAGGTTTGTATATATTATATATTATGACTTGAGCATTCAATAATTGTAGCCGAATTCGCCAAGGACACTATATACAAATATAAATGGCAAGATCTGCCGCTTGTTTCATAAGTAAATAAAATTATTGAAGAATAAAACATTTTGTTCTATTTACGGCCAACGTATGCCTCATAATTTGTAAGTCTTTCGTTGTTCGCTCCTTCCTTTGTAGTTGTTTGTATTTGTTCAATATCGGCGTTTGTTTAATTCCCCCACTTTGCTTATCCGTTTGTTCGTTTATTTATTTGTTCGACATTTGCTTGTCGACATCATTGTTCGCAAATAACTTTTTTATTTAAAAAAAATGACATACAATGCCTGAAAATTGGTAAACTTCTGTTTGTTTGTTTATTTGTTTTTTTTTATATTTATCTTTTTTTCCGTGTGAATGTCTCTACCGTTTGTTCGCTTAACCTTCATATTTTGTTTATTCGTTTCATTGCTTGCTTTTTCCTATTGTAAAGAAAAATGCGGCATAAGTCCTGTTTCCAAACCCTTAGCTACGTTTCTAAGAAAGATTTGGTACAATCTACGGTACTTCTCGTGTCGTGAATGCTTGAACTTGAAGTCAGACAGATTTATTTCCTTCAACGTTCAATTTTTTTAATCGGTTCCAATAGTGTAAAAAAATCGTTAAGGGGTCTTCTCACTTTAGACGCTAAAAAAGGCCATTTTCATTCATTTTTTCAATAGGTTTATATTATAGATGTAGATATAAAAGTTGTTACACTTAATAAATACACATTAGAAATAGATTAAAAAAAAATATTTATTCAGGTCTCTATGTATAGACGAAAAACGTAGTTAAAAAAATATCCTCAAAAAATTGTTCGTCTGCGCTGTTGATGAAATCTCGGACATGGATCGTCCGAAACAAAAACATCAAACGGTTGTAGATTCAGTATGTTAATGGCCATAGCGCATATCATACGATTATTGATATATGCAAAAATAACAAAATGGCGGACTTTTTTAAAAAACGTGTTCTTTGACCGTTTTTGGCAAAAAAGTAAAGATACATTTTTTGAACAATCCTTGATATGCGCTATAGCTATAGTTGTAAAGAATATGTGGTTAAAATTTCATAAGGATCGGTTCAGTAGTTTCCAAGATTTTATCCACAATCCGTCGAAAAACGTAGTTTCGAGAAAAACGTATTTCAAGTTTGTTTTGGTTACACAAATACATAACAAAATGTTTTTTGTGTGTTTCGAAAGTGGATTTATTAAGTGTAACAACTTCCATATCAATATCTATAATATACACCGAAAAAAAAATCATGAAAATAGCCTTTTTTAGCGTCTAAAGTGAGAAGACCCCTTATGAAATTTTGTGATCATTGAACAATTACAGACGGAACGACGTTCGTAGTATTATTACACACACATAGGGACACACATACATGTATAAACCATCCTCAAAATATTGTAATAGTGTATAGTCCAGCGTACATATTATCGATCTTACGAATTACGCCGTTAATTTTAGGTGTTACAATTGGGTGTGAATCATAAGTGCACCCACTCAAAATCGTGATTCTCCACGTTTCGTTGTATGAACTTACGTTTCTTTACAGGGGCAAATGTTCTTCGACCTAAAAGAAAAGGTTGTATTTAAGAAGACCAAAGATTTTTGGTACTTCGATTTTGAAAACGCGCGAAAGCCTGTACAAGTTCTGAAACAAAGTGCTCCCTCGATCATCTGTTTCCTCTGCTTTTCTATCGAGTTTTGGAAAGAACTCTACGGAATATCGTGACGCGCGTCTATGGGTGCATGTGCACGTGTATGCGTGTTAGCCAAAAAGATCGCGTCAGTGCGTCCGTGCCAGGATTTATTTGTCTCCCGTTTCGTTGGTAGAAAAGTTCGCCGAGTCACACTTTTTTTTATACCTCTCCCTTTTTCACTTCTTTATACATGCCCGCACCTCTTTTTTTCGCCGATTTTTCCGTCTCTCAACGTTCGTTCTCACGCGAATCCCTGCAGTCGTTTGTCCGACCTCCATTTCATCCCTCTTGCACACTTCCGATGAGACTTCCTCACGATGCCCCACTTTTACCTTTTCACTTCCGCGTCCTGCACATCCCGGTCTTTCGCTTTTCCGACTCTCTCTCCCCCCCCCCCTCTCTCTCTCGCTCGCTCTATCTTCCCAAGACCCCTCATTCCATCGAAGTCCCCGATCTTCCTTCCAAACTCCGCTTTATTTTCCTTCTTTTCGCTGTCTGTGAGCTGAACAACGATGAACTCTCCCCTTGATCGAATGGGACTTCTCCTTACAGTCTCTCTTTCGCTTACCTTCTTTATTCCGCTCTCTCATCTTCGTCCGTCGTTTCACGCGTGACAAAGCAGAAGACGGCATCAGCTTAGTGTCGAGTGGCGGCAAGAAAGAGGAGAATAAGCGAGAGAGCAAGAAGAACCGGATGGAAAAGAGGGAACATCGCCCTCCTCTTGGAGGACTCCGCGACTCAGGCGGGAATAGAGAAGAAAAAGGGAAGAGGGTAGGAAAAAATGAAGATCGAAACAATATAATACTACAGGGACGTGGTATATACAAAGACAGTAGGGACAGGCAATACGGCGCGAGATGAGAAAAGGAAGTGGAGCGAGCAGTGAGTCCCTGGAGCGAAGGACGACTGCTAAATTGACGCTCCTCAGCTCTGGGGGAAAAGGAGACTGACATTCCGAGGGAGGTATCTTGGGACTTAAACCGTTGAGCCCATAGAAGAGAACGTGTAACCTTCAAATTTACCCTGTCTAACCGACTCTCCTTCTTATTGGCGTCTGGCGCTCCACCGTCAGTGCGAAAAGAACACGAGGGAGTAGGAATTCAGCTGCTTCCTTTTAAGCCGCAATTCTAAAGAGAGGACCCCGGGAGACAGCTAAGTGAATTTTCGATGCTTTGGGTCTGCCAAGCTTCGATCGTCGGTGGAAAAAAAACTACATTTCACCCCTGCATCCCAAACCCCTCACTGATTGACTGCACCTGACGTACCAAGCTGTTCTTCATGATCGCATGAACATTTCCACTTATACACTCAAGTCGATCGCTGGAATTCGATGCAATTCCCTTCAAATAACGTTAGAAGCGAATCCCTTTTAGTAGGCATCGTAACTATGCAGTATCCGCGTTTCCCACACTTGAAAATGTTACGCGCAGTGTAATAAATTATGGACTTGATCGTAGTTTTCAAAGCCAACGACTGACATGAATTTATAGTTGACCATAGTTGAACATGAGGCTAGTGACATGTGCATGTAAAGACTGGACAAGGAACAAGCGAAGCTCGTGGCAGAAAGGGAAATGGTGAAAGCGAAGGCGGAGAGACCCAGAGAAAGGAAGGAAGGAAAAGACAGCTTTAGACTCAGGATATGAGAACCTGCCCTGATGAAAAGATGGAACTACATGGAAGAGAGCCCTTTGGCAATAACGCCAACTCCTCATTTGCATACCCGAGTGTGCAAGACTGTCTGAGTTACGACCTAGTAACTGGCTCGCCCAATTGAGCTCATACGAACTGACCAATGGTTGGCACGTTATGAGCTAGTAATATTGTCAATGTTTTGTTATCCATTCGTTGTCTAGTCATTGCCCAGCCGATCTTGGTCACAAATGACAACGTAAGGTTATGTGACTAGGTTCAATTCTATCGAGCAAATGACTCATGGCTGGCTAGCCAACATGAGCTTCAGGTGGCTTTGCAAAAGAAAGACATTCTCAAGTGGGCATGTCGCCATGGAGTAGCCAACACTAGCTAACTGCGGCTATGCACCCCTTGGCTAGTCGCTGCCCAGCCGATCTTGGTCACAAATGACAAAGTGTGGTTATGTGGCGACGTGTAGTTCCGTCTAGCGATGGGCTCATGGTTGGCTAAGCAACTTGAGTTCCAGATGACGTTGCGCATGAAAAAAATCCTCAAGTCGGTATCTCGCGATGCCTTAGCCAATACTGGCCAAGGGCGGCCGCACTAGCCGGAATAAATGATCGGACAAATACAATTTAAGGTTATGTAGTTCTATGCGATCATGGCTCTTAATGCAAACGCTAATGAGTCATTGATCCGATAATGTTATTTACATTTGTTAATCAATCCATTTTTCAATAATCTAACATATGCAGACGATACGAAAATTCGGAAATTAAACAAGTAGAACTGGCTCAGTGGACAACGTCACAAATCATCATCCTAGAGGTCTCGGGATCGTAACCACGTTACAGCGTAAGCGTTTGTCTGAGATAATGTAACATTGAACCATTAATATATTCACAGCGCAAATAGCATAACTATAATTAATGAATAACTAAGAATATCGTAAAAGGGTCCAATTATGTAAATAATGTGCAAAAAAAATCGCGAACATATATATATATATATATATAGCCGATTTTTTTTTAAATTTAGTCGCCACCTAATTTTTTGTTCCCAGTCACTAGAGGACCAAAGCGTTACAAGGCTGGCTAGTCAATAGCTGAAACGGCTAGGTAATGGCGATTCGAAACATAACTTTACTAGCTTGTGGCTAGGCGGTGATGAGTTACGATTTCCACTCGGATATATATACGTACACATTCGCCTACATGTACGAACTATATAATAAACCGACTTTTTAAACCTCATACAGTAATCTGCACATACACAAATAGGCACCCACACACGTACATTTATATTCGGTGTTGGACGTATCGGGTGTTGATATAACCGCGCTTGCAAGTTACCTGGGGACCATACATATTTTATTTCCCTAGCCGTCACTTTTTTCCCCGACGCACCATCAACTATGTATTAATTGATGATAGCCAATGAGATTTATCGGTAATAAAAAGTGGGGTCAATATATCATGACAGTCATGGAATGGAATGGCATGTGTTCCATCAATCTCACTAAATACGAGCGCAAATAAGTCATCCAAGTCTCGCGAGAAAAAAACTTTTGAGAGTTATTGTAAAAAGAAAAATGGGAGTATTGACTGGACCAAAATGGACAAATGAACTGAACTGAAAGTTCATCAAACGCCATTAAAGACGAAAATAAAAAAACTCGACTCAATCAGATTATTTTTCACGAAAATTTCAATAAGGCAACGCAAAGGAAACTCAATACTCCGATGTACCAACGTCATTCTAGTGCTACAGAATGGTGAACGGGATAATTCCAATAACCATTTAGTTTTCTATTTCAATGGGCCTTACAAAACGTTCACGAAGACTTTCCAATCAAGCAATAAACACACTGCTTACCCGGTAAATCTTGGGCTTGGTTTGTTTTCGACACTTTGAAGATACATCTACGTTCTACAAAACGCGGACGAAGCAAATCCCTTTATACGGATCCCTCCCGTTCCCCGTATACGTGCAACGCAATTTACTATTCCATCGGAATTAAGTTGATATTTGTTAGATAACGTGTCTGTATTACAATCAAGAGTTGCCAAACAGAAGCATTTAACCTAAGTGATGGGAATGAACGCGCATTGTGTATGACTTGGGTCATTTTGCTTGTTCGCGGTATAGATATAGATATATAAATATATACAGGGTGAGGCACATAAATTGTTACAGAGCAATAGCAGTCAAACTGTTGATCATATCCAAAAATGTTTCAGACAAAAGTATCAGTGTTCGAGAAGGCCGTCATCCTGGACCACCCTATTTTTTTATTGGCAGAGGCGCTGAAGCTACGTCAAGGTCAACTTCACTTTTTTTTAATGGAATGGTACATTTTTTTCAACCATCTTGTGGAGCACCTCAAGCCGCATAAAAAAAAACATCAAGGGGTTAAAGTCGTTCCAGGTCATTCAATATCGCAGATCACTACCAAATATTTAGTAGTGATCCGAGATATTTAGATTTGTATCATCGATACTCCTTGAATGCCCTTTAATCACTTCAACCCCCTGATGTTTTTTATGCGGCTTGAGGTGCTCCACAAGATGGTTGAAAAAATGTACCATTCCATTTAAAAAAAGTGGAGTTGACCTTGACGTAGCTTCAGCGCTTCCACCGATAAAAAATTGGGTCGTCCAGTATGACGGCCTTCTCGAACACTGAATCTTTTGTCTGAAACATTTTTGGATATGATCAATAGTTTGAGTGCTAATGCTCTGTAACACTTTATGTGCCTCACCCTGTATATGTAATGGCAAAATGGCACAATTATGACGTTGCGGAAATGGCCACTCGCTCTTTCTCTATTCCTCGCGTATGCTCAGCCAATATCAACGCATCGATACGTAACGCACAGAGAGCACTATCTTTTATTACGTACATAAACAATCGCGCACGTAACTAACGCCCGATTCCCTACTAACTTGCATATTATTCTATACCTACATCTGTGAGTGATTAAACCGTTATCCGTGAGAGCAAAATTTTATCAGGTACACTTTTACGTAAATCAAATACAATCCCGCTGGTGGGTATTCCTCGACTCAATAAATAATGAAAATATAGAATATTTGGACGAACTGCCGACTGTGGAAGAAAGTAATTCTGATGACGTTGAAGTTTGCATCGTTGGAACGCAACGAAAACGGTTTTTTTTTGGTTTAACAAATTTCCTTTTGCAAATTTAAACTACGAAATCACGCAACCACTTTTTAGGATTCTTATTTAGCGATCTACCACGAATCTGTAAAATATGATTTTCGATAATAATGACAATAAGAAATCAGAATAAATTTCCGTTACTAATTTTGAAAAGCTTTACATAATGGCGCGGGGAAAATGAACGATGAACTAAAATACTTTCGAAGTGAGGGAGGCAGCTCAGTTAAAGAGATGCCTTCAAGTGGTTGCATTGAAATCCGCTGTTCAGCCGTAGGTGCCCTTCGTGGTTTATACCTTAGTACAAACAGATATCGCTTATGCCACCTTGAAGGGTGGCCCTGCGGCACTAATTTCCAGGCAAAAGACGCTATATTCAATCGAGACACGTTCCTCGAATGATCAAGTAAAAAAGTTTTGCCAATGTGTATTTGAAAAAAGTGAAGCTGATACTGACCAATTGCTTACACAGTTTCATATTAAGTCCGCACTATCCGAAACTATGTGTAGAGATTGGTTTCGATCATTTATAAGTGGTGATTGTGACTCTTTAGATAGGCAACGATCAGGTCAGTCGAAAAAACATGACAATACCGAATTGCAAACTTAGCTGGATAGAAACTCTTCTCAAACACTCGAAGATTTAGCTAAACAGCTTAATGTTGATAGGTTAACAGCATCCCGACATTTCTACGCCATGGAGAAGATAGCGAAAGGCAAAAAATGGCTGACATACGAGGTGAGCGAGAACGTCATTGGGAATGAGCTAAACGTCATCACGTATGTGTTCATGCACAGACATGATGACGTTTAGCCTGAGTCCTGAGTTAGCCTGAGTTACAACACGCAATTGCGAGGCTCATGACTAAACGTTTCGTGTAGCGTGTTGTAACTTGAGATAAAAAAAAATTATTTCGACAATCGTAAATATCGAAAACCGTTGGTTGATTGTGGTCAGCCATAGTGTAGCGTGTTGTGTGGTTGTGGTCAGTCTCGTGTAGCGTGCTGTAACTAGAGAAAAACAAATGTAATTATTTTGATAATCCTAAACATCGAAAATCATGGGTTGATTGCGGTCAGCCATCAACATCGACGTCAAAACACAATATCCATGGTTACAAAGCTATGCTGTGAATCTGGCAGGATCTAGGTGGGGTGTGCTTTATGAGCTATTCAAATCCAAGGTAACAGTCAATGCCGAACGTTACCAACAGCAGCTGGAGCGTTTGAACGTTAATTCAATAGACAAAGGGCCTTCAGTAGCGTCAAGTCGCCGAAAGGTAATTCTGCTATACGATAAACGCTCGGCTCCACGTTGCATTGGCGGTGAATGAAACCCTGGTGGAACTGAAATGGGAGATCCTCCCTCACCAAGCGTGTTTTCTGGATCTTGCTCGAAGTGATTATCACTTCTTCCGCCGAACCAGCGCGCCTTAGGCGATACACACTTTCGTAATTACAAGGAAGTCCGAAAATGGTCAAATGAGTGGAGACCCTCAAAAGACAGGGCATTCTTTCGACGTGGGATTCAGCTCTTGCCAAGAACGTGCAAGAAAGTGGTAACAGCCGAGACAAAATAGATTGATCAATGTAATCCAACAAGTTTTTACAAAATAAATGCATGAAAAACGAAAAGAAAACAGCGCATTTCAATACAACCAACCAATTAAGTTCTTATGTGTCTGTATAATATTCTTATCAATAGAAGTGAGTTTTAACCCTCCGCGGTTACCCAGGGTCAAAATAGCCCCCATCACAACTGCAAGCCAAAATTACTAAAAGTTGTTGGCGGCCTGGCTTGCCCTCTAACGGTGCTTTGGGATAGCTCTTTGTAAGTACAGACTAGGGTTGAACGTGGAGCTATTTTCCTTAAACTATTTCTCACTATGGAGCTTTTTTTTTCGTTAAACTATCATATCTCAAGAGTACCACCCTAAATTTTTGTGAAAAAAAAAGATAATTGCAAGAGTAATGATTTTTCTTAGTAAAAAACGGATTTTTTACGCATTGACCCCTGGCTGATTCTTTTCCGCCATTTAAAAATTCGTTCAAAATATAATACCGAGAATGCCACAATCTAGAATGTTCAAACTACTGTCCTGAATTTTTATGACTTATTCGGAACTATACGGTCAATGCGACAATCGTTTGAAACATGGGGTCTTTGCGACCCCCTGTGACGAGCATGTTATAGCCTGAACGTGTGGCCGCGAGGGATTAAAGACGATCTTGAGTTGAAAAACTGTATCAATTTGGATGTTTAGCCAAATGAATTCGTTCATTCTTCAGTGCGCCTTCCATTGAGTCTTCTTTTTTTTGTTAATTAACCTTGTATGTCATTGAATTTTCTAAATTGTAATTACGCAATGTGCATTAAATTGTTTTACTCTTATTCTTCTTCCTTGTAGAAAAAGCTCACACGTATCGGAGCTTTTCCGGAGCGAGGGAATTTCGGGGGAAAAAATGATGTCAAAGCAACGTAAAAATTCGCGTTTCGCACAGCCCCTTTTTCTCAGCCGAGGTCGTTCCACTTCAGATAATAGTATTTTCATCCGTCTCTCCGGAGGACACGAGGCTTGATGTTTTTTCTCTTCCCGTTCAGAGTACTCCCTCGTTGAGGTTCTATATTACGACGACACGTGTAATAAAAAATATTGTGTTTTTCGACGAGCGCGATACAGGAACGGCTGTGCGGAATGTTGTTGGGAAATGTATAATATATATTCGCACGTATACAATATTTATAAATGGACAAGACAGAAATCGCGAAAAAAACCTGTATTTTTAACCCCTCGCTCATGATACCGCGTAGCCGAATTGCGATCGTGCGATTCGTGGCGAGGTTTCCCAAAAATGACCTTGCGTGTTTCTGAACAATAACGCGCTTGCGTTTCTCTTTCCCCACTTCCCGTGTCTCTCTCATCTCGCGTGTGATACCGTTATATTTTATTTTTCTCACCAGTCTTTTCTATCGTTCACGCCTTTGCAGGTCTTTCGTTATTTCCGAGAAGCAAACAAATAAATAATCAAAGGTTGAACAAAGAACGTTTTGAGAGAGACGAAAATTAATCTTTCACGATGATTAAAGGGCCCGAACATCTCTCCTCTTATATTATTTATGAGTTCCACTGCTTTCTTTTCATCCTACCCTCTTCAATCTTCTATTAGCAGAAATCAGAATAATCAGATAAGGAATGAGTGACTTTTCGGATCTTTAGATTATCGTCTGAGAAACTATTTCTCAGCTCTCTATATATATGAGGGCGTCGTCGTTATCCCTCCCCTATGTATATATATATATATATATATATATATATATATATATATATATATATATATATATATATATATATATATATATATATATATATATCAGGGAAAGGGGTTTCGGATCTTCGTCGTCGTGAGGAGGGTCGATTCCTTGTCTGTTTTTTTTTAGAGAGTTCCGCCTATATGGAAAAGATCTCTAGAGACGAGATGACAATGTCTTCCGCCCATTCCTTCATCCCCCCCCCCCCACGCTTCTTTCCGTCTCCGCGGATGGTTCCCATTGTTCTTATTTAATCGAAATATTAAGCCAGTTCATATATTTCTGGCTCTTTGGCTGGCGTTTCGCGTTGTCGAGGATTCGCACTGAAGTACAGTAAAAGAGAGAAAATACAGAAATAGAGGGCCGCACAGGGACAACGAAGATAGATCTTTTGATTCTTAACTTCCTAAGGCATTCTTACCGTATAATTCAGTTCCGCCACTTTTTACCCCGTACTGTATAGTCACAGTTTTTTTTTCGCTTGGTTTCCTCTCAGCCTCGGTCAATTGTTTCGCTAGGCTTGATATTCATGAAGTACACAAGAACAATTTCTATATCGATTGTTTTCCAAACCGGTTTTGTTTCGAATTTATTCGTCCGAAAATTTAACAATGATCGTGGGCAGTTTCAAAATAAAGAATTCATTGGACGTCTATTTTTAAAGGCAAACAAACATATATATTCATCCAGGCGTCCACTGAAATATTTATTTTCAAATTGCCAATTTTTATTTTTCATTGACTTCCTGAGTTCCTTCGTACACACTTCAAAAAAAAATATTTCATTAAAATAGGATCTATGTAAATCAAATAGGTTTTTTTCCTTGTCTCACGGCCTACTACGATCTTATTTATTTTAACAATATTTTTTATTTGTTTCAGCTATTCTTTTAAAATATTAAATATATTCAAATTGAATAAATAAATATTTGATTCGAATAAATATTTATTTGCTTACAATGTACACGGTAAATATAAGTGTACTATATGCCCAAAATATTTCATAAATCCAAAATAAAATGAAACACTCAATTGAGAGTTTTACCACAACGATTTTATGTTGTAATTCGTCATTCCCAGGCCTTCTGAAATTATTTTTTTCGAAGAAAACATTTCACCGGGTGGGGGTAAAAATGTCGAATGACCAAATATAGAACGACAAACATTTCGAAACGACAGAATTATGAACTCTCAAAATAACGAAGGTTAAATCATTCGAAATTTTATCTTTCGACTGATAAAAAAATCGAATGACTATAAATCGAACCATTATTTATTGGAGAGGTAATTTATTAGAAAACGAATATTCAGATTGTCTGAAATTCGGAACATAAAAATACAGAATCGAAAAATGTAGAACACCCATATCTCCGAAACAGAAAATAGCGAGTGCCTAATATGCGTAATACCGTCTATGGCGAAAAGCAATATATCGAAACGCAAAATGTCGATGGCCCGAAATGTAGAACGCCGAAAGGTCGAACGACCAAAATGGCGAACGTGGTGGGGCCCGTCACGTGGGATGACTGTCTTACGATATTTTAGCCTACAGACCGCCAGCGCCATCTCGCAGCTTCACTCTGAGGCGCAAGTGACGTATTGCTCGATTCGCCATTCGGGCCGTTCTACATTTTGACCCTCCGCGATTTCAACCACTCGACTTTTTGGCCGTTCGCTTTAATGATTTTCTGCATTGTGAACCATCGCTTTTTTTTTAATTCGGAGAATTGTCGTCTCGAATTATTTGGTGTTATGCATACAGGCCCATCGATTTTATGTTTTTCGATATTTTATTAAATCTGATTTTTGTTTTTCGCTATATATCAACTTCCGAGATGTTCATATTCGTAATTGTTATTTTTGACTTCACAGGCTCTAGTAAGATTGATCTATCTATATTCGAACATTCGTCATTTTCGAATTCGACATTTTGGCCCATCGGCATATCGATCGTTCGACATTTTTCCCCCCACCCATTTCACCTATATGGAATCGAACGTAGAACCTACCTACTCGTAGCTACACACGCTGCCCCTATGCTACCGTGTGCTTGTAACATCTTGGTCGCAGATATATGGCATAACAGACCAAATGAATTCCTTTAATTATTTGTTGTATCACATAAACTATATCAATTAGGTAATATCTTTGTGATCATTAGTTTTGTCGAATAACATGCTATCGATTTTTCAAGCATAAACGATATATATAATTTCTCTCTCTCCACCCTCTCTACCCCCACGCCCCTTTGATATGTGTGATGCAATAAGAAAAGACCATTAATTTAATCAAATAAAAAATGGTTGACTCTACGAAAATTCTATTTAGTTAATTTTTTTTTAATCAAATAGATCCATTTAGTGGATTCAACTAAATTATTTTTTGAACAGATGAAACCGAATCACAGATTTATTAGGATTAAATAAAATATTTAGTTATAGGACGATATTAAATAGATTTTGATTTGAATAAATAAATACACTTAAATAAATAATTCCAATAATGGAATGCAATAGGAAAAATTTGATTCCACGAAAAATCTAGTTAGTTCAAAAAAAAATCAAGTAGACGCAGTTAGTTAATATCAATCGAATTTTTCTGTCAGTGTACGAACTTTCACTCTCTCTCTTTTTATTCTTTGTCCTCAATGTTTTTTGTCGTCATCATTAAATCTCCACCAAATTGGTGCGCTCGCCCCCCTCGTACTTTCGCATGCATGTGTGAAATTGCGGACCCCGTTGGCTTCACGGATATAGGAAATTACGCGGTCTAAAGTTCACGAGAGAGGTTTTCCGTTCGAAAGGATCGAGACAAAAGATATCGTATATAACAATACCGACGCGCTGTTTCACAAGCGCTCATTATCAGAAGGACGTGCTCAACTTTCCTCCCGACCGAAACTCAGGCCCTTTTCCATCCGAAACGGCTGAAGCGCGCGCGCGCGTTTGAGTGCATCGATTTCCAGCGCTTTTGCCATTACATCGTGAGCCCTTGCTAGACTCTTTGTGTGTCAGCGCAATTGCTGCAAACGCGTATATAGGTTTACCGTGAGGTAAGCGCAGGTGAAAACGCCCAAGCGCGAGCATTGCGCGTTCCAAAAGCAACACTGGGGGCCTACTTGCCGCAGCGAGAGTCTCACTCGAAAGGGGAACGCTAGAGGAAATCGGAGAGAGACGGCAAATAAGAACAGGAAAGAAAAAAACAAGTTGAACGTCTGAAAAAGTGAAGGATATCGGCCTGTGGATCATGTGAAAAACGGCAAGCGACGCGGTTATTGTACCAACCATGAATAACCGAATGGGCCCGTGGCATGGTGATGGTGACTGCCTTGTTCCTTCGTTTTCCAGTACTTGGATACTTGGGACAGAGAACGAGAGTTCGAATGAAAAAAACTGTGCGTTCGTTGTTATTGTGCGCCTTGTTTTTGTCTACTCCCAAGAGCCAATGCTCAAGTGGCCGTTTTGAATGTGCAGGAATATTCCACGTTTGAATAAACAGCTTGAATCGCAACCGGATCTCTGTTTCTGAATTGTAAAATTTTTCCAGCTCTCCGAGCTCGTTTGGTTGAAAGACGAGGGAAAAAAAAACTTCATAGCCGCAGGAGGCTGAGGCCGGGCTGCGGCCGAGAGACACGGATCATTCGAAAGGGAATATTGGAATTGTGACCAAATGATGTATACTTCGATAATGGTGGAGAGAGGGAGAGGCATGGATGAATAAAAAGGCGTGCTGGATCGACGAACAGAAGGATGAACGGATGAAAAGTCGTTCGATTTCTCAATTCGTGGCGGATCTCTTCCTCTCTTTTCTCTCTTTCTCTCTCTGCGTTGCTCCATACAGTAATATCTTTTCTATCCTTTCTATGTCATCCGGCGCTTTTATGCTGTGCAAGTCAGCACATACGGTCTCGTCTTTTACGCTGCAAGCTCGATGCGCTTTTCACCAAGCGTAGATCAATCCTCTCTGTAAACAGTATACCTCCTGTAATCTCTTGTCGAGCTGATGCCGTGATTCTTCGCACAAAAGCGTGTATTATACACGTGTACAGAGGAGCTAGATACCAAATCGACAGATTCACGATCCTCAATTCAATGAATATTTAAACCGTTTGGTTTCAATGCCCAACAACTTTTTTTTTTCTCGGGGTTATTGGAACTGTAAGCTGTTGCGTAATACAACATGGAATAATATTGATGAAGGGCAGGTAGCGTGAGGGTAGTAGAGGGTGCGTTAGACGATGCCCGCTGGTCGCTTTTTCGCCATGATGGCTGCTTAGACTTGGGTGTTTAGAGAGCACGAAGTCGTTCTTGTAGGTTCACTGGCTTGTATTTTTTTTTTTTCATCGCCTCGAGATGGTTGTTTGATTCAATAAGCTGGATGCCAGCGCGTTTCGAGCCTCTCCGAGTCTCGTCTCGTAGCAGATACATCGTATTTGGGATATGTTTTTAACCATGCCAATCCCAAGATCTGCCTAACAACTTCACATTAACGTTGTGAATCGCATACGAAGGATACGTACCACAGAAACAATGCAAACTTGAAACGCAATTCCGACGATCCTGAATGCGGAGATTTTAAAACGGAAGGCGTACGACGATTACATCGGAGCCTTTGCTCCGACGCAAGGCTTCAAGTTCGCGATAATTTTTCCTAACTTCATTGAGACCGTGTTTTGAAGGCCTCATGCGAACCGTCAAGGGATCACGCTTTGATAGCAAAGGCCCTTGAAGGCTTCCTGAGATAGCCCTATTATTAAGGGGTCTTCTCATTTTACACGCTAAAAGAGGCCTTTTTCATGATTTTTTTGATAGGTTTATATTGTAGGTATTAACATAAAAGTTGTTACACTTAATAAATACACTTTGGAAATACATTAAACATTTTTATTTATTTATTTAAGTCATTATTTATAGACGAAAAAGGTAGTTAAAAAAATTCCTAAAAACTTGTAGGTCTGCGCTGTTGATGAAGTCTCGGAGATGGATCGTCCGAAACAAAAAAATCAAACGGATTTAGATTCAGTATGTTAATGGCTATGGGGCATATCATACGATTTTTTATATATGCAAGAATAACAAAATAGCGGACATTTTTCGAAAAAACACCGGTGAAACAAACGGCGAAAAACATGTTTTTTTCACCGTTTTTGGCAACAAAAAAATAGTAAATATTAAAATTGACAAAAATCCTTTATATGCGCTATAGCTATAGTTGTAGAAAATATGTGGTTAAAATTTCATTAAGATCGGTTCAGTAGTTTCGAAGATTTTATCAAGAAGCCGTCGAAAAACGTTGTTTCGAGAAAAACGTGTTTAAAGTTTGTTTGGGTTAAATAAATACATTGAATGTTTTAAAAATGTACTTCGAAAGTGTATTTATTAAGCGTAACAACTTGTATATCAATATCTATAATCCAAACCTATAAACAAAATCGTGAAAATAGCCTTTTTTATCGTCTAAAGTGAGAAGACCCCTTAGATCATTTGAGTAGAGTTGTTCAAAAATGAAAAAAAAAAAAATTGTCGTGTTCTCGTGGATGAATGCTATGCGTTGAAATAACTTAGACAGTCATAAAAAAAATTACATACATATTAAGGCCTATGTCACTATCTCGGGACGCTGGCTACTGAGCTAGCGACCACTTCTTAAGGTCTTACAATTTTGTACAAACCGAACCACAATGGATCTCAACAGAAACGTGTGTGATGTTGTATGCATCTGAAAAAAAAAATATATATATATATATATACCAGGTGTGTAAGTATGAAACCGGAATTTGCCCATATGTGGCGCTAGATGTCGATGCAGTTACCGACACATCACGTCAGCGGTGTCTTGTTATTGTATTGATATCCGACAAAGATTTCCAACTCACAATAACACGAGTGTCATTCAGTAGCATTAGTTTATTAGAGATAATCATGTCGAGTTTTGTGCCAACAAATTACGATTTGCCGACAGCACTACTTTTCTGTTTTCATCTGAAGAAAACCGCAGCCGAATCGCATCGAATGCTTGTGGAGGCGTTTGGTGAGCATGCTCTCGGTAAAACACAGTGTTTCGAGTGGTTCAAACGGTTCAAAAGTGGCGATTTTGACGTGAGGAACGAAGAACGTGGAAGATCACCGAAAAAGTTTGAAGACGCTGACCTGCAAGCCTTGTTGGACGAAGACGACGCTCAAACACAACAACAACTGGCGGATCAGTTAAAGGTGACCCGAGAAGCCATCTCCAGTTATTTGTATCATATCATTACAATAAACGTGTTTTTTCTGTACAAAAATTCCGGTTTCATACTTACACACCTGGTATATATATATATATATATATATATATATATATACATTCTCAATCTGCATGAGTATTCTGAGCACTGGTAGCAGAATTAGTACTTAAAAAAATTGTTACAAAATGGCGGCCTGTTAAACTTTGATTAACGATATTTCATACATTTTCGGGTATTCGACGAGTTATAAAATGTGGGCAAAATTATTGTTTGATCTCGAATCTTGTCTCAAAATTTGAGCTCGATCGGTCAATTAGTTATCGCGATATCGTGAGCGCCGATTTGAAAAACATAGTTCTGAGATGAACGCGTTAAAAGTTTTGATATCGTTAGATGAGGTTTGTGCGCGGCTTGCTTATAATTTCTATTACTCTACTAATTTTTGAAATATCAATGAACGGTTTTCACGAGCGTACTAAGAAAGGTCTAAGGAATAATAACATGAAAAAAAATCGATTTTCTCAAATTTCTAGACCAGACTACTCCCTTAAAGTAGTTCTGTACAGTACTGTACACGTATGAGCCAAAAGTTTCGGTCGAAGCGTATAGTCACATCCAATGCCTATACGATGCTGTAGGCTGTACATTTTTGACAGAGCTTGTACCCTCTATATGTCCCACACATTCGCACCTCATGCATAGATAGGTCTCATACTCGTATAGAGAGCGGCGCTGTAATCGTGGCAACAGCGCGATGTCCTGCAGTCATGGCGTTGAGCTTCCCACGAGCCGTCTTTCGCGAAATATTTTATATAAATAAAAAAAGCGTGAAAATGTCAACCCAAATGTGATACAAAGGAAAGTTTACAAGAAAAAATGCGCTTGCTAAAAGACTGAAAGCTGTGGCAGCCATCTGTCAAGCAAATTCGGCTAAACGCGATGAGAATAACCATAACCTCAACGATCAGCAACAAAAAGTCCCTGTCGAAGGACGTCGGATCGTGGATTTATAACATCTTGTGGGCAGTTGAAATTGCATTCGCTGTAACAAAGACATTTTTTTAGGAATACAGTGAAGGAAACCCGAATGCGATTGAATTCCATTTTACAATGTTGCCATTCCGTTACAGATGGTTGGGCCCGCGTTCGGTGTGGAATAAAATTACCACTTTTCATAAGTCGATATCTCCGAAACTAAACGGTCAGAGTTTGTCATTTTTTTTTAAATCAATCCCACACTACTACTGCGTAGACGTTTGTTTTTATTTTGAAATCCTAAGATCCGTTTAGAACCTATATCGAGAAATGCGAGCAAACTCCTATCGGTTTACGTGTTAGGTATAGGGATCACGTACAAAAATACCCATAATTAATTGCAATTATCTCATGAACTAAACGGTGAATCGAATTGAATTTTTGGGATTCAGTCCATGAAGGTTATCGTACTACACCATATTCAGGTTCCAGCCAATTCCTAAGATTTAACCAAAACTACAGAACTACCTTAAGGAATTGTGAACGCTTTTAGCGGTAATTGGAAATACGCAAAAATTCAACGATTGTTGTTGGCTTATGGCTACAATATTCTTATTTTATCTCAAATAATGGAAATTGACCGGGCGAGCTGCAAATAGTATTTCTTTGTTTGGGTTTGTCTAGTGGTATCATATAAATACCACTAAACGTAGTATTTATATGATTTTCAACATAAATTTCGAGATTGCAATGCTTTATTTAAATATATTTTTTGTTTATTTATAACAATAAAAAATTGTTCCATATCATTACTACACCAAATTACTAAACGCGATATGTCACATAAACTTGGAGCCTTACAAGTCCGATGAGAGATGAACCGTATACTTTTAATCCCTCTTCGGACTCCTAGCGATTAAAAGTACTACTATACTCTCAGTCTAGTCGCACCTATAAACGAGGAAAACATGGTAGTGGTATTTGAAATACATTTTTGGCTTCTGAGACACTGTTGAAATTATATATTTCCAAGTTACCTTTCCTGATGTTCCTTGAAATGTTCAACTTCGAAAAAATCGTCATTTTTGAGAACTAACGAAAAATTCTGTTCTTAAGGTAGTACCTCCACAGAAGAGTTGAATTAAGAAATGGTTGAAATTTGACATATATGGTATTCAATACATTATCCAAACATCTGTGCAATTTGAATAAGTTTGACCACCCCAAACCTGAGATATTTACACTTAAAGTTGGCTTGGTTTACACGCAACAAATGCGTTATGATTGGCAAACAGAGCATCATTAATTTTACCGTCAAAACTAAAATTAAGAAATTGATAAAAAACGAGGATAAGCTAGAGTAAGATATCACAAATAATGTGAAAAAAAAATGAGAATGATTCACTATCTAGTTTCCAAGATATAACCATGAAAAGCCCTCACAATTTTGGTGCAAAGCCTGGCAAAGCCTGGCAAAGCCTGGAAAAAAAACAATTGGGGCAAAGCCTGGACAGTCCCGGCAAAAAGTTTAGTGGCAATGGTAGATCAAAAACACAATATAAAATATATTTTCCGGCAATAAATGATATCCATCGTATTATCTACTAGTACCGAGTCAATATTGCGTAGTTTTTAATTTTATTTATTACTATTTAAACCAATTATCAATCTTTTAAACATGAACATGGTATGTAAACTTTTGGTTGAGATTTTCGCAGAGGAACTACCTTAATGCAAAATAAGCGAAATATTAACTTCTACTACTCTTCATATTTTGTTTATTTTGAGCCGATATCCCTAAATTCACCGTCAAATCTTAGCGTCCCGGATATCGTACTCTTGTCAATTCTGAGGTCGCTATATGGAAACTTGAAGACAAATTTCGAACATTACATACATTCTTCTCAGTTGGACAAATATATTTAGTATTCAATATAAACTGTTATTCCAGAGTTTTCGAGATTGCTAAATGAAAATCTGTTTTCAGGATTACAAAATTCGAAGCGCTCAATGTACTACGATGAACATCAGTACGTTGGGAAAGAGAAAATAGATTCCAAGAAAATTAACAGTCTACTATAATAATCCAAATTTAGTTTTTGAAATGTTATTGTATTCATAACGAATGTCACGTATCGAAAATTTTAAATGGCGAATTGAGATTCAAATAAACAAATTTCAAATAACGAATTTTCACCAACCATTTAAAATGTTGGTCATACACCATCAAAGTGGGATACTGCGACGCTGAAAACCTCAAAATATGTATAATGACTTTTATACGTCAAATTTCGTACGAGGGCCCAGCTAAGCAGTGTTGTGACAATTAAGCCAGCCACCCTTGAACCCTTACCCGTCCAGAAGTTGTCGTCGGGATCCAATTGGATTCCCAAACTTGTCCCTATTTCCTGATAGGGATCCAATGGGTCGTCGCATTGTATCCTATAATCTGTATAATACAATAAAACGTCATGCTCGTATATTGGATTCTAATCGGGATTCCCCATTGGAATCCGATGTGAGAACTCAATTCAAATCCCAAAGAATTTCCACATTGTCGAACCGAATCCGATACGATTTTTGATGGATCCTATATTGCTCTGTATGGTCAATTTGCTAAACAAAATCGATGGATTACAAAATGAGTGTATCTTGAAAAAGCATAAATCGCTTATAATCGTATATATCTCAAAAATCCATTTGAATAACATAGCTGAAATGCCACTGTAAGTATCGTTTGTTATGCAGTTTACTCCACTTGAGCATAATATCACCACACACGTACACCTTCACGAAGCATTCACGTTATGTTTGAACACGCCAAGTTTTTTCTCGCAACTTCTCACATATTTCGATAACATAATCGAGGATACAGAAAAATTGAGCCAACGTACAAAGTCTTTTATAATGTAATGAGCAAACGCGCACAAAGTTAAACAGCAGTCGTATCAAAACGATGAAAATCCATGTAGCTCGTGTGTACATACCGCAGCGTTTGCTCCAGCAGGTACGAGCCAATTCACCTATGTAATTACGCGCACACATGTAGCCCACGTACGAACGTAGATACGTGCATACACACAATGAGACACAGATAAAAAGGGAACAAGAGAAGAGACTCGCACACGTTGACTATGTAACCGGAAGAGATGGTTGGCTGAGTTTTTGGCTGGCGATGGTTAGAGGTGGATGCTGTAATAGGGTTGGCAATGTACAGAATGGGGAATAGAAGAAAGAAAAAGCCCCGCGATAACGCCACGTTTGCTGTATACAACCCTTTCGCTCTACGTCTCTTTTTCCCTATTCTCCTATTCATTTTGTCTTTCTTCCTCACGGCTTGGAAAATGCGACTCTGCTGTTATTTTGTTTGCCCACTTCCGCCGTTTTAATTCAGCGCTACGGGAAAACCTTCTCTCGTAGAGTTCAACTGCGTTCGGGCTCGTGCTCTTTGAAATGTGAACACTGATCTGTGCGTGGGTGCGTGTGTGTGGGTGGGTGTGGGTATGTGTGGTCAATT
This sequence comes from Ophion slaviceki, assembly GCA_944452715.1. Lineage (NCBI taxonomy): Eukaryota > Metazoa > Arthropoda > Insecta > Hymenoptera > Ichneumonidae > Ophion > Ophion slaviceki. The sequence goes on along the minus strand of OX101786.1, from coordinate 36,276,015 downwards.
GTTCCGAAACCCGGCATTTAACGTACCATGAGTCTTGCCAATCAACTTTTCTCTCTCCCCTCCCCCTCTCACACACACACAACTGAATTTTTATTTTCGACAAAACGTGCTCGTACTCTTTCAGAGCTTTTCTCGAGAATCAATGTTGTTTTTATTAATTTTTTTGCTTCAGAATTTTTGTCGAGAAATGACACTGAATAATTGGAACAATAACTGCTAATGCATGAAACCTATCAACGAAGGGGTCTTCTCACTTTAGATGCTAAAAAGGCTATTTATATGATTTTTTTTGAAAGGTTTATATTATAGATATTGATATAAAAGTTGTTACACTTAATAAATACTCTTTCGAAATACATAAAGAAAATTTTTATTTATATAAGTCACTATTTATAGACAGAAAGAGTAGTTAAAAAAATGTCCTAAAAAAATTGTAGGTCTGTGCTGTTGATGAAATCTCGGAGATGGATCATCCGAAACAAAAAAAATCAAACGGTTTTAGATTCCGTATGTTAATGGGTATAGCGCATATCATATGATTTTTTTCATAAAGAAAAATAATAGAAATGTTTTCGTAGGTACATTATTTACAAACTCACCGATAGGAATCGCAGGAACATTCGAATCTACTTGCATCTCCTCCGGTTCAACATTTTCTTTTTGGAATTTCTCTATCGCCATAGCAGTTCTCTGTTCCGCTGTCATTTCAACATCGCTATTTCAGCCATATAGACAAATTTGGAAAATCTTGCTTGTCCTCTGAGTTTTATGGGAAAAGTTGGCCAATCCTCCGGAGCTGATATAGTGAATCGAATCATCGAATGAAGGGTTTGCGAACTCTCTTCATCAAATAGAGGCGGCATGGTACTGTATCCAAACTCCACAGGTTTTGGTCAAATATTACCCAGTCAGATGGCACTATGTTTACAGTTTTTTGCCGTGCAGTATTCTCCTCTATGAATTCAACGAGGTGATATTTTGGCTCACTCATCTAGTGCGGCTCAAACGTGACATGAGCACATTTTTAGCAGGAAGAAAACCCATTTCTGATTATTTAAGTAAATAATAAATATGGTACTTACTGTAAGGTGTATTAGACGGTTCGATTATATTCTGTAAACTTTGCTTACTGTTTTACTAAAAAAAACCATTATGCACCAGTGAGATAGAGAGGTTAGGAAAGAACTGTCGCAATTCTGGCGTGTTTTCGAGTATCTTTTCGAAGATTTTCGAGTTTAATACTTCGTACACCGAGCTTGTAGTTTTGTTTTTCTAGAACTTTTTATTTATATACAATTACTCAATGTTTGGTACCTGCAGGCAAATCGAAGATATTCCAAATTCGCACGTGGTTTATATCGCAGACGTCAAAAGATAACCTCAAAATCGGGATTCGCAAAGTTTTTTCAAAATAGTACAGTAGGCGGGAAGGATACAAATTTTCAAAAAAGTACAAAGTCGTACGATTTCGGTACACAAATGATTTTTTTATTGTAATGTATCTTGTTATTTTGATGATTAATTCATTGTGGAGAATAGGCGACGCATACATTTTTACCGTCTCTCCTTCTTCAATTGCGAAAATCGTTGTTTTTGATGAAATCATGTCTAGTTTGACTGTTTTTTCTTCATCACCCTCTTTGACTTCCTAAACATGAAAAATATTGACGTCGCAGGGGTATTTGAAGACAGATTTGTCAGGACGCAGTGTTTGTCCACAAATGTTTACATTTTGTGCACTATCATCTGGACCGATACATTTTTTATCAATTCTCATGATCGTTTTATCTTGTAACAGAACAGTATTGTTTGGCTTCACACTTGATAGCACCATTTGTTTATATCGTATTTTTTTAATCATTCGCATTGCTCGGGTCCGGTTCGATTGCTCTTTTAGAATAAATATATTTGCCGGGATTGTTATTCTCTTTTGGGTGAGTAACATTTCGCTATACCTTCTACAAATTTGACTTGAAGGTTTTCTTCCACTTCGTAGCATTTTCTTCATCCAGCCCAGAGCATTGTCGAAAGAAAATGTTGTTAGGTAGCTCAACGACCATGACATAGCCTTCACATCATCCGCTAAATGAATGAGACTGTGTACATTTTATACTTGGCTTTCAGTGCCATATAATTGATTTGCTAACGACACAAATTTTCGGAAGTATTCTGCAGCACAGTCTACATATTTTAAGCAAAGTTCTTCTGAGCATAGAATGCGACAGCGAACATGGAACAACAAGAAATGATTGTACAATTTTTCGGAAAGCACATCCTTGAGGAGAATTGGTGAAGCATACAATAAAAAAATTGTATTCCGTTGCTTTCTATTTAGAAATCTTGTCCAACGTTCGTGTAGTGCACTGGAATTCTACTGGTATTTGACGCTGCAATTGCACGAATATTGCGGACAACCTATGCCTCTGGCCATGGCTGAATTTGACTTACCGAGGTCCGTCTATCCAGTAGTCATTCAATAACTTGTTTTATTACACCCAAGCAGCATAAGAACATGAAATCTAGTGAGAAATGACGAACCATGTCTAATTCAGATATACGAATCAATGGAAATATGCAATTGTGATGTTCAGATTGCTGCTGCGAACGAAAACTTGCAGGAAAGTTTTGTTCAGCGAAAACTGTTCGGTTTTTGTAACGTTGGCCTGGAATAATACACCGCTCATAGATTTTTTTCAGAAAAAGATCTACTTTTTTAAAAGTTTACCACCGCTTCAGTTAATTTGAGTCGCTGAGATTGATTAGAGACTGGTAAGTAAACACAATAAAAGTAATAATTATGAATATAATAAGAACGGGTTGTCAAAAATATTCAAGGTCATTGCGTGATTTTTTATTGATTCTTTAACCGACTAATGGGGAAAGATGAATACAAGCTATCGCAAAGCCGCAATATTTTAGAACGTACCACTGTCTAAGTTGGAAAAGGCTGAAATGAAACTAGTAGGGCCTTTGCTTCCACTTCAACCGGTGTTTCTACTAGAGCAAGAAAAAGAACTAATAAATTATTTAAATAATGTGGAAGCAAGATTATTGGGACTAAATACTACAGAACTTACAAGGAACATTCCTCAGGTGTCGTTCTTCGATTATGTTGAAACTCATATATGTTATGAAGCATTGAAAAATAAGCAACACGTATTTTTTTTATCGGAGGAAAAACGATTTTAAGCGTCGAAACCAGCCCTCCAATAGGGGTGATTAACCCCTTAGTTATTTTATTGCGATAACTCTCTCGTGTATTTTTCATCGCTTCGGATTAGAAGAATTTTTGTTTTTGTTTGATTGCGATCGGTCGACTGGTTGTGGGTGAAACTGCAATATTACCCCTTGACATGCCTTTCTTCAAGCGCTGGTTTCACCCCTTAAAACCGTTTTTCCGCCGATAAAAAGAAATACGTGTCGCTTATTTTTCAACGCTTTATAATATATATATATAAGTTACAACAAAATCGAATCACGACACCTGAGGGATGTTCCTTGTTAGACGATTGGCTTATCAAATGGCTGGTATTGAAAATAAAAACATTTTTAGATGCGAAAGATGCCAATAATTCGTATCCCATCATGCTCCCAGTGCTGCTTCATCTTGCCCTGCATATGAGGTAAGATGGGAAAAATAAAGATTTAATTGAAAATATACATTGTATGATAATAATCAGACAGACTGATTTGTTTGTTTGCAAAATTAAAAGATTAGTAAATGTTGATTAGTTTAAAAGAATAATTAAAGTTGACTGATTCACATGTCTTGTTTTATTTGAACATGACCTTAGCGTTCTCATTTTGGCGCGAGTTACCCTACTTACAGTATGATAAATATATATTATACATCTTCATTGATAATTCACTGCTTCACACTTAAAAAAAAATGAATTCAATCTCGAACGTCCAAACCTTTCGACACGTCTATATAAAATAATATACGTATGCGGATATATTTTTACGCTTTCAAAAGCGTGGAGGAAAATGTTGAAATGGTGTACAAATGTTCGGCTTTAGAGATATCATACGTTTCGCACATTCTCCACATTCTGACCCCCTCCATAGATGACTCTGCGATACAATTGATACGGTTCTCACTATACTTCATCATTTTTCGCATTCGTTCGGAAATATTTTATCTATCGGTAGGGTACACGCACAAAGAGCGGAGAGTCGTCGAATTATCTCTTGTATAGAAAAGTTTCCCTCTATACGAAACGCTCTTCGTGCATACCCATGAAATATTGGAATTCCTTTTATTTTTCACTGGGATTGCGCCGGCGACACAGTGGCACGACCTCTCACTTTACAATCCATATCGAACTCCGTTACGTTTATTCACCTTCTTGACACTATGAACGAGAGATAATAAAAAGTGTCGTTTTCTCGAATAAATATTACACAAGATTTATAAACATTTTCCAGAAAAATTAAAAGCAACGAATAAATCCGAGGCACAAAGCCGGTCGATTTGAATCACAGGGAAAAATCAAATTCCCCAATTTGAAAATTGATGACTCTTTCAAGCGGTCCCAATGCATGTGCGCTTTCGAATAGGTCGCTATCTAAATTCTCATAGCCACGAGTACACACAGACGAAATACACTACTCCACAAAATTAAAGGAAGAGAAAATTTCTATATTTTTTTAGTGTTTTGTGAAGCGCTGTATTTATGTGAAAAATGGTCGTATCGAGATGCAGAAAAAGATGTTGAAGCTTCAAGTCTCTAGTTTCGAGATCTTTGGGCAAAAAATGTTTGTGATCTACGGTTATCGCGTATTCGATAGGAACAGCGGGAGAAGAAAATTTTGTTTTTTGCAGGGGGCCACGGGCTCGAGGAATTTTTTTTCAGTCAAGTCAATATATAGGTCAGTTAGCTTGTTCATTCTGCTTCAATTTGGTTTTTTTTACTCTCTCCGTCAATTTCTTGCTGAAATATCCAACTTTGAATGAAAAAAGATCCTTTTGTCTTTGATCATCGATATCTCAGCAACCAATGATCGCACGGAGAATTAAAAGGCAGCTTTGAAAACTTAAGTAAATGACTTAAATAAATAAATCACCCTTAACATTAATTTGAAAAAAGTTTTGAAAAATTACTTTTTATGGTTTTGCAGTAAATCTACCACTACTTTACAAATATTGATGGAAAGACTAATGTTGCCAGGTTTTCTTCAGCTCAATATACCCCCAATAGCCCTGTAAATTTTCAAATTGATCCATCAAACCGTTTTTCCGGACTGATTGATCAAAGTTTTACAAAATATTTCAAGGAACAAGTGTATTCTTCCTGAAAAAATCGTGGAATCATCATCAAAATGAAAAAACCAATTGTCTTCGACTTTTTTCACAGCTTGGCACTAGCTGCTTGTTAAACTTAAGAAAAACAAATCGACAAATTTCTTCTTTTTTTATTGTAAAATATGTCAGGAAACAATACTGACTCATTTTTGACACAGGTCGGCCTTTGCCCGCCATAATATCACTCATCTTTAATTGCATTAATTAAAAGTTGATACCCTCAAGCTGCATTCACTAGTCGGTCTGAGAACATTTATGCGATTAATTCTCGGTATTTTCTGCGAAGGTTTTTAGGGTTATAAAAAAAAATTTTGTTCAAAACTAGGCATGATCAAAAATTGAAAAAAAAAGTTAAAGTTCACAAAAACTTTTGACTATTTTTTTTACCAGAACTTGGAAAATAATTCCAAAAAATATTAGTTTTCAAAAAGACTGTTAATTGTTTTTTTTTTCCATGAAAAGATCAGTTCAAAAAAATTGTTGTTTGTAACCCTAATAACCTTCGCAGAAAATATCGAGAATTAATGGCGTACAAGTTCTCAGATCGACTAGTGAATACAGCTTGGGGATATCAACTTTTAATTAATGCAATTAAATATGAGTGAAATTATGGTGCGCAAAGGTCGAATCATGTCAAAAACGAGTCAGTATTGTTTCCTGAAATGTTTTACAAATCAAGAAAAAAATAAACATTAACTTTTCGATTTTTTTTTCTTAAATTTAACAAGCAACTATTGCAAAGTTGTGAAAAACGTCGAAGAGAATTGGTCTTTTCATTTTGATGATGAAACCTGTCAACATTAGTCTTTCCATCAATATTTGTAAAGTAGTGGTAGATTTTCTGAAAAAGCCATAAAATGTCGCATTTTTCTACTTTTTCAAATAAATGTTGAGGGTGAAAGAAAATTCGGTCTCAAAAGTCAATGAAAGGATCTTGTAGAAAATGTATTCAAGTTTTCGAAGCTGTAATTTAATTCCTTGTGCGATCATTGGTTGTTGAGATATCGACGATCAAAGAAAAAAAGGATCTTTTTTCATTCAAAGTGGGATATCCCAGCAAAAAATTGACGTAGAGCGACCAACAAAAAACTAATTGAAGCTGAGTAAACAAGCTAATTGACCGATATATTGATTTAACTAAAAACTACATCCCGAACCTGTGGATCCTTGGGAAAAAAATTGGAATTTTTTCATTTCGCTATTTATTATGATTGCGCGATAATCATAGCTCACAAAATTTCGTTGCCAAAAGATCTTCAAACTAGAGACTTGAAGCTTCAAAATGATTTTTTTCATCTCGATACGACCATTTTTCACATAGATACAGCGCTTAAAAAACCCTAAACAAATTGAAGAAATGTGCTGTTCCTTTAATTATTTGGAGTAGTGTATTATCTTCTGGGAGACGTTGAAAATATAAGATAACTATTTCTGTTGGAGACTGGTTGTTTCGTAATCCTCGCATTTCTGTGAAAAGGTGTCGTATCTAAATAAGCAAGCCGGCCTTGAAGAATCAACCGTTTAAAGCAGTATTTGAGTCTAGATATTTAAAAAAATCAATTTTTCTTCCGTATTCCTAAAGTACAGACTCTTAAGAATATATCCTCAGTACGAAATTTCGAAATTGCCAATATTTACAAAGTTATAGCGATTTGAATATGGCCCGAAGCTTATTCGTACTCCAACAAACGAGACCAGAATACGATCGACCGGTCGGGGCTACGAACTTCAGAAGCTTCTAAGGAAGCTAGAACGTACGGCTCGCTGGGAAAAACGCGCTTCAGAAATTATAACTTCGAAGTCGAGGGAGGCACACTTTACGAGGCAGGAATGGCCGATTAATATATAGCGTACGTATAACATGCCATTATACCACTCATAAGATAGTTGCGGTTGTCTAAAATTGTACTCAAAACTTTAAACGCGTTTTTCTCGAAACTACTTTTTACAATCCGGTTGACGTCATATCTTAAGTTCCATTCAACCGATTGACTTCAAATTTGGTATGGACCTTCAGTATAAATCCCTTTATCGTCCACACCTCGGGCATAGCGAAATTATTATTATTACTATAAAAAAAATCTTTAACGCTGAAAAAATGGGGCGAAAAATTAACTTCTTTTCAGACAGTCGCCAATTTTTAGTTTTGTTTTTCTCTTTCGTACCTGCTATAATAACATTCTTAATGATCAAGAAAGTTGGTTTTATTTCTGTTTTAGATGAATGGGAGCTTTGGAATAATGCCAACCGCCTGAACCTTTTTTTTCACGGCCATATTTAGAGGCCCATAACTTTTCAATTTTTTTTTTGAAGTATCAATTAAAGACTGTAAAAGAATGCATGGTAATTATATATATATATATATATATATATATATATATATATATATATATATATATATATATATATATATTAATTGTTTTATCAAGCCCGAAAAAACGTTTGAAATTTAGATGTCTAGACTAGAAAACCCCGTTAAATACACCTCGGTTTTTTCTTAAAGTGTTACATCTATGTAGCTCACCGAAAACTGAGACTTTTGTGGAATTTTTCTTTTGAATACTAAAAATAAGTAATAAAATTGAGTTTTACAGGTATTCTTCATATGTTGACGCGTATAAAAAAAAATTGTCATGAAAAAGAAACACTATATGGAGGCTCAGTCGTAGCTACGCTAAGACCGTTTTTAAGCGCTCTTCGGGAGGGGGCAGAATTGTTATAGATTAGCACTACAGCATTAGAGAAGTGCACATTTAACGCAGTTTTTCGCTTAAAAATTGCCGTCAATTTGTTTATAAAGACAAGAAATGTTGGTGTATCGTAAAAATCATGTGTACTTATTTAAAGGATCTATCTAAGAATCAACGGTTAAAATGTCAAGTCAATCGGATGAGAACTGCCGCGAATGATGCGTCTTCCCGATTTCAAAAACGTGGTTTCAAGAAAAAACGGATTGAAAGTTTTAAAACGGATTTAGGACCTATAGTACACACGACGGAATTGAAACTCTCATTTGAATTCTGCATGTACTCACGGCAGTTTATACTTTTACAAACTAGGCTTCGGAAAATAAGCTCTAAAGATAAAAAAATGTCCGTATATATCCCTTTACAAAGCTTCCGACGTTTATACGTCATTAAATCCAATTAAAAAACGGTTACATTTTTTCTTCTATTCACATGTAACGTCTTAATTAATAAAAATGACGAAACAAAAGTACATAAGCGAAAAAAAAACATAAAAAGCCTTCTATCTGTTATCTTGTCCACCAGCTTGCACTCCGTCGTTTGTTTGCGCATTTCGCGATGCGAAAAGCCACTATACGCGCGCATAGCCAGACGAGAAAAAGGCTTTGTGTCGCAAAAGAGAACGGTAAATTCCGAGTTTATTTTTCTTTCGGCAAAAAAAGACAGATGGGAGCGTGGGCATGGGTTGGCTACGTGCATGTGCTCCAACAAGGACCAAGGGAGAAAAAAAGAGGGTAAGAAAAGAAAGTCAAACGAAAAGGAAAAACAAAAGGTTGCAGAAGCTATATACGTACCATACATACATATAAATGTATGTATGGTACATTTGGGATGCAATCGACAAAGTCGCAGGGTATTTGATTTATTGTTCTAAATATTCTGTAATGTTTTTTAAATCGTCGTAAAAAACAAAACTTAAATTTTATAATACAAATGTATGGTCCGTCTAGAGGGGGAAATGGTTCTCCCATATCAAGGGGAGATATACACCTAGGAGCCGGAAAACGGGAATTTTTGTGAACTTTTCCAAGGAAAACTATTTGAAATTTCGGATTGGGGTTTTAATTATCTAAAAGTATATACATTGAAAAATATGTTTAATTTTCTTTATTTAAAAATATCAAAAATATACAAGGATATCGTATGATCCTCGGAGCGTCGTAAAAAAATCTGCGTATATGGTACCCACGGGCGTTTCTTAAAAAATCATCTAAAAAAAAACAAAAAGATTATTAAATTAGGTACTATAATCTAGTACTTGACATAGCCGATTTTGAAATTATCGATTTATGACGAAATGGCGGACGCTTGAACATAAATAGTGATTTTTGGGCGAAAAATTAGTTATTATTTTGCCTATAAAACAAAAACTAAGTAACGGAAAAAAAATCCTATGACAAGTACTAGATAATGGTGTATAGAATAACCACAAAAAACCTCAAGGCAATCGGTTCATTTTTTTCGAGAAGTTTTGGGTACCGATTTGAAAAACGTGGTTTTGAGAAAAACGCGTTTGAAAATTTGGGAATGAATAAATCTCGAAATTTGTCAACTTACATGGAATCATCGATACCAGGCCCATAGTGTAGGTTTTCTACGGTCGACGGAATGTTCATTGCTTCTAAATCCTCGACCTCGACCATCTAGGTGTATATCTCCCCTTAAGAACCACAAAAGATACAACTGCAGTTTCTTTTTTTTTACTATTTTATCGTTATTTCATATTGGTAAAAAGTATTGGTATATACAGAAAACAAGTAAAGACGTGACTAAAGGATTTGTCGCGAGTCATGAATCATTGAAACACATGCTCGTGAAGGCTAACGATTTTAATATGGGAACAAAGGGCCTAGGGCGATATGCCAGTAAAAGTTGCCCTTGCACGTATCCAAGTCCGGCATGATTGGCACCGTGGATTGGCATCAGTAAGACGGAAAACTCTTCGAACATCAAATTTAAAATCGCATTTCTGTAGGAATTGTGGAACGGGAAAGCAGAAAAAAGAAACAGTTTTGAGACCATTTACAAAATAAATCAAAAATTTTCTGTCAAAAATATACGTGAAAGAGAATTGTTGAATAGATAAAAAATCTCGGTTATATTTCAGAGGTACACCGCTAAGTTTTAAAAAACCTTGAAACGTTTGCTTTAACAGATATTGTAACCAAATTTTTCGCAGAGGGAATTCATAGCGACAAAATAACGTGGACCAATAATGTCGTGCAGCACCACACGTTCCCAACTTACCCTTGCTTCCACCCTCATACTCATAAATCGAGTGTACGAGGCTAGTTTTTATGCTTGTTCTTGAATTATTTTACGATAAATTTGGTGAAAATTCGGATGTTCCTCTCCATATCTTCTCCAAAAATGCAATTTAAAGGTTAATGTTTGCAGCATGTTTCAGTCACATGGGTACCAATCCACGGTGCCAATCTAGACTTGCGAGAGAAATGTTTACAAGCTTATCCTTCTCGGCCCTTTTTTGCGACCAGAACGATATTGATGAAATGTTTTGTTTATTTACAATTTTTCTATAAACTGTTTACTCACTTAACGTTACGTGCGTCCATCATGCTGCCAAACGAAAATAAAATCGAAATCATATGGCTACATCCTTTGCACTCCATCTTCTTGCTCATTGCGTACATGTAATATGTACAAAGGAAAATATTCAGACCCGTCTAGAGAAAAATGAGATAGAATTCGCGGCAAACTAGGGTATATATAGTGATACTAAAGGAATTTCCAGTCTAAAAACGCATCTCTGCTATGAGATTGCCCTCCACTATGAATGTCTCCTTCTCGGTTATAAAAAAGTGCAATAGTTTCGCCAGTTCAAAAGCAGAGGCATTACCGAAGTGTGGAGCATCTTCTTATTCTCCTCTCGTTATTTTCTTCTATACTACACTAGTAGTGTATGATCAGTGCTTGTCCATATATAGGTATGCACGTTCAAAGTCTTACTTCGTGCTTCACGTTTTCGTTCGATACTTGTCGGGATTCCTCTATATGTAAGTTAGAAGAACAAGACGGTTCGTTTTTGCCTTCCTTTGCGTCGACAAAATTGACTGCACCGATACGAAAGTTCCCAGTTTTCAAGTTGTTTTTTTTCTTACGTAGATTGCAGTGAGTGCCCTGCTCTAGCATCCGAAAGAACAATGACGAAAAAAAAAACAATGGGTTTCCCTTCCGGAAACTTTGGTAACTTTCGTCCCTCATACAGCGACGAAATTGCAAGATGAAATTTCGCATGAAAACTTTTCCTCATACGGAATACAATACGGAGTGGGTAAATTTATACTTGCATTTAGGTATTCGTGCGTAAATATTGGATGTACCCAGCGAGTTCGGGTTTTCGTGTTGAATGAGTTTGTTTGGGTATAATAATAATTGCAGTGCAATCCATAAATAATTGCAACGGCATATTTCTATATATGAATCTCTATAAGTCGCCTGGCCGTTGTTAAGATGAATTTTTTGCATTTCTAAAATGGATCAAATCTAACCCTGCTGTTTCGCATTAAATGTTGGGATACTGTCCCACATAGCCACATAGATGATCATATTGCTGAATACCTAATGAAGAAGCGCCTAAATCTATTTATTTAGTTAATTGACCTCACCTAGAGAAAGTAAACACCTACTTTTACTACGACGGATGAACTATTTTTGTGTATTGCTTCTCCTTCTTTCTCTCTAGCGATGAGATAAATTGGTATTGGTCTTCGTATTTTAATTTTAGGTAGACTGAAATCATCGAGTTGTAAGACCAAGACTAAATCTACAAAACTTTGATTAGAATGCAACGAAGTTAGGAAATTCTCGCTATTTTGCTAATAGCTAGCAACCGAAAAGGCTGGTTGTAGCACAATGTTTTTACTTTTATCCATAAAATAATCCCTCGATGTGGTTCACTCTGTAGAAAGGTGAAACGAGAAATGTTAAAATCGTCACAATTGACACTGCTGTGGAGACTCTACTCACTTCGTCAGCCGTTAAACACAACATTAGTATTTCGTTTCTTTATTTTTGCATTTACATCCGCAGGTAGTTGTAGCGACATGAAACTCGTATCCTCTTTGGCATAGGTATAAATAAATGCCATAGCGGACAATTATTTCGATTATTTGCACTACGTAAACAGCTAAAGGCTACTTGCTCTCAACCTTTTGTTAACAAAGACTCTTAAATACATGCGAAAGAGTCATCGATCATAAGAAGAGAGAGAGAGAAGTGAGGCGAGAGAAGCAAGGCTGCCACACTCTTGCGGACGATACTAAGTGAAAGACCAAAACCAACACCACAGCTACATCTATGTTAGCAAGAGCTAGGTCGAGGCTGAATGTGCAAGCCCAAGACCATCGTAGTATTGGTCTTCCTCGTCCACATTGCGCTTCACTGGCACTTTCATTCAAACTATAATAAAAATATTTAGCTAATGTGGAAGAAAAGCCATCAAATCAATTTGATGGAATACTCTCTAGTCAATATCGAAGCCAATCACCATTCCTTTTCATGTCTCCATATTAGCAGATTATGTCAATTTGCAATTGAACCCAGCTGTTAATAATTGCAGATCCACATTTTCTATTGAACCATTTTTACAACCCTTGTGATCGTTGTACGACGAATACTTCGCATTCATAAGTCGAATTGAATCCAGTATTGAGTATGACGTCTCGGTATAAAATTAATCTACTCGTCATATATATTCCGGACCCTTTTCAAAACTTATTCAATCTAATAATGTTACCCTCGAGTAACAGAGTGAAATCTTGTTCGAATCTTCTGTTCATGTTACTGAGCTTAAGGCCCGCGGTGTACCCTCAGGACGGGATTAAAGATAGCTTCAGGATTTCGCATGAGTTCGGACGCTGCTGCACAGCCGTTAAATTTGAAGCGGATCCCAGCTTATTGCACATTTACTACTGATCAGTCAATACATCCAGAGGGATATCGTTTCAAAGGATTTTCCTTTCAATCGCTAGCAGTTGCACAATTCTACTTGTAGATATGGGAGGCTTTAAGACGATCCGTATATACCCATTTGCCTCTATGGATTCGTTCTGCAAACTGAGCCAAGACGAATAGCGATTAGCCATATCATCTTCAAGGCACTATCAATGAAACGTCTTATACGCCTGTCCGTTCTTACTATATCCGGCCATGTAGTCCACATTCGTGTTAGTTTTTATGCACGTAGTTTTATATGTAGTACGTGTGTATGTGAGTGCGGATATGTACTACACAATGCAACACACCTATCTTACGTGAACAGATTAGCATGTCTTTTAGGACCGATGCAACTTGATATTTATTCCTGTCGCGTAGACGATAGGCCTGCGTGGGACTATCTCTCTCTTCCGCTTCGAAGTTGCGAATACTTATTGAGCTGCATATAAATTTGATTGGGCTTTACAACGTGCGCTCATGCAACCTGCACAATGGAGGTGTTCAACAATTCGAACGCTGTTTTATTAGCCTAAATACGAGAAAATTCGCATCGCAGTATTTTTCAGTTGCCAAATCATGAGTGACATTTCATATCGCGATTTTTACATTGTACTATCTCCGTTTTCGTACATTCTTACGTTTTTTGCTATTCTATTCGATATTGATTCTATTCGATACTAAATTCAATATTTCTTTTTCAGTGGGCGCCTGTAAAATTAAAATATCGCTTACTGGAAATAAGTAGAAAGAATGATACCGCGATACAATCCACGCATCACACACACGAGAGGTTGCATTTGCAATTGAATTTCGCAACTATCCGGTGATTTTATTGCTTGTTCGCTGACGCCCCAAACAGACATACTTTTCATATTTCCCGGAAGCACACGCGTCATCATTATACTATCCGTTTATAGACGTCTATATCGTCTATATATCGATGATCATCCCGAGGCTTGAGAAACGCTGGGCAAGTGTAGTGAGTTAAAAGGAGACTACACTGATGTGAGAAAAAAATGATGGATCCAACGTTATTGGTGTCATTGAATAAAATTTCGTTCATTCAATTGTAAAATTGCTAGTGTAAATAATCGGAGTTATGAGTCCAAACAACACGCTATTGACTTTAATGACATGGCAAAAGTAATAAAAAAATCGATTTAAATAGATATATGGGTAGCCGAGAACAATATATTATTAAATCTATCTGACAAATTATCGCGAACAAATTAGTTTTGAATGCATTTTCTGTAACGAACAAAAAAGCGTTTCAATTTATAACGTGAATACTGTTGATTCGAGTACACAAGAAAAATTGAATTTTGCTCGTTTGACTCAGATAATATGTCTATTGAGAAAATATATTATTTGATTGTCTTCACCATCTCCGATATTGATTTTCAAGTACATTATTCGTCAAAATATTGTTAGGTGTTGGAATTAATTCGTAGCGTTTTACAAGAGATGGCGTAGATTGTACAATATTTCGTTGTTACCGACAGTAATGTATTCATCGTGAAACAGCTATCATTGAATGTCATTTGCTGTACATAACCTCTTTTTGAATCGTAAATAACAACACTTTATAATTTATTGAATATGTCAACATTTGTGCCAAATGAAGTGTTTTTGCGGGGAGTTTTACTTCATTACTTTAATATGAACTGTTGCTGAAGCTCATCGTATTTCAGTGGAAGTGTATGGTGAACATGCTCTAGCTGCGCAAACGTGTCGGAAGTGGTTTGCATGTTTTAAAGCTGGTGATTTGGACTTGGATGACAAGGAGCGACCTGGCCAGCCGAAAATATTTGAAGATAATGAGTTGGAGGCATTGCTCAATGAAGACTCATCTCGAACACTTCAAGAATTGTCTACATTATTAGGAGTTGACTTATCAACGGTAGGAAAACGTCTTAAAACTTTGGGCATAATCCAGAAGGAAGGACATTGGGTCCCATCCGAATTGAAACCAAGGGACATTGAGAGACGTCTTTTGACATGTGAACTGCTGCTTCAACGGGAGAAAAAAAAAGGTTTTTTGCATCGAATTGTCACTAGTGATGTCAAATGGTTCCATTACGACAATCCGAAGCGCAGAAAGTTATGGGTTAAGCCGGGCCAACCATCAACATCAGTGGCAAAGCCACATGTTGATATCCATATCCATGGGTTTAAGCTCCGCTCTGTATTTTGTGGGATCAGAGGGGTGTGATTTATTATGAACTGCTGAAACCGAATGAAAACATAACTGGGGATTGCTGCCGACTGCAATTGATGCGCTTGAGCCGTGCATTGAAAGAAAAACGGCTTGAATACTTCGAAAGACACGACAAAGCCATTTTGCTGCACGACAATGCTCGTCCGCACGTCGCAAAACCGGTACAAACATATCTGGAAACACTTATAAATGAGAAGGCCTGCCCCACCCGCCGTATTCTCCAGATATCGTTCCTTCTGATTACCATTTGTTTCTTTCGATGGCTCATAGCCTGTCTGAGCAGAAGTTCACTTCTTACGAAGATTGTCAAAAATGGGTCGATTCGTGGATTGCATCGAAAGACGAGGTGTTCTTCCGACACGGTATTCGTACCCTGCCCGAGAGATGGTCAGGAGTAGTAGAAAGCAATGGACAATACTTTCATTAATGTATTTTTTTATTTTCATTTAAAATAAATATTTTTTTTTATTAAAAAACGCTACGCATTAATTCCAAGTCCTAATAGTATTTTATTTCGATAAAAAAATTTTGAGCCAATGTCTGAATTGGTTAAAAAATTATGCAAAAATAAAATTTAATTCTTGCGCATACACGAATCGATTAAATCGCAGTAATCTCTATTTAATTTTTTCACACAATCGCGTTAAATGAAAATTATATGTACTTTTTTTGATTGAATATCTGACTAAAATACATCAATGTTCATTAAAATTATATATTTGAGGTAAAAGAATATGCTATTAATATGACACGTGTATAATTGAAGTGAATACATTACAGCAATAGATTCAATACTTTTTTTCTTTGGTTGAAAAAAATCTGTTCTATTCTTCCGTATAGTATGGTACGTTACGATATGTATGTGCAAATTGATGTACGATACTCGACATATTTCAGTTGGAAATGCAATCACAGATTTGACGTACCAAGCTATATTTTTTCAGATAAATTATGAAAGGTGTACGAGCATAGTACATAATCGACAGTTTCCCTACAAATATCTTCAACATACATGAAATCTCATCCATCTACCGACCCGAATGATGCCGGACATGGCCGAGCGCCACCGAAATTATAGGTGCGAGGAAACCCGTAGTGTACGTAGAAGCCGCTAGAAGCCGCACGCGCGGTCGTTTCTCGTTAGCGTAGCGCGACCCGAGAATATACTTATGACTAAAATCAAAATGTAGTATGATTGTTTTGATGTCCACGATTATTAAAGATTAAACATTTTTGTTTAATTTCAATTTTCAAATAAAACAAATTTCAATTTAAAAAACATTCAATTTTTACACAAAACAAATTCGATCTAACATTTTGTTGTGCCAATCCTATCCTATTTCCAAGAACTGCATGCGAACTTCTTTCAAATGTTTTCAGCAATTCCCATGAATGTACATTTGATTGAATCAACAATCAAGAAATGTTTGCAAGTGCACATAGAATCATATTAAATACATGACTTCTTGAATTCACAAATATATTATTTTGATTGCAATGAACATTTATGTCATCGAATATTATATATTTTTTTCTACTGGAGACTAAATGCGTTGCTACAGATGATACCTGTACTTTGTGACAAAAATACCATTATTTCGAATCCATATTGTTAATTTTTCTATCATAATATACACTTGTCTCTATCTCATGCGACTACTTTTGATATTGTACGGTGTACGAATATGTTACGTCTAATGGCATATTCGTTTCGATATAGTAAAGGAATAATTCATTCTATCGATTATATTTTTGTACGCAATAAAAAAATGTTGTAGCCATCGCTTAATTAATCCATCCATACATCTACTGAATGTATATAGAATGACTTCAATAGATTATGATTTTATTTTAAGGATAATAGAGTTATTGAGAGAACAGAAGAGATTTTCAAATAAAATAATATGTGTATATTAAAATCAATCACATTTCCCAATATTTTATAGTATTGTAACAATGTCATATATCGGTGGCACTCCGTGTTCAGACATTTATTTGGGTCAACCAATGTATTTTTTTAAATTCAATTGGTTTTTTTCTCAGTGTACGTTGAAAAGCACATCACGTTTGGCGCAGATTTTTTTTTTCTTTGGGCGGACACTCGCCATTTCACCCTCGTGTTAAGCTGCGAACATCTAAAGATTATACTGGTAATTCTTGATCTCTCTCTTTTTCTCTGCCCTTGTTTTTTTTAATTCCCTCTCTTCGTGAACCTGGGTGGTGAATACTAAAGCTCCCTATTCTTTTATACCGCATATAATATTCACACAACACACAGCGAGAATTGGATGGCTCCTTCATGCACCCACTGTCCCAACAAAACTCCATTTTTCTGATTCTTTCTATATCGTAAATGTACATAGGAAAAATGTCATCCCTGATTCTTCTACAAACTTTTGTCTCCATTTTTCTCTGTACTTTGTAAATTTTTGAACGTTTGTAATCGCATTCAATGACCTCGAAATGTCTCAATTCGGAAAAAAATAAATAAAATCTATAAACGTGAAAGTTTCGGCCGCGTTCGTTGTAGTCCCGTCGTTACGCAATACAATACAATCAAGGATTTAAAAAATGTTGAAGCCCATGGAGAACGTTTCAGCAAAGTTTAGTGTACATCAATTTCCAGCAAGTGTACCATCTGCGATCTCGTCAGTGAAAATTCATCAGAAGTTTAAATCATAAAAAGGAAAACTTAAAGCCTTGAGGGATGATGGAGACATCGTTTATTCATTCTTTTCGTATCTGGCTGAGATTTTTTTGTTTTCAGGATTTAACGTGGCCTCTTTTCTAAGTTAACAAACCGTAGCGGAATGGTCTTAAATTAGTCCGTACGAAGTTTTGTACCCATTAAAGACGCAAATACTTCTCCTACCTGAAAATAGAGATAAAAATGCCAACTATTGACAATGTTGCACAACTTTGGTGCAGATTAAGTAGTTGTCTGGCGTGATGATTCCCGACATTTTTTGTACTGTGCCTTTTGATCTTACGACGAAATCAAAAGGAAAAATGAATTAAAGGGTCAATAAACAAAAATACTATTTCAACAGATTAGTCTGAGAACGTGTGTGAAGAACGATCTTTGAGAAATACTACAAATCATTTTCCATCAGTACTCTTTTTTTATAAACTCATTTTTCGACATGATGGCGATGCGCAAGTAACACGTACTTCGTGCCTGCTTCATATACATGATGAGGGTCCTTTTATCAGACGCGAAACAAAAATGACAGTAGGAAGCATGTCAATTTCACATGAATTTCCCTATGAATGTATGTATGTGTATGTGTGTTTGTGTGTTTAATCTCTCTTTACAGTGACGCTACCGTACTAACTTTTCGCAGTGCCCTCTCATTTATCCTATTTTCCCTTTTTCACCCGTAAATGTTTGCTCATCCATTCAGGCTATGCACTTTCTTCTTGTATTTTTATTATCTCGCCAACCTCTCCATCCTTATCTCCCATTCTATCATATGTATATACAGGGTGATTCATTAGAACTTCATCACTCGAAAACACATAAATATTGATTGTACACGTAAAAGTCAGAGACAAAATTTGGATGATTTGTCAATGTCTGGATTTTGGTAGTCTTAGCTTTTTTCGAATGAAGGTATCAACCCTATTTCAAGATCACTTCCACTTTTTCAAAGGAAATCCCCTTTTTCATTGGCTACAAATGTAGAGCGTAGAAAAACAAAAGCAATTACCTACAATATCACAATCTTGGGATGACCTTGAAACACCGAAAAATTGGCAAAATTCCAAACCTTTGCATCATTCGGAAATCGTAAAATGTTTTGCGATTAATGGACAATATTTTTAATACGTCATGTAGTAAACCACATTTCGCAGCTGAACCACCGCTTTTTTTGCCTGCCTTGCTGCAACTACCGTTCCGTAGATTTGTTGGTATTTTAGTCATCCCAAGGTCGTATTTCATCCATCCCAATATTGCAGGTCATTGCTTTAGTTTTTTCGTGGTTTACATCTGTGGCCAAGAAGGGGTTTCCCTTTTAAAAAAAGTGAAGGTGACCTTGAATTCAGGTTGATACTTCTGCTTGAAAAAATATAAGGCTATCAAAATGTAGACATTAACAAACCATTCAAATTTTGTCCCCGACTTTCTAGTCCAACATCAATAATTGTACGTGTTTTCGAGTGATTAACCTCTAGTGAATCACCCTGTATTCACACACCTGTTTTGCACATTTTTTAAAATTTTTCAACCTTTTTATCAACCTTTGTACATATATGTATACCCATATACATACATACATACATACATCATACATGCAGGTACGTAGGAGGCCTCGGGACGCATTAAGTTCTTATGTACAGTACGTATGTATGGCCAGTGAATTGTATATACATTCGTATTAAAGCATATAACAGTATACGACGTATAACGAAATACGCGCCTAACTTGAGTTCTATGTGAATCTTTCTTTTGTGTACCTTTGGCTTTGTGCTTGCCACACGCTGGATCTCCTTTATCGCGCGGATTATCACATCTTCCTTGGCTATGTTCGCACTTTCGTGTCTCGCTTTTTATTTTTCTGTTCTCGCGAAAAACAGAAGAAATAAAGATTCTCTCTTACGTCTTTTTTCCTACGCGAAGCTCCCTGCCTACCGTGTGTTAGCACCCCTCGTATACTGAATGTATTCGCGAGCTTCTGAATAGCACTATATCTACGTATATACACATGGGAATATAATTTAATGGAATACCGAAAGATATAGCGTAAAAACGATGAGCCGAAAGCTTTGCGAGTGAAAGCCCCGAAAAGAGGTTTCGCGTTTTTTTTAAATATATTTTTAGTTGTTTTCCGCGCGAGCATTCGCAGTATAGAGTGGAAATCGACTCAAACTAGCTTAAGGCCTTAGGCCACAGTAACGGGTATCATGTGTGAATTTAACATTATTTTTCGTATGAAAAAGTGATTCACTCATAAAATTAATTACACATCTATTCAGTATAAATATCAAGTCGTTAGAAAATATAAATATATATTTTTTCGATGTACAAAATGGCCGACTACTAATACTTTCTTTTGTTATCTTTTTTTAGGTGCTCCGTGGCGTGACATTTAGCATCTACAATTCTTGACCTAGAACAAAAACGAAAATTCTCGTCAATCTACATTAGAATACGTACGGAATTTAAAAAAAATATTGTTTTATTCAAAAGTTGAAGGTATATGAACTTAAGAAATGAATTTTCAGTGAAACATTTCGTTATAACTGCTCATAAAGTGCTCATAAAATGAAAAGTTTTCGATTAATCAGAATATTGTACATCGAAAAAAAAATTCTAACAGCTTGATATTCATCCTAAATAGATGTGTAATTGATTTTATGAGTGAATGACTTTTTCATACGAAAAAAATGTTAAATTCGCACATGATTATATACCCGTTACTGTGGCCTGAGGCCTTAAATTCCAGAATTTTTTTTAATGATGATACCGCGATACGGTGTTTGCCAAGAAGAAGTCGATGATTGATGTATTTCGCGAAAACAGTGCATTGAGCCTGGTAAATTTGAGCTATTGACGTTCAGAAAAATCAATTAAAATTGAAGGATCAACGATGACAAATACGTTACGCATAAGACGGCAGAGTTTCTTGATAACTCGAGGAAACGCATTTCCTTCCAGCTGAATAAAATGTATTTTAATCAGCGTCTTTTCTTTTTTTCTTGGTAGCAGCTACTTTTTTTTATTTTCCGTAAATGTGCTTATTTTAGTAATGTGTTTATTTTAGTAAATGTGCAGGTAACGTCGTTCAACTCTACGAACTACATGTTTCGTCAAAACAACTTTTCTCTCTACTTGGAATTCATTTTATTTGAAATAATTGGGATGAAAACGTTGCGGAACATCTGGTGAAATTTCAGCAGTTCATATATACGTAGGTACATAAAAACCCGGTTATCAGCACTCTACGGTTGGGTCATCGCGTATAAAGTTAAAGCAGACTTTTAGCCAGGAATTTAATTATTTCGACGCGCGTCCAAGATCCCATCTCATTTAAATTAAAATTTGAACAATGCCCGGTACGGTTAAAAGTTTACATGCCATGTGCATCTGCGTTTTCGAAATGCGAAGAAACTCCGTCAGTTTCATTAAATTTTTCACAAATAGAACCCCTTTCTTTATTCTGTTGCAGTGCAACGTAATTCACGATTTGAACGTTACTATTTAATCGTCTGTTTACGACAAAGGACCTAATGTCTGACGTCTATGCGAGCGGTCAAAAGGCGTGGTGTATAAACGTTCTCTTTTACTGTTTGCCAATTCGTATCCATTTACAAATGCTTTACAATCAACAAGTGGCACTCCAAGGTTCCTCTCGGCGAACGAATATTTGATGGGTTCAAAAATTGCTTCGTTGGCATGCAGTGAACATTGTCCTTGATTTCTTTTTACATCTTTATTATTATTATCATCTAGCATAATTTTGACAAGCTTTTATATAACTTGACTTGGTGTGAGATGCAAAACGGAAAATCGATATTTCACCCACTTCCCGACTACTTAGAGCTCTGAAATTTTGCAAACATGGAAAGTGCATGAGAACATTTGAATTGATTCTAATCAGTGCTCTCGGATCGCACAATCGTTAAAAGGGTCCAATAGGTAAAATGGGTTAAAAGGTACGGTCCAATAGGTGGTGAGCGAACATCTATGATAGATGCCACCTATCACCGTTCTCTAGGATTTCTCCGGACAATCAACCAACAATAACACCGGTTCGTTTCGAAGGATTAATCACTCTTTGCAAAAATTTCAGAGCTCTAGTAAAATCAATTATAGACTAAAAAGTAAAAAATAATTTATATGTACACATTTCTTAAACAAGCTTTTTTTAATGTACCAAGAAGTAGAAAATAATTTATTTACCAAGTCTGTGACTATAAATAAAAGCTTGGGGTACTCAAAAGTTAGGCATATAAACTTTAATTTACATAAATCCGTTAACATATCCGCTGTATTCAATTTACTGTAAAACAACCTTAGATTTCTTAAATAAAAATCCTACAACTGCGTATAAACGTGTAATAATAATTTCTCTAATTACTTTTGTGCCAAATTAAATACGGTTAATGAAGTTGAATTGGTCAAATTTATAAAACATAAACATTTATAATCTAAATGTGCCAAAAAAGTTGGGCATTGTGAAAAAAAATGTTTTTTTTTGCATTCTAACGATGCAATCTTCAACACCATAATCTTTGCCAATCGCTAACGTTCATGCAAAATATAAAAAATATATTCGAACGATGTTTTTTTTTTTCATTTTGGGTTCTACATTGTCAGGCCTGCTTTCAAATACTGCTACCTGCTCTTTTTGAGAACACTGTAGGGGAGTTCTGCTTAAGAGGGCATAGTCAGATAAGACGACACACCCTCAATGTCTTTTTCAATATTCCTGCTATACGGGTAACAATGAAGTTCCATGGTCGGTCAATAAGTGTCAATAGTAGCGAAATCTAGTATAGCCGTCAGTGAATTTTTACGTACTAAATATTTCCGTGATTTTTAAATGCCACAAAAATGGCCACGGTGTTATCTGGTGCTAAAAATACTCGTTAGGTAAGATTTTTTTCTAGTTGAACTAACTTATTCATAATCTAGGTTCAATGCACTTCACATGTATTGCACAACAGATATTCTCACTCCCGAGTTTTTGTCACAACAAATAAACGAAATCTGCAGTCACTTATTAGTAAGTTGACATTCCAAACGTCGGTGTAAAATGGCACACTATGTCATCTTACCCTGTTGCATATAAAACCGGACATAAAATCAGATCATTTGGCTTATCGTTATAGGATGCGTGGCAATTATCAACGAACCTTGGCACGTAAGAGCTACTCGAAAGAACACATCGGCCATTTAAGCTTTACAGGAGAATAGAATGGGTTGGCTTTTAGCATTCAAAAATGTTAACGTAAAAAAGTTTCCGTGAATCTTGGTCGCTATAAACCAACCTTTAACCTAGAAAGTAATGTACCTGAGCATAATTGGGCGAGTGTAAGATGACATACGCATGTCATCTCAGACTGAAGTATGCCGTCTTACACACGTCGACCTACATGTGGTTTTTCATTTTTATATTTTTTGTTTTAGTACATTCGTCCTGTATATTGGAATCGGACGAAATTAGAAGAAAGCTAGTTTTTTGACAGGTGATTTTGTCGGTGCCGCGGGTGCTAAATCCAAGTTTGCCTAAAAATCGGGGTGGAGGGTTTTTTTTAGGGGATGACGGGGGATGGGGGTGGATTAATGCCAAACTACAACCCCTACGACGTCGGCGCCGTGAGACGAAATGTTTAGAAAAATCCGACCTTCAGTTTTGCCCTCAGCGCCGAAGTCGTGGTAGTTCATTTTGAGAGTGAAAAAATGGGGTGAAATTTTGAAAAATCAGTTTTAATTCATTACGTCTTTAAGATAAATTCGTACACTTTTTGTTCAAATGGAAACGTTGTAGCTCTTGAAAAGACGCGTCGATCGAGTAATTTTTTTTTTTAATGTCGATGCTACGGCGCACGCTCCGCTTATTGTAGCTTCCATGGACGGAGTTTTTCTCCCTATTACATTCCCCTCCATTTTCGCCACTCCACATCCCCAATCGATCCCCACCTTGCGGCAGCAGTCGATTTGCCCCTCTGTATCGCATTCATCATGACATTTTCTGCCATGGGTATGCGGAAACTGCGGAAAACCTATACCAATACAGCCGGTCCCGAGTTCGCTTCACAGCCTCGAAGCTCGGAGGCGCTAGTATGGCAACCTGATCAGGGCGTGAACAAAAATGTAACGCTGTTCCTGATAACGGTGGGATCTCGCAGCCTGATTATGCCCGAATCTGGCAGCCTGATTGGGCCGCTATCCTGGCACGTTATGATGGCGTGTATACGGCTGCCTGATCGGATGTATTATGGAAAATATACAGAACGAATAACATAAACCTTTTTTTGTTTATTGTATATTTAACACCAAGTTACATCTGAACAGTTTGACAACAATACATATATTTCTGAATATGGGAATGGCGATGGGGAGACATGGGGATCTTCTTCGCTGCCATTAGAACCCTCTCCGCTAACATGGGGATCTTCTTCGCTGCCATTAGAACCCTCTCCGCTGACATGGAGATCTTCTTCGCTGGTGTTCGAATCCTCTCCGCTGGCATTAAGATTTTGTTTGCTGGTAACTTTATCAAGACTTTCCTGATCTTGAATTTTATCATTCGGGCCTCTTTCTATAAATATTCAAATTTTTCGTAAACAAAACAACGTATATCATTCTCATTTTTTAATTATATTTTATATTGATATTATTCTATTATTTAATTTTTTTTACAATTTTTTATATTTTTTAATTTTTCAATTTTATTTTTCAACTATTTGAATGATATTTTATATTGATATTATTCTATACCCGAGTGTATAAAAATTCATAAAGTTTGTAAAAGTTGAAAAAAGTGAGGTTATACATACCTGGTACTTGTACCGATGATCGGGACTCGCCAACTTTTTTCTCCGAACGACATCTCCCAACACGCAGCCGTGTCAAATACCGCTTCCTCTCTTTGCGATTCATAACCTTTTCACTTTATGTGCTCCTTTTTTGTATTTCGTGAAAATTTTCACGTTTTAACCCAAACACGATGTATACAATGACACACGTGCAAGCATAGTTTTCAAAAGCAACACTAGCGCCATCACTTTAGCGCTAGCCTGAGCACTGCCATGCATGGACCTCCTAATAGAGCCATATTAGAGCACTCATAAGGCAAACCACATTATGGTCATTTTCACGTTTGCCATAAGTTTGCCTGACCTGTGGCTGCCTGTTCACGGCAGGCTCACGGCCGAATCAAAATTCCCGTAATACGCATAGCCACACAGCTCCCTGATCATGGCCCGACCATAAATCTGGCTAGCCTGAACAAATTTCCATCCGGGTCGAGGCCGTATTTTAGACCCCCGACATTTATACACACACGCCTACACATGCACACGCACACACAAACACCGCAATACGTAGCGGCATCAGTTTCTAAAATACATATATTTTTTTCGCGTTACAGCCCCCTTTTGAGAACAACGATATTTAAAAAAAGCGAAACATTTTCACGCGAAAACAAAGTTTCGTCGTACGCCGGGGCGAATGAATGGGAATTCTAGGGGCGCGTAAAATAAAGAGAGTGAGAGATTGGTCAAGCTCGTGAAGCATAACGACGACGACGACGATTTTGTTTGCTCTCCGGCTGGTTGCACCTCCGCGATGCGTTTTCCCAATTGGTGCCATTCGCTCGCGTGTATTCGCGCTCTCGCGACGCTACATTTTCATCTACTGCACGGCGCTACGGCGCCGATTGCCGGCCGATGCCGGGCAACGCGACGCCTAGTCAGAGCTCTCATCGAGTTTCGGTAACTTTTTGTCCCGTTTTTTTTATCCATGGTTCCTCTTTTAACGATGACCCAACCGTACTCTGTCGTTATTCCACATCCATAGACGGTGCCCCCCCCTTTCCCTCCATTCTCTTGTTCACACCCTTCGGCACTGGCCAATGCTGAAAACCAGGAACGAATTCGTTCCGTACTGTCTTCTCTCTCTCTCTCTCTCTCTCTCTCTCTCTCTCTCTCTCTCTCTCTCTCATTCCCTGTCTCTCTCGTAGTTTTTCAACTGCATGCGTTACGCATTTCGTGAACTGCGTGATCAAACTCTCCATCGAGCGAAATGAAAGCGCCTTGATAAATGTTTAGACGGACAGTAGGCGACCATTATTTCACCCTGATTCGTAGTTCATTGGATAGGGTTAGGAAAAAAAATGTTTCATCATGCCTAGAATGGATGGTAATTGAATTGAGGGATGAAAAGAGGTACCACATATTTCTGCTGCTTCCTTTTACCCTCGATCATGTTGCAGAATTGATAACGATCGAACATGAGAATCTTTTGAGCTGCTGTGGTGAATGTACAATAGGGAGAACAGCATTTCGAAATGATTAGGGTTCAGGGGAGAGTTATACACGTGAGTGTGCAATTTTTACGCATTAAATTATACCACACCCCCGTAGCTGTCCCTATCAATAACACGCTTATTCGAACACACATAAAGCGTGTAGAATCAATATCCAAGACGCATATTTACACACATTGGACTAAACAATACACGTTGATAGCAACACACGAGATAAAATAACACGGGAAAAGGCAACACAGTTTAAGTGTGTTAATTGCGAGTTATTAATCATATGTTCTACAAAATTACCTTGGTTACGGCATCACGTGAAACACATTAGTTGATTTGACATCGATTGATTAACCGGTTAATTGAAGACCACATTTGGTCTTAACGTATTGTTTTATTTACAGATAATTTTTGAGTTTCTCACGTGGAAGAACCTGAAATTGGAATTTATTTTCCAAAACCTCGATAGCTGCATTAAATCTTTAGCGATGTATTTTTGTTTCGAGGCCATCATCGACAAGCAAAAAGCTGCCGTCATCGTGAAACTGTATGAAAACCTAGCCTATGCGAAGACAAGAAAAACAGTGACACTTCTCATATCACTCTCATGTCACTCTGTATTATGATACAGAGTCATATATAAGTACTGTTCAGTTTAATTCAATAAATGCATATATTTTGACGATAAAAATCTTTGATTATTCAATTCATTATTCTGACGCATTCCATGTATATACAGTACTGCACAAATAAGTGTGTTGTTCTTACATACTTTGAGTGTGTAAATGACCGTAGACACTTTTTACACGTTTCAACGTGTGTAAGAAAATAACACACGTAAATGTGTTATTTGAACACATCTATCCGTGTTATTATTGCACCGTTATTTTGCACACACGTTGAAACGTGTAAAAAGTGTCTACAGCCATTTATACACCTAAAGTGTGTAAAAACAATGCATTTGTTTTCGTAGTGTGGTAGTTTTTGGTATCCTCAGGGGAATTAAGACAAAAATTATTTTTGTATAGGAAAGATCTTCTTTCTTTAAACCTTCGTTCACACACTTATATTTGGCCACGATTTTGACACACTAGGTCAATTTGACCCGGACAGTACTTCATCCATCTGCCCTTAAAAACCCTAAAATAGGGATACACTTTAAACATTTCTTAATATGTTTGCATAATTAAAATTCCGAAGGTGTAAAATTGAATTGTAAAAAAATATTGAAAACTTTCAGTTATGGGAAAGTGAGCATTTTATTTCAAATTCGTCCGGGTCAAAATGACCCAGGGGTCAATGTAAGGTTGAAAAGCCGAAACACTGTCGCAAAAATTCCGAAAATCTTCAGAGTTCCGTACAAGCAGAGGCTTTCCAGTATTATTTTCATTTATCGCCATGGAGATGTCCAAGGAAAAGCTTCAGTGGTGAAAAAGGTATCGTTTCATATCACCAAAGTTGTCATGCCTTCGTTACTGATGAATGTAAAACCGTTACAATATCGCTCGCTTTTCAACCTCAATGGCAAAGTTGGGCGCAGCCCGTCACGGTCGTTTGCTTTTTCACCCCTATTAAGGTTTAGCCCTGTATAGCACTCCTGCCGCACCCTCAACCATCTTCTCGTGTTTTCTCTTATCTCCCGATCCCGTATAATAGCGAGAATGACAGACAGACAAAAAGAGAGCGAGAGAGGGAGAGAAGGCGAGGGCTGGAAGGCTGGTTGGTGCGGTAGACAACCTAGGGGGTGGTTGACACCCGGAACCATTGGGTAATTACGAACGTAGACCGTAAGAGGCGGCAAGGGGGGTTTATTTTAAATCCTAAAGCTGAGAGATAGAAAGACAACCAACGACGCAGCATCTTTTTTCCTCTACACCTTCCTCTCTCTCTCTCTCTCTCTCTCTCTCTCTCTCTCTCTCTCTCTCTCTCTCTCTCTCTCTCTCTCTCTCTCTCTCTCTCTCTCTCCCCCCCCCTTTCGCATTCCTGCGGTTTTCTTCCTGTGCGAAACCATTTTCGCCGCCCTTTTTATGCCTGCAGTGCGTGTTTGACGTTCCTAGGGCAATATATTCCGAAGCACCAATGAAAAATTCCGGAACCTCGTGAAGGAGTTATCGATTGTGCTTTTACAACAACAAGAATGCACATTGCTTTCTCATAATTTTATGTCGCTTATAGCTCTATCCACGAGCAAGACGGTTCTGCAAAATGTACTTTCTCACAAATAAAACTTCGCGAGAAAATAAAATTATATGGGAGCAATGTCAAAGTTTGTCACTTACATTTTTTTCCATAAGTGTATTTGAATAAAGCGACGAAAAAAATTGCTTATCATCGTTGTGCCAAATATAAACCTGATATCATAAATTTGAGACTACATCCAAGGTTCATAAATTTACAAAAAGTTATAGCTTTAAGGTACGGTTTTCTCAATATCCATACTCCGTTAAACCAAATCGTTGCAATCGAATCGATTTTATCACAATTTAATCTCGATATGTTTTGTATCGCACACTACTTTGATAAATGTTAAAGGGATTCATACTCAATGGTAGTGATAGTAGAAAGTAAGTAAAGTACAGTTACCGAGGTATTCCCAATTTTGAATATGTTACAACGCGCAAAACCTTTTTTCCTGAAAATTCATACTCAAAATCTAAAATGTTCCATTAATTCGCGCAAAAGCAGTACGAATACACTGAAAACAAAACTATTTTTCTGTACAAACGTTTGTCTCGATATCTTGGATTTGGAGATAGTTACAGCATGAAAACCATTTTTCCAAAAGCTAAAACTACCTCGAAATCTACAGCGTTCCATCGATTTTCATTAAATCCATTTAGAACGCACTCTCTGTGATACACTATTCGTGTGCAAAAATTCAACCAGATATGTCCTGAAATCTAAAATTTTTCACCTCCATTGTCATCATTCAACGTTGGAACATTTTGCGCACGATTCTATCGAAACTTGTAAACCTTGTTTTCAGGAAAACGAAGCTTCGTCTATACGGACGAAACAAAAATATTATTTGCGAAACGGACAAAATACGGAGCGCACTCCAGAATGCGCGCATTTACGAATTGACATAGTACCGTTTCCATCGAACTCAATTTGGTTCACGTTAAAAAAATTGAGAGGGCGAACCTTTAGGCGAGGAATTTTTTTGTCAATTTCAGGATTTTTTCTCAAAGGAATGATTTCCTCGCCATTTTTTAGACTTAGGGTATGTTTTATTCCTACTTTTGGCTGTTACATGGTATTTTTTTAAATCTTTGAAAATGCCGGAGGCAAGCCTCGGTCTTCTAAACGAGTTCCGGCGCGTGTCGTCAGACGGCGTGACACGTAGCGTCGGCGGAATTAATCTTAAAAAAAAACCAACGAAGATTCTTCTTTCATTGACACTCATTCGCAGAATATGAACCAAAAAAAGAGAGAAATGTTGACAATCGATGTAGCGATACGCTTTGAAACAAAAAGATTGCATTTTCTGATATAAATGGCAACGATTTGCAAGAAAAAATACTTCATTTGTTTTTTTGTTTTTTTTTTAACATTTAATATCATGTTTTAGACAACAAGGTTAGAAAGATTTATACCAAATTTCATAAGAATCGGTCGATTAGATTTTTTGCTATATATCACGCCAGTTTTGAAAATACAGTTTAAGATACCGTGTCGTACCACCGTCATTTTAAAACATTAATTCCAAAAAATACTATGTAACAGCCAAAACTAGTTTAAAAAATAGTGAAGAAATCTTTCCGATTATAAAAAAAGTCATGAATGTCAGAAATTTGTTTCCTCGCCTAAAGGTATCCCCCACCTTAATAAAATTTCATTAAATTTGATTTATTTATTCCAAGTTTAAAAAAAGGGTTAAATTTCCGACCCCACCCCCTCCCGCCGAAGGAGCTGAAATTTTGCACGGACTTACCTTTTAATATTTTAAGAAAACCCCTAAAGGGATTTTCGGCGACGCTCAATAGTGTTTGGGTTTGTTTGTTTGGACAAAACGGAGAGCAGGATAACATATATAGGTATGAACGAAGATGTAGCAGATATAGATATAGTCGATGCGCGTTAAAATTAATAACTTAAAAATGTAATGTCTCGAAAACTATTGTGAGTCGCAAAAAATGCTTCTAGGGATGGTCTTAAAATATTAAAAGGAAGGTTTGAAAAGGAAAATTTCAGCTCGATCGGAGTCGGGGGGGGGGGGGGGGGGGTTGGAACTTTATCCAACACAACCAATAATTACCAGTCTATTGAGAAGAAGCAATAACAAAATTATTCTCCCAATAGCGAAAAAGGTGTTCTTTTGTCCAAATAAGTGTTAACTTCGATGGAACTCGATTGACCATCGATATCTCCCGAGTGGCTCACACGAGTCCAAATGGTACAAAGAAAAATGGAATATAACGAAGAAACTTCTGGAGTTCTTCACATCTACGGTATCGAAATTATATCTGTATGAAAAGCACCGTGGACGTGAAATAAGGTCTACAGAGAAAAGAGAGGGCACATTATAACGACCGAATATCTTCGCTGCTCGACCCTATAAATTCGACGAGACGTACCGAGAAGCGATCTCTATACTTCGCGCGCAAACGAGGCTCTTCATCACCCCCCACCACCGGTCCAGCTAGGTGGGGGTAAATGCAAGGGGTAGAAGCGTTACGCGAGAGCCAGAGAAAACTCTCGTTTTTGCTTGTATCGTTATTTTCTGGCTCTTCTTCCTCATCGTCGCTTGCCGCGTATTCGCCGGTAAGGCGACAACGGCGAAAAGGATGAGAACTCGAAGGGTGAGATCGAAGGAGAGAAGACGAACTCTCGTGAAATCCCAGCTACTGATAATGCACTTTACGAGCAAAATCGGACAAAGCTCGGGTAGACGCAATCCTCGATGTGTTTAAAAGAGAGGAAGAGTAACAGTGAGAGTAGGAATGAGAGAGAGAAAGAGAGAGAGGGAGTGATAAAGATGGAGGGAGCGTGGAACTCGCAGCAAACTTTCCGCGATAACTCACAGAGAGCTCGGTGAAACGGCGGTAGCGCGCGTGTTGTTCCCCTTCAGGTTCTTCTCCCCCAATCTCGATGATTTCCGTGTGGTCGTAGAGGGTGAAAAGACAGATCGAGAACACGCATCCTTGAAAAATAGGGTCTTTCCTTCTTTCCCCGCGTTGCATCGACCGTGTATCCACAGTACAAGCTTTCACGGCTGTGCATCAGTTCGTCAGTTTGGCTAGTAACCTTTGCTTCTGGAACCGTGATCCTATCAACAATAATTCGAACTCTGACTTAACAAAAAAGGATGAGGTACATGCGGGCAATAAGGCCTATCGGCTAATAAGGCCTAACGAAAATCGTATTTAAAATAATCGTTCACGCTGAAGGCCACACTCGCAGGCGCCTATTTTACAAATATGTCGCTACAAGTTTGCGGAGGTGCAAAACCCCGCTCCCCGCCGTCAGTGTTGCAACATCCATCATAAGACGCGGCCGCGCCAGCATGAATAATAAAAATCGGTCCGAATAAATAGCAAGTATTTTTTGGAATATTACACTTATCTATCTAAAATCACAGTCTTTATGTTTATTAATTCAAGCTTCGATGATCATAAATATTTGGATAACGTATCGTGGTCCAAATATTTTTTATTTTGTTTTTCTTCCATACGTGGTCGACGGTTCAACCATACTAAATTCAACCATAGGCCTTGTTATCCTCCTATTTCTTGTAGCATAATTTTGTTTTTGTTTATGGTACAAGTTGCCATTTTTCGTTTATATTTTATAGAAACTGAACTTAAATAATGATTTTAATTAAAATATGTTAATTAAATTTAATATTTTTCATTCTATTTCAAATATCCCTCAGCTAGGCCTTATTACCCGCAGGTGCCTTATATGTAGTTCGTATTGCTATTCACGAATGACTGAACTCGAGGGTGTGATACGAACAATTGGGCCCTGCAATTGAAATTGCCATACGCCTGGGTGGTTCAGTCGTTATCAAATGCAATATCATTTCTTGCACGATGTTGGGACTCCATTCTAAATCGGCTATGTTTCTTTTTTTCGTTCCGCAAAAATGGTGTTCTCATACAGAGACGTATAGATCTTGCCTGGATGGGTCTTTTGTAAAACTCCTCGTACGATGCCAGGCCACGTAAGTCCCGACGTAGACATCGGCTACGCGAACGAAGTCTCCGAGAGTTATTCCGGCGGAACGACGATAAGCCGTCGTACACAATGGGGTTCGAACCCCATTCCAAATTTTTCGACTCTTTGCGATGTACGAGAACCGAGAAATAAAACGAAGAACGTACTTCATGCACTCTCTCTCTCTCTCGCTGTCTTCATATATATATATATAAAGATATACAACGTATATAGATATATGATGTGCATGTGTAAAGGATGATAGTCGAATACTACCATACAGGATTTCCGGCGAGACGTTCTCTATTCCCGTTCACAAACACGGCACCCCAATTCACTGTAAATTTTTTTGCTCTGTCAATCAAGATTTATTTTCTGGACTACGCTGCTCCGCGTTCGCCATATAAAAATACGGTTTCGCAATGCTAGTATAGGAAAAGAGAAAGAGGACTGGAGAAGAGAAGAAGCAAGACTGCCATCTCTCTTGAAAATGTTCTCATTCAATTTACTTTCATTTCTCGAGTTAATGTTTCAGCGCGTGTGTTTTTCGTCTATATTTTCCTTCCTTTCTCTCCCCTTTTTCTCCCTCTCTTTGTAGATTTCGAAAATTCTCATGGCTCTGGCTGAAGAATTTATTACGCGCCAGACAGTCGTTACTCCCCGTATCTGCCAAGACCGCTGTTAATAAACGAGCCGGGAAATAACATCTTGACGCGCTTGTTCCTGAAAGCTAAAAAGATCATCTCAGATCGAATTATGCCACTTGCACAAGTACTCTCTTCGTATCCGACGATTCCATAACTCTTCGGATTCCCATATCATGGCTTCCCGTTTTTACGGTATACGCGAACGTCTCTATGTACAGCCTCTTTATTGCGCTCAAAATTATATCGCGTTAACGAGCGGACATGACATTTTTTTTCAACTACCTGCCGCTACAAGATATTTTTTGTGAGAAATTTGTTTGCTTTATGATCGCCTCCGGCAACGCTCTTGTACCAAAGAGAAGAGTAATAATGAACCACCAAGGGCATAACGAATACACGTCCGCGGAACGCGTACCTCTCGTCATGGGGATGTAATAAAAATTCATGTTGCGAAATCCACGAGCACGCTTTCTTTGACAATTTTTTCATCTGCAACTAAATGTTTACCGTCGGAATAGCAATTTTTATATTGTTCATCAGGTACACATTTCTACTGTTGGTCTTGAATGGCTA
The DNA here is from genome assembly GCA_944452715.1 of Ophion slaviceki. Taxonomy (NCBI): domain Eukaryota; kingdom Metazoa; phylum Arthropoda; class Insecta; order Hymenoptera; family Ichneumonidae; genus Ophion; species Ophion slaviceki. The sequence continues at coordinate 36,242,422 of OX101786.1, read as the reverse complement.
GCCGAGTTGAAAAAGACAAAGTGGTGCAACGATTTGTAAATTTTTCCGTAGCTGGGCTTCGGAGTGGACTGCATTTTCAAAATGTACAGATTACTGCTTACAAGTGTCAACATCATTGTGAACCAGTTGGATCAATTGTATATCTTTATTTTCCTGAGCATCGATAAATTGATACCTGCAATTCCCTTTTGAATATCTTTCGACTCGTTACAATCCTATCCCTCTTAATTTTCCTTTATCCTTGTCACTTCGCTATTCCTAGTTCCTGAAAGACTCCTTAGGATGCCAGAATTGCAGCGTGTCTCTTGATTGTGAAACCAAAATAGCATGAGGGGATTATTTTTGCAGTCGCCATGTTGGGTTTTATTGTTTCTAAAATATCTCCGACACGGTTAATCCTCCGATGAAAGAGGTTGCCGCCGGTTGTTCCGAGAAAACGATTTCCTATCGGTTACACACAAAACTTTTTTGTATGATCAACATCTTTCGCGTTACACCGAGTCGATCCTGTGAAATCTGCAGACGAGAAGATCAGAATATTAAGCACATATGAAAGTGCGAGAAGGCGAGAGAGGGAATAAAAAAAGATCGGGTGGAAGGACGGGGTAAATGGAGAGGCGGAACGATAGGAGGCGATTCAACGATGTGCTCCAAAAAATCGCCGAGAGGGAAGATGCTGGACAAAATATGCGGATGTCTGAAATTTTATAGGAGGGTAGAAAGGCATAAAGTATGGAAAATACGGAGGCACTCAGGTGAAATTTGAGGGCTAGACTGGATAGAAGGGATATTTAGCTGATAAACCGATGGAAGAGCATGCCGCAAAAGGAGAAAACTGTGCAAACGTGAATTAAGGTAGAAATTAAGCATTGTATTGTAAAAAAGCAAAATTCAAGAAAAAAACCACCATAGAAGGGAGCCGTAAATGGCAAAGAATTATTTTTAAAAAATCAACTTATCCGTGCATTGCGTCATACAGCATTGGGTTTACGCTATTTTTACAATGACGTTTACGTTTGATTGCTATTTATGAAAACAAACGTTGGCCTGGCTTGATATTTTCAGCCATGACACCCTATCGTCTGATCTTCATTTCCGCCATCCCTAATGATTACTCCTAGAAATATTTAACTATATGGTTTTTCGTAATTAAAAACGTGATAGTAGCATTAATTGATAAGTTCAAACGCTCGAGCAACTGCACAGTACTCCGTTGAATTACCTGATCGAATTACAACCAAGCAATTTGCCGTGCAAACATATACGTCCAAAGGGTATATATTCCTCGACGAGCAGCAACTCGCACGAATAAATGAAGCCACGGCTTGCTGGAGAGTTTTAGTTGGCTTCTGAATAACTTTCGATATTTCCCTCAGCCTCTCTCTCTCGCCATTACCTCAATTCTGGAATACTTTGCAGCAATAGATATACCATTGATGATTCTCAACTGCCTCAACCCCTGATTTCCCAACTTTCCTCGCTGCTTTGCCTCGTTATGCAAATAAGGCATTCTGTGGTTGGTGTAACACGCTTATGAGACACTGGACGAGTTGATTCCTGGTGTGGTTTTCCTCTCATTGGCGAAAGCTCCCATGATAGGAGGAATGAGAGATGACGACAAATAGAGACAGAAAGACATAGACAGATCGACAGACGGAGGAAATACAGGACAACCAAAAATATTTATTCTCTATCCGCATTCTTTTACAAACGTGAGGTGATGATCGCGCGAGCTTTTCGGATGGTGGGTAAAACTTTGTTGTAAACTTGAAACTTCTGCATGTGTTCAGGGCGGTCTGCTGCTCTAATATGAAAAACTTGCAAGCAGAGCACGGCCAAGAGAATTGGGGTTAGGGGAGACCTCCTCGAGTAGAAAAATTGTCAGGCTTGCCTGATATTTGATCCGGGTCTGATTACGTTGTAGTACGGAGCCCTTACTTAAGGTATGCCTCAATTTGCCTGATCCGGCTGGTGTCAGGTGATAGTCAGGCAACTGGATGTACTGTTTCCTCCAGTTGTCTGAGCCAGCTATCTTCAGGCGATGGTCAAGTATGTCGATTACGGCTTACATAAATCCGCCTGATCAGACTACCTTCAGGCGATGGTCACGCAACTGGGCTTACGGCTTGATTCAATTTGCCTGATCTGGCTAGCTTCAAGCAATCATCAAGTAACTGGACGTTCATACAGTTTGGCGCCTTTTACAAGCCTAACCTCTTATCAAACATCAGTCGAACTATATATATTAGCGCGTCGTTAAAACGTTGAGACATATTGTCCATTCTATGCGTACATTATTTATTATTCCTAATATTTTATTTATTCCTAATAAATCTGTGATTCGGTTTCCTCTGTTCAAAAAACAATTCAGTTGAATCCAGCAAATTTATGTATTTTTTTTCAATTATATTGAATAGAATATATATATATATATATATATATATATATATATATATATATATATGTAGACAGACACACACACACGCACGCACGCACGCACGCACACACACACAGGGTGTCCCTCTTATCTCTTCCACTCGAAAAAACTCGGTAATTATCGACGTTACAAAAAAAATGTGTCAGACAAAAGTTGTATGGTGTGAAGAGGGCCATCAAATGCGACCAACTTTTTTATTTCGGTGGAGGCGCTGACGCACAGTAAAGGTCACCTCCACTTTTTTAAATGAAAGGGATCAAAGTCGTTCAAGGTCATTCAAGGTCAGTTTCGATGATACAAATCTAAATATCTCGGATCACTACCAAATAGTTGGTAGTGATCCGAGATATTTAGATTCGTATTTCATTTTAATAGGTGACCTTGAATGACCTTGAACGACTTTGACCCCCTAATGTTTTTGATGCGGCTTGAGGTGCTCCACAAGATGGTTGAAAAAATGTAGCATTCCATTTTAAAAAGTGGAGGTGACCTTCACTGTGCGTCAGCGCCTCCACCGAAAAAAAAGAAAATTGGTCGCATTTGATGGCCCCCTTCACACCGTACAACTTTTGTCTAGAATATTTTTTTGCGACGTCGATAATTACCGAGTTATTTCGGGTGGCAGAGGTAAGAGGGACACCCTGTATGTATATAGGTTATGTTTGAAAACTCTACTCCATGATATTCGATAAAACTTTCTAATTATCACAATGATATCAACTAATTGATACGGTTTATGTGATACAACAAATAATTATAGGAATTCATGTGGTCTCTTATGCCACCGAAATGCTACAAGAACTTGGTAGCATAGTGGCAGCATGCGTAGGTAGGTAGGTTGTAGGTTCGATCCCATGTGGATGTAGAGAATTTTCTCCGAAAAGATCCATTCAAGAGGCCAGGGAATGACGGATTATGATAAAAGATCAGTGTGGTAAAACTCTAAATGAAGTATTTCAATTTATTTTGTGTTTATGAAATATTCTGTTGAATATTCTAAAAAATATATTCGAAACAAATAGGATCGTAGTAAAAAACCTATTTGATTTAAATAGATCCTATTTAAATTAAATATTTTGTTGACAGTGCAATAAAGGATGTGATGAGATGGTGGTTCCCGAAGCCACAGCGAACTTCTCTCTTCGGACTGCATGTCAGGCCTTCACGTTTCACCCTTATCAGGCCTTAATCTTTTACCCTGATCAGGCCTTGATTTTTTATCCTGATCTGGCCAAAATCAGGGAAAGCGTCACAAAAAAGCATGGAAAAAAATCAGGATGCCTGACCAAGTATTTTTTGTAGCCGAAGCAGGATTTCTACTCGGGTCGCTGAGGTGCATTTCGTCGCGGTTCTCCGGTACAAAGCGGAACCCTGAGAAGGGCACAGAAGCCCGTTACTTGCATTCCCGCTGTTGGGTATTAAAAGAAAAATAATTAGGAACTCGTTTGTCCGCGCTCCGTTACACTTTCCCAGGTCATGGAGATCCCTTTTTCTTTTAATAAGCCGCTTTAAATTCCTTCGAACGCGCCCCTTCGCGCTCGTACATTTTCTCGTGGATATTCATGCCGTAAGGTCCGTTGAACACGCTGCCAAGTTGGCAGTCTCGCCAAAGTATCGGAAAAAGAATCGTCAATCTCACGACAGCAATATCGTATGGTTCAAGTGAAAAATGCCCACCCATTGATATACGTGAGATCTAAATCGACGAATATCTGGCGAAAGAGGATCGATTTATGTGGAGAAGCCGAAGCTCAGGGCCTTTTTTTCTTTTCTATGATTATTTTTCACGTAACGGGATACCTCTCTCGTTTCTTCCGGCAAGGGGCAAAGTCACGGTAAAGTTCTTGGGTTCGCGCGTTGGCTTTCGTGACGCGAAAATTCAATAAGGACCTCTCTTTCTTTCTCTCTCTTTCATTTCTCTCCTTTATTACCCTCTTGCTGGACCGTTTCCTTCTTGAGCTTGGCCAACGTTAAATCGTTCCACCAGTTCTTATACACACCCGGGCCACTTGCCCAACGAGCGAGAGACAAACTTCTCCCTCTCCCGTCTTTTTCGACGTGCTCGACTAATTAGTCTCCTCTTTTTGAGTACTTAGTCGTAAGAACGCGCGTAATGGATTCCATGTGCCCGTAAGCGTGAAAAAAGGTTGCCGCGGAGATGAGGATGGAAGCAAAACTACCACGGCTTGAAGAGCAGCGAGTGCTAGACAGTTGAGCCTCATATGTGTAGGGATCGCGGTTCCGGGTTTGTCTTGCCATAGCGCTTCGGAATAAGAAAGATGGAATTCTCGACAAGCCGACGCTATGAGAACATTGGAACTCGTGCAGAATGAAAAATGAGCTTCGGTTTTCAATGTGCAAAGCAGCTCTGCGATGAGAGCGCCACATCGGTAGGGATTCTTTTTTGTGCTGGTTAGCAAAGTTACTGAATATTTAAAATCTCCACCGTGTAAGCTCCATACGGCCTGAGGCTGGACGCGTTTGAAATTTTTTGCAAATCTTTTTTTTTTGTTGACATTATGACAAAATTCACACGGCTGTTGGTCCGGTGAAGCAATATCCATTCTAAAAGAGTGAAAAAAGTTTGCGCAAATTTTGTGACATGAAAATAGGCTCTTAGGTATATGAGGTCTACGCATCATCCAGTAGCAAAAATCGAAAACATTTTAAAGGCAAATATTTATTAACACAAGCGACAATCGACTAAATATGTTCCATCCCATGAAAAATTTGTCAACACAAATAATGCGGTCGATGTCTGGTCCAGTACAGGCTAACCGTCTGTGGGCAACCAGTATTGGCACAACGTTGAACCAATGGTTCTGCCATTTCTCAATGGTGCTGAAGTTTGCAACGTTGGAATGCAACGAAAATTCATCAATATTTTTTTATTTCGTAATCTTTTTTCCTGATTTATGTCGTGGGTCCCTAAAAAGGACGTTCAAAAATGTTTCAATGATTTGGTAGCTTTAATGTGGTGAAAAAAATTTGGACAGTACGAAAAAAGTGTCACTGCATTGCATCTCAACGATGCAAACTTCAATACCATCATTTCTCAACCGATCCTCTTTTCAAAGCCCGGCATCCAGCATAACGCCAATGTTGGGACAGTTCCGGTTAACGACCGAGAGCCGACTGCTGGGGTAGACTACTGGAGCCGACCATAGGCCAGCACTGTTCGCCATTAATTGCCCGACGCTCATATCCAATCCCGCCATCCAGTATTATACCAATGTCGGACCAGTATCGGTTACCGCCTGAGAGCCGACTATTGGGCTAGACTACTGGAGCCGATCATCGACCAATACTGTCTGCCATTAATTTCCCTACGTTCATTTCTAAGACTGGGATACAGCAATATGCCAATGTCGGGACAGTGTCGACTAACGATGAAGAATCGACCATTGGCGTGGATAGCTCGAACCGACCATGGGCCAGTAACATTCTCCGTTATTTATGCCATGCACTGCTCGCGAATTGCCATTCAGTGTTGTATAGGTGTAGGTGAACGAACAGTTAGTCCATTTTCTGTTTTTTGTGCGATACTTAGCTATTTTGTCTCCCTTGTGGTTTGTGTCTCCCGCGTATCTTCAAACCCGGCTTCTCAGCCAATCGTATTCAAGTGTTCGAAACCGTATGTGTGACAGGCGTGTGGAGTTTGTCGTCCCAACCTCCATCGCTCAGTTCGCTTGACCGCGTGTTTGCGAAAGTCTCACCTGAAAAAAGACGCGCTCGCACTACTTTAACCTATACAAATTAGATATGAAATTGCATATAGAAAAAAACCTCCATCGCTCAGTCGGCATTATTGCGTGTTCGCGTAAGTGTGACCTGAAAATAGACGCGCCAAAAGAAACATCATCGAAGCGAATAACAATGCGTAAATCACATCCGATCTATCGTGTATCCACATATTAGTTTTTCTGGTTTTCATTTTTCATTAATATTTTATTTGCGAAATAATTCTATGTACCGTATTATCGAATTATTATTATTACCCATACTCAATATTCGCTCGTAACAACATTTACCAGCTTAAGTTATATATAAATTATAAAATGTGTACCTGAATTCGATAATAATAAATTATAATAATTATATAATTCCGACAACGTATTCGATTTATTACTGTGTACTATCATATATATTAAAATATGATAGTACACTGACATAATATAATAATGGTCGAAATTCGGGGCATTATCGAACTATTATTGATGATGGACCGGACCAACCTTGGTACGATAATGGCTAGAACTTGGGCCAACGTTGGGACAAGCGTCGGGTCTGATTTACTACAAACGCTGGCACAATATTGGCTGAAACTAGGGTGGACCTTGGCACGAGCGTCGGCATCAACGCTGGTATGATATTGGCTGTAACTTGGGCCAACCTTGGCACTAGTGTCGGGCTGGTTTTGAGTCCAATGTCGGTACGATTTCGGTAGCCAGTCTTGGCCCGAGGATATCATTCCGACAATCGTCCATTAGTGGACCGACATTTATGCCAGGAAATGGCCAACCATACAGTAGAGTTGGCGCAGTACTGGGTCAATGTCGGACCAGTTGTAATTGTTTTCATAGGATCCTGTTCAATGACCTTCTGCCATATGTCCACGAGCTTCGTTATCCCTCTTTCATAGAAGTCCTGAGATCTTCGGCAAAGAAGTAATCCAAGTGGTTTTTGAGGACGTCCAGGGAGCTGAAGGTTTTATTATTTAAATTGTTCGGCAGCGCCCGGAACAAGTGATAGTCTGAAGGTGCAAGGTCCGAACTATACGGTGGATGCACCAAAACATCTCAACCAAGCTACAATAACTTTTTCCGGATCACCAGAGAAACGTTCTAGCGTCGCCCTGGTGGAACAAAACGTCTTCCTATTCGCAGATACGGGCCGCTTTTGATCGTTGCTTGTACTGCTCACAACTGGACAAATTAAAAATTTGTCCAGTTGTAAGCAGTACTTGGTCGGATCAATCGTATCGTTGAGTGGCAGCAGAATCGTCATAACAAACGATTCGTTTCCAATCCCACTGCATACAGAGCATATATCTAGTGGGATACATGATCTATGGGATTGGTGACCTTCTTCAGGTGTACTCCAGCCTTTGCGACCATCTGAGCAGCACCTCCACGCTTCGAGTATGATTTTTTTCGACTGACATTGTTGTAGACAATTCACTTTTCATCGCTAGTAATCATTTGCTTTAAAAACGGTTTGTTGTGATGGCATTTGAGCAGCAAATCGTAAGCTGAAATTAGGTTCATTAAATTCTTATCGCTCAGTACGTGCGGCACGCAAACATCAAGCTTGTTTACCATCCCAAGCTTTCGTAAATGTCTCCAAACAGGTGATAGGTCAATGTCGAGGTTAAGTGCAATCTCTGTTATTGTCAAATGCCGGTCGGAGTCGATACAAACCTTGATTTTATCGACATCACGAGATTTGGAGATCCAAATCTCCGAACGAAATTTCGCAAACCACTTCCGACACAAACTTTCGCTTATGGCATTCTCTCCATACACGGTGCATATCTTTTCATGAAATTGTGACGCGTTTTTGCCTTTTCAGATATCAAAAAGCGAAATGCATCGAAAATACACGTTTTTTTTCTTCCATGTTCAAAATATGATTAAACTTCCTATACGTCCCGGATCTCGATGGATATTTTTTTAAATTTAAGCACAAGTTGCAGCTTTCACTTCATATATGACAATTCATGTTTGACGGATGTGCGAGCGGAGAAACAACTGCGAATGATTTCTCTCGGAATTTCGATACGCACTTGAGCACAGACCCAATAAGTCGTTGGCTATACTTCTTGGAAAAAATGCTGTGTGTTATAGCTGGCCCAAATTTTATCCTGAATGGTTATCTGGTTACTGGATGAGTATTGATCGTGTTTTTGTAATATTTAAACAACGCATAGAACATCGAGTCATAAAGCATCAAATACCCGCAACGTGAAAAATTTAGCGAAATTTCCGAAAACCGTCTGTTTTTTGTTCAACCAAGCGCGAGCAATAGTTTCAAACGCAACATTTTTACAGGATTTCCCAAAAAAAACCTTTAGTTTTCCTGCAATTTCCGTATTCCGTTGCGTACAATCAACTAAATCGACGGTAAAACTCCTATCTGATTTCACGCGATAAACCGGGGAGACATTTTTTGGGCAGTTGGCAGATCCCACCACATCCCTATAATAGTCAAGTAAAAGAGACGAAAACCCAGCACTTTTTAGCGTAGAATATGAATTTTTTACTGAAGGTAGATGGTTGCATATTGAACGTAACCCCAATAAAACTTTGCCCTCAACTCGCCCCAACCCTAAGAAATAGGGGTTGAAAACTTAAAAATCGCCGTATCTCGATAATTAATAGTCCGATCAAAAAATGTTTCAAACGAAAGTTGTTTCGAATAATGGAATACGTATAAAGTTATCTGACGTCCATTCCCCTATCTTTGAAAATAGCGGCACAGAAACATGAGAGCACCACTGACGCAGACAAGGACGCAGCGATATGTCTATTCCCCTCGCACACGCATCAACCCCGAACTGTCGTATCGTTTTTGTGCCGCTATTTTCAAAGATAGGGGGTTGGACGTCAGATAACTTTATGCGAATTTTATTATTCCAAACAACCTTTGTTCGAAACCTTTTGTGATGAGGCTATTAATTATCGAGATACGGCGATTTTTAAGATGTCAATCCCTATTTCGGAGGTTTGGGGCGAGTTGAGGGTCAACATTTTATTGGGGTTACTTTCAGTATGCAAACATCTACCTTCAGTCAAAAATGCATATGCTATGCTAAAAAGTGGTGGGCCTTCGTCTCTTTTACTGGACTATAAGGATTTGATAGGGACATCGCACCTAGGGAGTCCACATTGGGATCCAAGTGGATACCCCGCTATTTTTCGATCGATGTCGATTGAGAATCTTTAATTTGAAAATCTTAACCGGAATTTGTTGGATCTCCGAAAAAATATCCTTTCGCGATCTTGTGCACAAATTTGTTGGGAAGTACCAACATGCGCCCACATCTCTATAGCGATTTGTCAGGGACACCGCTGAAAGGGAGTCCCCATTGGGATCCAATTGGATTCTGCACTGCTCCCCGATGAACGCCGTTCGAGAATTCTTACACTGAGAAAAAAAATCCTTGAAACAACTAAATCTCTTTAGTTGATATATAAGTTGATTGATTTAACTAAAATTTGCTTACACTAGATGAGGATTAGTTCGTTCATGGCAATCATTGATATTTTTTTTATTTGTATTAACTAAATCAGTAAAATCAAATTTTTTGTTCAAAGGACTGGAAATATTTGTTTGTTTATACTTTATTCAAATATATTTTCATTATGTATTTGTTTGAATACCAGGTATCAAAGTATCTAAACAATTTTGTTCAAAATAACAAATATTTTTTGTATCAAATCGGATCGAAATATTTAAAAAACTAAATTTTTGTTGAAATGAATGTATATAATTTAGTTAACATTATTTTTCAAAGCAACAAATAATTTCGATAGTGGAATTTTTTATTTTTATGTGACTGAACTAAACTGCATCGATCGGGTACTAGATCAATTGGTGATACCAATGCCTAAGAAAATCATTTAACAATTTAATATGGTCGGTACAACTATTATGATTTTGTTATCCATAAGTCAAAAATCGGTTGCTTTTCACACTACATTTAGTTGGACCTTTTATAAACAGTGACCAACTTGGTTTCTTTTTAAAACTAGATGATTTGTGTATTGAACATAATGTATTTCTTCTAATAGACTTTATGAGTAGTCTATTGGATAAGATCTACACAACACAATCTAAATAACTAATTTTCGTAAGTTGACAAAATAATTTGTCTCATTTTAAACATGGTTTTTTAAATCATTAAAAACATCTTTTTGCATATTTTTATCTATGAGAAATAATAATTTCAAGATCCCAAAATATAGCTAATTCAAACAAATAAAACTAAGCATCGTATAATTACTTAATACGACGTTATAATTAACAAATCAAATGGTTGAATTATTTTGTTCAACCAAAAGCACAAATGTATTACCAAAACCGAAATTTAGTTAAATTGGTTTTGAAAGTATTGTCTGAAACAGATTTCGACCGTTATACATTTGTATTCGTTTTAAATAAGTTTTTTTCAGTCACTTTCAAACTTAATCCAACTAAATTATGGTTTCGGTAATAAATTTGTGCTTTTGGTTTAACAAAATAATCCAGTTAATTTTCGTAAATTGACAAAATAATTTCTCATTAATTTTTGTTTTTTAATCATCAAAAGCTTCGTTTTGCTTACTTTTATCTATGAGAAATCAGCATTTCAAGATCCAACAATATAGGTCATTCAAACAAATAAAACTAAGCATCGAACCAAACGAAGAAAACGCCAAAGTAATTGAACCCCAGGCGTGGCTATCACTTAAATATAAGGAAGCAATCTTTAGAGTATAATGCTCTGTTGGCGAAGTGGGTAGGGCGTTCGACTACTATTTTGGAGAAACCGAGTTCGATCCCGGTACTGTCATTTTCGCTTTTCTCTTTGTTTACATTTTTATGAGTTTCGTTATCCATTTATTTCTCATATGCATTACTTTGTTTTTCTATACAATCAAATAAGCGACAATAATTACTTAATACGACGTTATAAGTAACAAATCAAACGGTCGAATTATTTTGTTAAACTAAAAGCACAAATTTATTAGCAAAACCGAAATTTAGTTGGATTTGTTTTGAAAGTGTTGTCTGAAATAGATTTTGGCCGACTAACCTCAGAGAACGCAATTTTGACATCTGAGTTTGAGCTGTCGCCATATCATGATTTCGAAGATAAAATAATCGGGAATCACTGTTCCCTATGTTTTTGAGTGTGCCTTTTCAAATGGCGATGGTCAAAAATGCGCCAGAAAAAATGTAACCATAGAAAAATCGAAAATACGCAAAAACAAAACGTCATTTATCGATGCCGTTTTTTTTAAATCGAGTTTTTGTTCCCTTTTCCTTTTATCATGTCTAAAACCAATGAATATCGTGACCTCGCTGTCTGAACTAAAAATCATGAGTTTTTTTTTAACGTTTTGGTAAGTCAAAATGGCGGTCAGAATGAAAAATGTTCTCCCGAAACTTGACGGATTTTTTTCGAAAACTATAGACTTGAACAAAAATTGTCTCAGAACAAAACTGTCTTAAAATTAGTCAAAAAATGCTCTCAAATTTTTTCAGTATGATCTGAGGTAATTTCCTATTTTTTTAAGAATATTCCGAAATTGAAATTGCAATAATCATCGTTAAAATTCTGAAAAAATTGTGTAGCGTTCTTTGACTAATTTTTAGATATTTTTATTCATAAACAAATTTTGCTCAGCTGTATAGTTTTGGAGAAAAAAATAGTCAAATTTCAGAGAAAAAATTGTCATTCTGGCCGCCATTTTACGTTACCAAAACGTTAGAAAAAAAATAACCTCGCGATATTGATTGCTTTTAGGTATGACAAAAAATCGAAAGGGAACGAAAACTCGATTTAAAAAAAATCATCGAAAAATGACGATTTTTTTTTGCGTATTTTCGATTTTTTTATGGTTTAATTTTTTCTGGCGTCATTTTGACTATCACCATTCGAAAGAGCACACTCAAAAACATATAACAGTGGTTCCCGATTTTTTTCTTTTCGAATTAATCACATAGCGGCAGCTCAAACTCACGATCAGGTATCGAAATTGCGTCCTGTGAGCGTTAATGGACTAAATACATTTAGTTGTTTGAAATAAGTTTTTTGTCGGTGTTGATAAATAGTTGAACACAACTTTTGTTATGTCAAATTCAAGCGCATAACTCAAAATCTTCTCTTTGTGCTGATTTATTTAAAAAAACGTATATTTATTTCAACTAAACGTACTGTTCGTTTAATCGTTCGAATTTTGTTGAATTTTGATCGGCACGCAAACGCCAAGACGTGAAAGTGATATCGCCTCTTTGTCTTAATTTATTGAAAAGATGTATTTATTTCAACTAAACGTATTACCAGTTGAATCGTTCGAATTTTGTTGAATTTCGATCGGCACGCAAGCGCAAAGACGTGAAAGCGATCTGCGCATGCGCTGAACCAGACTCGTGGAGATAGCCCGTGCACGGAAAAAGTCGGTAGCCGGCTTCAGTCGGTCGAAAGTTTTTGAATAAAGACAGTGTGTTCATGGGTCTGAGAATTATCGTCGACCAAGGACCAACAAATATCGACTAGCAACAGCCACCGTCAACGAATCATGGCCAATATTATAAGATCGTGGTCATTGAATGAAACTGTGGAATCATCCATTATAAAGATTCTGGAAGGTAAGTACAATTTTGTAATGTTTAACCTTTTTCTGTGTTCAACGTTTTTCTTCGAATGTTCTTCATTACTTTTTGTACAAGTCATGTATATTCCTCAAGTTATTACCTGTTAGTGATATACAAAAAACGCACGTACGCACACACATTCTGCATGCAATCAACAAATAGTATTGCGTACAAATATAATTAGATAAGATTTGATGCGTAAAATGTCTCATTCCTTTGTTAGGAAGGTAGGCATATACATTCGCAATCGCATACATACACATTCACACACACACGTTCGGTATGCGAGCAACAGCCAAGAGCACGTTCTAGTATAAATGTAGTGTACAATGTCAACACAATGTCAACACGTTTCTTCCAAACGATGTGAAACCGACGCAAGTATTAACCAGCTCATTGAAAACTTTGAGAACCCTACAATGTCTGTTGAAATATTACGTAAAATAATGGGTAAAAAAATAGCTATTTTTTTTCATTGTATAATTATAAACATAGTTCTGGTTTTCTAACGAGACTGCCACTTTCTTCCTCGGGCCCGCCGAACCAGCCAATACTCTCGATGCTTTTCTCTTCGCGGGCCTCCCTCGACCGCACGACCGAAACACGCCAAGACGCAGTTTTTCCTTTCTTCTCTTGCCGCCGCTCGCCCTTGATACTTTTCTTTCCACATTTATTGCGCCAATTTTCTCATTCCTTTGTCTCAATCGCACACAAATATACACACTCACTCGCAGGATATATATGTAGATATAGATATAGACTTCGATACAAAAGACCGATGCACGGAGAGAATTTTTAAGTAATTTTTGCTGTGAAATCACAGTAACTCGGTGACAAATGTGCAATTCTTCAGGTTTTTAGGAAATAAATTATAAATTTTCATGGAAATGAATCAAAATTTACATTTGCGTAACAGAAATTTAAAATATTTTCCAGAATTTTTACTGAAATTAATAGTAAAATTTCATGAAACGTAAAGATTACGACAATAAGTTAAAAAAGTGCTAATATAAATGAAATTTTTCAGTGGAAGATTGAGAAATTTGCGTGTTTTCCATAAAAATTTAAAAAAGGAAGCCGAAATTTTCCGTGCGTCCACCGGAATTTTACGTTCTTTATAATAAAATCAGTTAGGGCTAGGTCGCATGACCGTACGCGTGAGCTCTGTGTGTGAGCGTGCGTATACGTGAACGCAAGCTGTGAGAGTGCGCTTGTGTATGACGCAGTATGACGAGCACGAACGACGCCGACCCGGGTTGCTTAGCAACAGCGGTACCGCGCATGCGTATTATAGTACGAAGCATGGGCCAAGAAAGCCTCGTGGTCTCGTGCAGTCTAACGTGTTCTACGCAAGAAAACAAAGAAACGTGAAAAGAAACTTCGATAAAGGACGTCTACAATGGTACGGAAAGATGATATGCTAAAATAAGTATGCTTATTTTATGCTTAAATAAGTATACTTATTTTAGCATATCATCTTTCCGTACCATTGTAGACGTCCTTTATCGAAGTTTCTTTTCACGTTTCTTTGTTTTCTTGCGTAGAACACGTTAGACTGCACGAGACCACGAGGCTTTCTTGGCCCATGCTTCGTACTATACCAGAACGAAATTTTCTTCTAGTGGCTAAATAATAGCGGGTGACTAAATAATACTGGAACCGGTTGCCTTATTGTTTGCCAGAACGAAATTTTATTCGCGTGACTAAATCATTAATTTCATTAATTTCATCATTTATCTGAAGAATTCGAAAACTTTAAGCCTAAAATGACAAAATATTTTGTCAGTACTGAAAATTATTGTTTGCCGGAACATTTTTTTTGGTGATAACTAAATATTTGGTTAAATCTGCCGAAGTATTAAAAATCACCCGGGTCTTAGTTTTTTCTTCTCACTTTTTATCGCTACCGGGGTCTGTTTGCCAGAACGAAATTTTATACGAGTAACTAAATATTTTGTCCCATCTGCCTAAGTATTTGTAGTCACTCGGGTCTTTATTTTTTCTTCCACCTTGTTATCGATTCCGGGTGTCTTATGTTTGCTAGAACGAAATTTTATTTGCATGACTAAATAATTAATTTCGTTAATTCAATTACTTATTTGAAGAATTCGAAAACGTTAAACGTAAAGCGACAAAGTATTTTGTCAGTACTGAAAATTATTATTTGCTTGAACAATTTTTTTTTGTTGAGTGACTAAATATTTGGTTACATCTGCCGAAGTATTATAAATCACCCTGGTCTTGGTTTTTTCTTGTCACTTTTTATCGCTACCGGGTTTTTTTTGCCAGAACGAAATTTTATACGAGTGTGACTAAATATTTTGTCCTATCTGCTGAAGTACTATAAATTACTCTTTTTTTATTTTTTCTTCGAACTTTTTATCGATACCGGGCGTCTTTGCCAGAATTAAATTTTATTAGAGTGACTACATATTTAATCTCATTACTTTAATTACTTATGTAAAGAATTCGGAAACGTTGAGCGTGAAATTACAAATTATTTTATCAGAACTGACAATTATTCTTTACCTGAACAAAATTTTCTTCGATGGACTAAATATTTGGTCACATCTGCCGAAGTATTATAAATCATTTGGTCTTTGTTTTTCTTCTTACTTTTTATCGTTATCGGGCGTCATTTTTTTTTTGTTTAGACAATGCAATAACCGACGATAATATAGCAGACCTAACCGAAGATCTTATAAAAGAATTGATTCCCCCCATCGGACTGAGGATCGAGTTTTTGAAGAGATGGTCAGCGACGTACAAACCCGGAAAAGTCTCAGATGTTAGTATGTGGCTATATTGCGTACAAAAATGTGATGATTTGTCTGTGATCTGAAAACTCAAAATGCAAACAGACTGTATTTTGGGTGTTCTATAGCGTTCTGTCTTTATCATTATTCATTAGCATACAAACGCAAACACGCAAATATCGCACATACCGTCAGGAAATATCTCATCGGAAGAGACTACAATGGAGGCTTATAAATTGCAAAAAGAAGATGCTTTCAAGGGGAAGTTGTCATTTGCTTTGAGAACGAAAACCATCAATCTCAAACAAATTCTTAGTGAGAACGTCCAAGGAAAGGCGGTTTTGCAGTCGTACAAAAAAACTAAATATTTGTCGCGAAAAAATCGCATGCTCATCGTGGATGTGATTTTAACCGATTTATTGAACGAAATAGCGGTGTATGTTCAATTAGCATTTTTCACATAACGCTCGAACTAATTTTTAACTATTTGTGAATACGATTATTTGTATTCTTGTTTTATTTTTAGATTGACGAACAATGATTTCGTTTATCTGTCTGAGGAAATAGTTAAACTATTTCCTACTGAAAACTCGAACACCTATTTCATCCCGCCAGTACCAAAAAATAAGTCGAAGATCGGAAAATCATTGATTTCGCGCGGAAGACTTGTCGACAAATATCGAAATAAAGTACGAGAGCTGAAAACTATTCACGAGTGGAAACCACCAGGAGGAAGCCAGCACACAGCTAACGACAGTTCGGAATCATATGGTGAAGAAGGTAATTGAATTTTTTGAGGTAGTTCTATCGTTATCACTACCTTAAAAGAATCATTTGAAAAAATTCAGCGAAATAAATTTGTTTATTTCAAATATAATCTTTTTGATTTTTTCTTTGGGATTAAATTGCTGTGTTCGATGGAATTTTCATGTTTAGTCCCAGAAGCCATACTAGAAGCAAAAACCTGGCTACAATGCCACTCAATGCCGTGGGAAACGGTGAGAGAAAAGTGGACGCTGACAGCTGAATATCGCCGAAAGAACATATCTTCGAATCGAAGCTTGACATTGGGTCAAATTTTTGACATCTGGCCCATTCTAAAACAGCCGGATGCGCATTCCTTGATCGAAGACGACTTTGTGGCTTTAAAATTACCAACGCAAGATCTGAATGCAGAACGTTGGAAGGAATTTTTCGCTCAAGTGCTGGTTATTCGTCCGACCAAAAAAGAAGACAACAATGCGACAGCATTGCTCGAACTCATCGACTGCGGAGAGATCAACGAAAGTACGTACGTTTTTTTAAGGGCATATGTTTATATTTAATCACGTTGCTTAACAAATATTTTTTTATCTTACAGATGCAACAGTTGTAGCGCAACTGAGACTGCTTCCACATTTGCTCCCGCCCAAGAGTCGTAAACGCCGACAAAAATCGCAATGGAAACCATCGATTCCCGAAGCAAAAGACAGCATCGTTGTATACACAATGGTAAGAACGATGATAAACCGAAATTTTGTAATTAAGGAGGGGGGGGGGTAAGGTTAATTTGCTATAAAAAGCATATTTACGATAATTTTTTTTTGACTACACAGCTAATGCATATTTATTTATGTAAGAAGTATATAGTAAAGGAACATTTGAAGAATATTTTGTAAAATTTTCATTAATAATTATGCAGAAATGAGCTATTGACAACAAATTTTCATCACCTGTGATAATCTGAGAGAAAAAACCAAAAAGATTTTGTTAGTTGATATGCTTCTTAAAGTAACGCTGTCGAGTTGTTATCAATTTAATTCATGTTACAATAATAAAGTTTCCGATTTCTTAAATGAAAAATCGGTATTTTGACTTATGTGTGACTAAAAATTGAATAATTGATTAAAAACAAAAAAAATACTCAACAGCGTGACCTCAAGAAACTTATTAACTAATTGAATCTTTTTAGTTTTGTATAACTCAGATGATCCAGTGATGAGTTATGCAGTTCACCGCAATGTAACTTTTTTTTGTGGTGTCTGAGAATATTGCTGTCAGTGGCTCATTTCTGCATAATTATTAAAGAAATCTTTACAGAATATTCTTCAAATGTGCTCCTGTTATATTCTAAATTATATAAATAAATATATATAAACTGTGTAGTCAAAAAAAATTATCGAAAATATGTTGTTTTTTTTATAGCGAATTAACCTTACACCCCTCCCCCCTTGAATCACGAACGAATTCACATTTCTCTATTGACTTTAAAAATTGACTCACTTGTTTTTTTTTTCATTTTTTTTTATTTCAGTTGCTCGCTAACATAACACAAATTCAAGAAAACCGAAGAAAAAGAGCCGCTGAACTTGGTATTACTTTGCAGCCTTTTATAATTGCTGTGGGCCCTTCAACCGGAAATATAACGGACTTGTTTATATCCGCGGATAACACGTTGTATAAGGTACCGTCAGCTCTCAAAGCTATAGACTTGTGCTTTAAGATCTTTCATGTCTTTGACATTGAATATCCGATCGAAAGTGCGCACATTTGGCTGTTAATTCAGAGGTTTTTGTACGGCTATGCAAGTGCATCCGATACCGTAACTCCGGGTATAACCGAAGTAATCAGTGATTTGCTGGCATTGCAAGAAAAAAATACTTAGACGGTTCAAACTTTTTCTGGTCACTCGTTTCCGTACTCTGATAAAACTATTTTTGGAATGATTCCATTAAATCTTCAAAGCTAGTGGACCAAAATTTCGTACAAGTTTGAGTTTATGATACGAAACTATATAGAAAAATATGTAAACGTGTCGTTTCTTATCATTCGGTTTAGTTCCTATAGTTTGACTCATTCGACGCGATCGTCGTTTCTAGCATGAAGTAAATACGTCGATCTATGATTGGATTATCTGAAATAACGTATTAAAGAATATTTGTTCTTGTGATATTATGTTTAGGTTTATAAAAACAGTGTTTTAAAAAGACTGCAGGTTTGATATTACTCTAATAGAGTGAGCTTTCATCGCAAATGAACCATTTGAGATTTTTTGTTCTTAATTCTTTTATTATTTTTTTTGTTCAGGACTAAAATGCGATAATTGTATCAACTCCGTTCGAATACATTTTTCAGCGATGATTTTGTGTCCATATTGCAAAACTGCACTCTATTCCGAATCGAATCTTACCGATCACGTGAAATTTCGTCATAAGACTATAATATTGTCAGCTTGTTATTGTCGTCATGAAGGGTGTTCAAGAAGTTTTAATAACTTTTACGCGTATAAACGGCATGTATCGCTAACTCATTCAAGACCAATTGGCGATGCAAAAAGTGGTCAACTGAAAATTCGGAGCGAAGGTTTCTCTGATTCTTACGGAGCAACAAATTTGAGTGGTCCTAATAATGCGATTTCTGATTCAAAAAATCCATGTTTCCAAGGCGACTTTTCATATAATGAGTCTGAAATTCTCAACATCGAATCTTTCGAAATTTTACTCCAAAAAGAATTTTCTTCTTTCGTTTCAGAACTTTACTCGGAGTTGAATCTCACACGATCATTTATTCGCTCTTTGATTGATAAGTTGAGTGTTTTATATAATTTGACACTTATACCTATTCTGAAAGAAAAGTGTGACTCAACAGATCATAAGCAAGCTTTATTAGATTTGAAAAAAATGCTAACGATGATACAGCACGGTTTCGATCCTTTCAAATCGGACTATCGTTCTTTAACGTTCTTCAAAAAGGAAAATACCTTGATAAGACCAAAATCAGTAAAAATTCATGCATCAATAAAGTCACGGATTGTCGCAGGAAAAAGGAAGGCTGTTGTTGTTAACACACAGATTCAAATTATATCAATCAGAGATGTTTTGAAACATTTTTTAGAGCTCCCAAAAATTTTACCGTCGATTGAAGAACACATTCGCGAATGTAAATGTAGTGAGCCGATAATATCAAACATACAAGGCGAGTTATGGCAAAGGATCGAATCTCAATTCGCAGGAAAAACTGTACTCCCATTAATCTTGTACTTTGATGACGTTGAAATTAACAATCCTCTCGGTTCACACGCTAGTATTCACAAGCTTGGTGCCGTCTATTTTACATTAGCATGTATTCCTCAAGAGTACAGCAGCATGTTGGAAAACATTTTTCTTGCTCAACTTCATTGTACTAAAGATCATAAAACTGTCGGTAATAAAAAGATAATTAGTAATATAATCGATCAACTGATAGATCTCGAGAAAACTGGTTTGGTTGTGAATGTGGGTGATGAGCAACGAACAATTTATTTTTCTCTGTTAGCAATCGTCGGAGATAACTTGGCTATGAATGATATTTTCGGCTTCACTACAAGTTTCAACTCGCAAAATTGTTGTCGAGTGTGCAGAGCTAACAAAGATCAAAGTCGAAAATTAATTAAAGAGGATACCCAAATTCTACGGACAATTGAAAATTATCGCGAAGATTGTGAAAATTGCTCTGCAGGAGTCAAAGCTGAATGCGTTTTCAATCGAGTGCCAAATTTCCACGCCATAGAAAATTCAATCTTTGACGTCATGCACGATTTCCTCGAAGGCATATGCAGATATATAATACCAAGAGTTTTGAATATTTTGATCTACAAAGAAAAACTTTTTTCTCTTGAAATTTTGAATGCTCGCCTGCAGCATTTTGACTGTGGTCGAAATTTTGATAAAAATATGCCAATCTCGATAAGCAGCAGTGCTATTCAAAAACAGATTTTGATAATTTCGGCGTCAGAAATGGTTTTTTTAGTACAAAATCTCGGTCTTCTTATCGGCGATTTAGTGCCTTTGAATAATCCAGCCTGGGAAGTTTATCTCGCTTTGCGAGAAATTATGAGTATTGTAATGAGTTCTTCAATCACGCTTGCCATGATTGATCTGCTTGAAACTTTGATCTCTGAACATCACGCATTGTACATAGAAGTTTTTAAAGAAGAATTAAAACCAAAGCATCATTTTATCATACATTATCCACGCTTATTAAGAAGATTAGGACCACTCATTCTCTTATCGTGCTTCCGTTTTGAAGCAAAACACAAACAATTGAAAGACAATGCTAAGGTCGTGAGATCCCGTACAAATTGCCCGTATACTTTGGCTTTAAAACATCAACTGGTCTTATCACATAGACTATTCAGTCAAAAGGGATTCGGTGAACGATTAAGTTTGGGACCCATATTGCGTCAGTTAATAACTGATTTACCTAATTATTCCGAGTTTAAAAATACACTCCCGTTAAATTTTCAATGCGAATGCATTCTTGACACATGGGTAAAATTGAACGGCATTACTTACCACAAAAATATGGCCGTTGCCATGTTTCTGTACGACAATTTTATAGTCTTTGGCGAAATTAGATATATAATCATTCATAAAATGCGCGAAGTAGCGTTCATATGCACAGAATATCATACCAAAAAAGTAAACAAGCATTACTGTGCATTTGAAATCGTTAAAAAACCTCATAGTTGGCGTTTTATTTTAATACAGGATTTATTCTCATATGTTCCATGTAATCCTTATATTATGAGCGATGGCAATGTCTATATTTCTTGTGAATTTATGTAATAATCTGAATATTGAATAAACATAATTTTGTATCTACTTTACACGATTTTAATACCTTTATACCTTTATACCTTTTCTTCTTCTATTGATAATGTTATCGTAACTAAATGATTAATATCATCAACTATATGAATGCATGAAAAACATGTATTTCTGTTTAAAAACCAACTCAACCGATGTGTTAAAGTTACATGTATCTATACGAACCAACTAACTGCATTCATGAAAATCGACTATATTGATGTTCGAGAATTAACTAAACGAATTGACAAAAATAATTTAAAAAATTTGGATATTCGAATAAAAGTTTCTTCTGTTAAACTTGAGGTTGTGTCATTCTGACAGATTATGTATTCAATTGAATTTAACTTTTGTTGCTTGATGAGCGAATGTTATTTTAATCACGTAAGAATTTTGTTAGTCTTGGCCGCTTGATCAATATCCTAGATTTATATTTTTGTATAACAAAAAAATATATATTTATCTTAAGTCTACATTTAATATATTTCGCTTCATATCCTCTTCCAAGCTTTATATATAGAGTCACTGCAATGAAAATAAAATTTAAAGAACTCAATATACAGTTCAAACAACAGATTTTTCCCGTCAAACAAATATATTTTAGTTGATTATACTAAAATATTTGTTACAACCACAAAACTCTTGAGCGCGGTGATGAACTCTATTGTCTTTTGAATTGTTTGAATAGTTGGATAACTAACTGCATTCATGAAAATCGACTATATTGATGTCCAAGAATTAACTAAACGGATTGACAAAAATAATTACAAAAATTTGGATATTAAAATAAAAGTTTTTTCTGTTAACCTTGATTTTGTGTCATTCTGACAGATTATGTATTCAATTGAACTTAATTTTTGTTGCTTGACGACCGAATGTAATTTTAATCACGTCAGAATTTTGCCAGTCTTGGCTGCCTGATCAACATGTTAGATTTATATTTGAGTATAATAAACAAATATATTTTTATATTAACTCTATATTTAATACCTTTCACTTTATATCCTCTTCCAAGCTTTACATATAGAGTCACTGCAATGAAAATAAAATTTAAAGAACTCAATATATAGTTGAAACAACAAACTTTTCCCGTCGAACAAAGATATTTTAGTTGATTATACTAAAATGTGTGTTGCAACCACAAAACTCTTGAGTGCGGTAGTGACCTCAATTGTACTTTGAATTGTATGAATAGTTCGATAATCCGTACGTAAAACTTGGTTGACATAAACTTTTTGTGTATCAAACATATATTTTGTCGTTTATATTTTATCTTTACAAAAGGACTACAGATCTTTGGTTGATAAAGACAAAACGTTGGTCAAGAATCATTTTTGTTACGGATAGGTTAACAGTGACGTACTCGATACAACTAAATTTTTATTCGTAGTTATATACTGGTTCTTGTTTATTTTCTTAATTTTTTGCTCGAATAGTATATTATTTTGTGAATTTGCTTTTACATGTTCTGCGATAACAAATTATATGTACATTGAAAATATAATTATTTTTATACTGACAAAATATTACGTTCAAAGTCTTCCGATATTTTAATGCAACACTTAATTTTGTTGATCCAAATTACGATTTGTTTCATTCATTATCGAAATATTTTGTTAAATTTTGCAAATATTTTGTCGTGCGTATGGGACTAAATAATTTGGTAGCATCAAACGAATTTCAAGTTTTTTAACCAAATTTTTTTCTCAGTGTACCACGTTCGAATCGAAAATATGTGAAAAGTCACGGGAAAGAACTGAGCGTGTTGAAAAATAACCTGCACGTTTCGTGGACGTGTTCGTGTGCGGTAATATTATGTCAAAGTGCAGTAAAGTAAATAATAAACAACAATTAAAGTGGATTTCCAGTGATGCGATTCAAATCGATTTTTAAGTTGTACTTTTTTACTCGATTTATACTTTTTACGATCCACTCATTTTGTATAGCTATATATTTTGTTTAGAAAATTTAACGTACCCAATGCTATGGGGCCCATCTAGAATCATATCGCATTCCGTTCGATAGTGTGGGAATTTTTTAGGATTCCAATTGGATTCGTAATTGGGATTCAAATGGAAAATCCCAATTAGAATCCAATGTATACGAGCGTGGGATCCAATTCGATTCCCCATTGAGCCCCTATTAGGAAGTAGGGAAAATTACGAGAATCAAATTGGATCCCTGCGACGATTTCTGACCGGAAAACGCGTTATTTTCGTTTTGCAAATTTGCGGAGGCAAAATTTCGGAAGCACACGACGCGGCTAACATTATTAAGCACCGCTAAGAATATTCTCTTAAAATACGTTAAAGTTTGCATCGCTGGAACGCAACGATATTCTTTTACCATTTTCGATTTTTGTCATTTTACCCATAGCTTTGTTTTTGCAAATTGAGATCGTGAATTTCTAATAACAATACAGAGAAACGTTTGAGCAATTTTCACAGCCTAAACCAGCAACCAAGAAATTTGCGTAATTAAAAATGAATAAATGTTCGTTGCATTCCAACGATGCAATCTTCAGCGTCGTTCTCCTTACCTGTGAATATTTCTACGCTTATTGCCGTCTCGTTTCTGCGCCACGAAGTAGGTAATTGGTGTCACGAGTTCTTTCGCAAAATCACTTCACGACGATGCTCTCGAGCCGCGTCGGTCATCTCAGCGGAAACAAAGGCCATCAGCGTGTTGCTCGGTGCTGAAACTGCTATGCAACTATAAAGTTTCATTTCAGCTCGTTTTATAGTCGAATTACGAGAGGTTTTTCATTTCAGTGGAACTACTCTTGTTGCAGGTTTGCATTTTTATCGTTGCAAATCTTCTATCTTGCTCGGTCTAAACGACGTGTCCCGAGTGTACCAACCCATGGCACGTTCAAATTCAATCCTCGGTGATACGTCCCTACGCTCGTATGACAGGGCAACGACGGGGATGAACTCTCAATAATTTGCTGATTGCAAAGTAAAGGAGTGGGTAACTCGTGAGCGCATAATAAAACCCTGAAAATGAAGTTCTCCGTGACTGCTACATGTTTCTCTCGTACCAAATACAATGAGGTATGGATGCATACGAATACATCAGTGTGCAAATATGACGTATACTTAGACTTATAGCGAATATCGCGTATCCGCAAACAATGTGCAAAATACGGACAACCGAGCATAATAGACGACGCCGGAGAGTTCTCGACGTTGTGATATCGGTGCGCTCAAACCGACGGGGTGAAAGATTTATATCCATGATCGAGAATCGACTGATCCATCCCCCCAACTTAGCGCGACGGTGAGCTACCGTGGTGTGCATGCTTCGCTCCAAGCACACACCCCATTTGAATATGAATTTCGATCGTATACGCTGCTACGATTTCTTTCCGGCTTAACGGACCGTTGGCTAATACGAAAACGCCAATAAACCGTGGATCGGCTGAGAGCGAGAGAGCAAGATACCAAAGGATGGAGACGAAGAGCGATCGTCGTGGATGCAAATTAGAATACGCAGGGAAGAATGTAGGCAAGTTTGTATACGTATATGCTGTCAACAGAGTATGTGGCTATCACATTGGAGTAATCTCAGTTTGATTGAAAAAAAAATAATCTGTACGAAGGATTTTCATTTTCACTTCATCGCGGAATTGGAGATAAAAAGTTTGATAATCATTAGAGTAGCCAGGAGGGCGCAGGGGTGAGCACGCCCCTGCCAATAAAAAAAAAATTGATCCGAAAGAGTTAAAATCAAATGATCGATTAATTTTATCTCAGTTTTGGCTAAGCAAGCATAAATAAATAGTTTAATAAAAGTTGAGCTATTTCCTTCGTCGTAATTTCGTAATTTGTATAAAAGGTAGCTATTTCATTACGAAAAATTGAAAAAATATCAAAATTTCACATTAAGGCCGGAGCCTGAATTAGAAGTTTCGAAAAATGGTTTTTTATTGCTTAAATCGATAGATAAACTATCCAAGTTACAGAGGCCAAGTGTAAATATTTTCGAATATACAAGGCTAAACGCATATACGAGTAATAGATAATATAATAGTAAATATAAAATGCCGATTTGAGAATCTACCGCTAACTCATGCAGTTCATGCATTTTTTAAATTGAATGTGAAGAACGGAGAGGTTTTCATCAATAATTATACAAAAATCTTAATAATTGAGCTGAAACGATGGCCATGAAAAACATACTTTAATTTAAAAATTATGAAGAAATCCCGGAAATTTGAGAAAGCATAGTAGCAAGGAGTACTGCCCTAACTTATATAAACTTTTCGAAGCAGCAATACTGCCGTCATATGGAAGAAGGTGGCATCTACAAAAAAATCGAAAATGCGTTTTTGGGCTGTTGGAATCAGTACAAAATTTTCGCACTGTTCTGTATAGTAAAACGCATTTTCAATTTTTTTGTAGATGCCGCCTTCTTCCTATGATGGTAGAATAGTATTCCCAGCGAGATCCGCCGGCTGTAAGAGGAGGTTTTTCGCCATGAAGCTAATAAAAACGTGACTTGGAAGCACAATTCTTTATGAACGATTCTCTCATATGCCCACTGCTGAACATAGAGAATAACATTGTTGAAGCAGATTACAAGAGAAAAAGTGTTGGGCCGATTTGCAGATAGTACAGTGCTGTATATTGGAATCGAAAAAAATTAGAAGAAGGCTAGTTTTTTGACAGGGGATTTTGTTGTGCCGCAGGTGCTAAATCCAAGTTTGCCTAAAAATCGGGTTGTAGGGTTTTTTAGGGGATGAAAGGGGATGGGGGTGGATCAATGCCAAACTACAACCCCCACGAGGTCGGCGCCGGGAGACAAAATGTTCAGAAAAATGCGGGCGTTATTTTTGTCCACAGCGTCGAAGTGGTGGAAGTTCATTTTGGGGGTGAAATTTAGAAAAATCAGTTTTTGTTCGATAACTCTTTAGGAAAAATTCATACAATTTTTGTTTAAATGGGAACGCTGTAGCCCTTGAAAAAACGCGTCGATCAAGTATTTTATCATCCCTCTCCAATAATATCTTCAACCCCAAAAGTATTGTTGGAGTACAAAAAAATTGTTTATTGAATAACTCAAAAACAATCGATTTTTCGGGAATGGTTCAAATGTACGAAATGTAGAGAATAATTTTTTCTATATTTTCGTTCCTATGGATCACCCTTGAATGTTGCTTTTTCGAACCCCTCTCAGGGGTTGAAAATTCAAAATAAAATTCTGGGAAAGCTATTGACCGAAAATAAAGAAATACGAGTTTAACGCTGTGGAGAAAAATGTAGCTGAGGGTTCAAGCTACAAATTCTTCCACGGCGGCGAATTCGTGCGGTCAATGGCTTTCCCAGAACTACATTTTGAATTTTCAACCCCCGAGCGGGGTTGGAAAATGAAAACTGAAGAGTGGTTCATAGAAACGAAAATATAGAGAAAATGATTCTCTACATTTCGTACATTTAAACCATACCCGCACAATCGATTGTTTTTGAGTTATTCAATAAACCATTTTTTTTATTTAAACCATTTTTTTGGGGGTGAAGATATTATGGGAGAGTGATGATCAAATACTCGATCGACGCGTCTTTTCAAAGGCTACAACGTTCCCATTCGAACAAAAAGTGTACGATTTTTTTCTAAAGAGTTATGGAATTAAAACTGATCTTTCAAAATTTCACCCCACTTTTTCACTCCCAAAATGAACTTCCACGACTTCGCCGCTGTGGACAAAAATAACGCCCGGATTTTTCTGAACGTTTTGTCGTACGGCGCCGACTTCGTGGGGGTTGTAATTTGGCACTAATCCAGCCCATCCCCTTTCATCCCTTAAAAAAACCCTAGACCTCGATTTTTAGGTAAACTTGGATTTAGCGCCCGCGGCTCCTACAAAATCACTTGTCAAAACCTAGCCTTCTTCTAATTTTTTCCGATTACAAGGTTTTTCAGCGACAGCACGACTGTACGGAGAAAAAAAACTGAAACATATTTAATTGTGTACCTACTGAGAGTAAACTTTAAAGACAGGTAACTTGATTAAAGAATGATGAAAAATTAGTTGATTGCCTATTTTTTATGGTAGGTATTACAAGAGTTTGATATTAACCCTTAATAGTCACACTGGATCCACGGGACCCGAACAAATTATTTTGATGCCGTACAACTTTCTTTTCCAATAAAACATACATTTTTTTATATGCGTGATCGTTTGATTCTATCCTTCTAAATCGCACCTGCATTGGATGAAATAAATATACTTTTTGAAAAGTCCACAGAAACTGCTATGTCTATTTCGAAGTACATTGTTTCCAGATTATAAAACCATTAAAAAAAATTTGTCAATAATTACAAGAGTTACAGCAATTTTTGTAAAAAAAAGTCATCGTTTAACGTTTTTTTTGCATAATTTCTTTTGCATATTTAAAATTTAATTTTTGATTTCTAACCAATATCCTTGTATTAAACAAGGTTCAAATTATACCTTACTATTTTTCTCATATCGCTCAATGCATTATTTCATTATTTATAACAATTTAAAAACGTCTGGGTCCCATGAACCCAGTATGACTATAACGTGATTCTAGTAAGTGTGACTACTAAGGGTTAATGTTATCATGAACGTGTGATTAAAGCTTCATATTTCATGTGTGTTACGTGATAATCCTGTGTTATGTAAATTTTATTTTTTAAAAAGGTGATTGTGAACATGAACACTTTTTTGTGAAGTCGACCCCCCCCCCCCCCCACACACACACGCAAACAAAAATGTGGGCTAGGCCAATGTTGATAATGCGTCGTCTTTTCGTTATAAGTGCCAAGCTCTTTAACCCTTCGAGCAATATCGGCAACTGATATGGCATTATTTTTCATCGTTAACTCTCTTGAATTAACTTTATATTATATTGCGAATTCTTTAATGTATACGAAATTGCGAATGCGTGACTGTGTGCACGTGTATCAAGTTACTGCAATATTCGTTTTTATTGAAGATACGCATAACAACTTCGTCACAATGACAAAAAGGACAGTCGGAAGTCGACTTCTACATAGGTATATAAATGCGCGCGCACGTGTGGCTGGGTGTGGATATGTAGCGTGCAGTCGTAAGAACAAACCGCCAGTGCAAGGGAGGACATCTAGCAATTCATGTGATGAACGCGATGAGGCTACAGGACATCGCGAGGAGCAAGAGGGGCTGCGGAAGCGCGTTGAGAATATGCAGGTGCTCTTCAGCACCATCAACGGCAGCACCAGTAGCGACAAGAGTACAAAACTGCTTAGGACACGAGAGGGCGGGAGAGAGAGAGAGAGAGAGAGAGAGAGAGAGAGAGAGAGAGAGAGAGAGAGAGAGAGAGAGAGAGATTCACAAACAGAGAGGCAAGCCAGAGAAACCTGGGGTTGCAAAGGATCAACTGAGAGGAGGTTGGGGTTGTCATTTGCTGGAATTGCAATTTCTCGCTGACGCGTGGTAACCTCTCTTACTCTTGTGATATGTTTTCTCCCTTCAGCTCGCACTCTCACCTCTTCCACTCTCTCCCTGGATTCTTTTTCTCCCTACATACCCATCTCTTTTGCACTGCCAAGAGCAGGCCACAAGTAAAAGCGGACTAATGATGTACACTAGACTTAATGCATCGTTGCCTGTTCTAATTTTTTCTCTCCCGTTCACTCTCCCCTTCTCTTTCTGCCTATTTCTCTCTGCTTCCGTCTCTCGCTTTCCCTGCAATGGTCGAGGTTTGTGTCTGTCACCAGAACTTCTCACCACTGCGTCTAGCTCCCTTACAGGTTGAGGAGGAGGGCAACTTCTCAATAAAGAAAAGTATAATTTTCCATGCCTCCGATCTATCGCCATAATTCGCAGATCCTCCTTCGAATATACGGCAATTATTCCAATTTTTTCACACCCATTACAGGCTACCCATTAACGAAGTCTTCTTCCTTTCTGCATCTAAGGATATACATGTATATATTTATGAGTACGTGAGTGTGTCTTTTTCTTTGCAAAATTATACGTCTAATTTGGCTCTTTTTCTACTTTTTTCCCGGTTTCGATAATCGGCGCCTATCAACACGATTATTTGACATTAAAGGTGTCAGATGCCTGAGAGATGCGAGGCTCGAAGTCATACCGGAGATCGTTGAACGCGGCAGCGAAGCGACCCTACGCTGCCATTACGTCCTCGAGAATACCCCACTTTATTCTCTCAAGTGGTACAGAGGCAAACACGAATTTTACCGATACTCACCTAGCGAAACGCCCAACACGAAGGTCTTCGGAGTGTCCGGCATTCAAGTTGACGTAAGTAGCTGAAAAAACGACCGTTGTTTTTTATAAAAGGAAATGTGAAAAATCCCAAAACAAAGATTACGATCGGCATGTCTGCAACTTTCCCGGATGAAACTCTTCGTAAGCCAACTCTGCCGAAAAACTGTCCTGCGCGAGCAAATCTCCCGAAGAATCTCTTGCAAAAAAAACAGGTCTCCCGGAAGATAAATCTACTAGAAGACATCTCTGTTGAAAGAATTGTCCCACAAGAAAAGAATACCGAATTAAAAGGGCTTCAAGAAAAAAATCTCCAAAGAAAATCCTATGCGACTGCGAATAGCTGTGCCAAAAACGAGTTTGCCGATAAAGAAATCGGGGGATATTACGATATATGTGACCCCTAATTTTGATCACCCAGCCTCCATATTTGACCCAAAGTAAGACTCTTCGAATGTGGTAAAAATCGAAGTTCCACCCTTAAGGGCGTGATACAGGGGTTTTAAAATTTGCATGTGACAAAATATTTTTTTGTCAGATTCGCTTCAAACTTGTCGTAAATACTCTACAATACACGTAATTAAACACGTATTTCAGCATTTCCCAAAATTCGACCCTTAAGGGGATTAAACAGGGGAGTTAAAGTTTGTATGAGACAACATATTTTTTTGTCAGATTTACTTGAAACTTACCAAATTTGTTTTATATATAACACTATATGTTTTCCTCGCTGTTCGGTGCTCGTAGACAGTCGAGTCGTACTTTTGATCCCTTAACTGCGTTTGTTTGGGTTGGCACAAACACACCAAGCAAACCCAAACAAATACATGTTTCACTATTTGTATTGGAGTGTATTTATACGAAGTTTCAAGCAAATCTGACCAAAAAATATGTTGTCTCATATAAACTTTTAAATCCCCGTCCCACCCCCTTAAGGGTCGAACTTCGATTTTTACCACTTTTTAAAAAGGTTATATTTTGGGTAAAATATAAAGACTGCGTGGTCAGAATTAGGGGGGGGGGGCACTGTTATCGTAATACTGCCAGAACTCTCTTAGCAGATATTTGTACGAAATGACTGTCATATCGGTGAGAACATGTCAGAATCGTTTTCGGATATTTTTTTCAAACGTCAAATCGTAATAAGCCCAGAAAAATATTCATCATACGTTATTTATTGGAACTTTCGCTGGATTATTTTTTATTTATTTATTGAACAATGAATTATTCACGTTCATCTACTTTGCTTAGACCTCAGTCGAAAGCTCCCATGTTCTGCATAACTGCCCCATGATTTGATGAATCTGGACATTTCAAGAAACTATCACATTTTGAAGACAACATTTTTTTTGTTTCTGAATCAGTGCCTTAAAAGTTTATAAAACAATGTTCTAAACGATAAATAAATGAAATTACTCGAAATACTATGCAAAATCTATTTCCGACGATTGACTAAAAACTGCATTGAAAAATATTCAAAACTGTTCAAATTATGGTGCAAATAATTTTAAAAATCTAGTTTCGAGAAAAACAAGTTTGAATTTTTTCAAGCTCGCATACAACCATAGAGATTAATAACCAATAATGAACAATTTAGTCTTGTTTTCAATTATTTTTTTAGTGCTTCTTTCTTAATGGTTAAGCGTTAACCCTGTAAAGTGAACCCAGTTAAAACCCTTACTCAATTCACGCACATGGAGATTTTATTTGTGGAGACCTGCTCTTCGGTACAATTGATTTCCAGAGATTTTTACCGCATAGAGTTATAAATGTGCCGAGAAATTGGAGTCCTTTAGCGATCGAAAAATAACAGCGCAAAAACAAACACACGCATGGCTTTCCTGTTGTTGCCGGGCTTTATATTTGTCGTCACAGCTTGATATGCAAATCAGTGCCAAATTTTGCGGTTCAAATACCCTGTTTCTATTTTGGATATCTGGAAAAGGTGGACGAAATAACAATATAAAATATAAAATTTGAAGTGCAGATTTTACGAAGATATAGCGACATTTTTTTTTCAAAGCAATTACAATGTAAATATTACACAATAATACGTACGGCATAGCGATCATTTTTTAAATTTAGGTGGCATCTCTGGATAGAATTCCTCGATCTGCTTTTCCATCAGAGAATGTCAAGTACATTAAGTATATATTGAGAAATTCTCATTTTTATAATTCTTTTCGCGTCCTAATTTGTAACTTACAAAAAGAAACCTCAATTGAAACTTAATGTACAAAATTCATCCTCCTAGTAACATGATATTGAAGTTTGCATAATTGGAATGCAACGAAATTTTTTTTCTTTCTATTGTCCAATTTTTTTACACATTAAGGCTACAAATGTCACTAAAATATTTTTAAAGATCCTTATTAGGGATCTATAACCTAATAAAGGAAAAGGAGAGTTAAAATAGTAATTAAAGTAGTGGAAGAAAAAATAACGAAGGATTTTTGTTGCATTACAACGATGCAAACTTCAACTCCATCTAGTAACCATTGTTACTACTTTTCACTCTTTCCTGCGACAATCGTTCACACGCCTTTAGGTTTTCACCTTTCGGTGTCAAAGTATTCGCGAAGACGTTCTTTCAAATTTGTTGGGCTATGGAAATAGTCAATCTCGACCACGACCAAGAGAGGTTAAGACGGGATAGGAATTTAGACAGGAAAAAATAGCAATATTAAGAGATTTTTTAAACTAAGAAATAATTATTCTACAATTATTAACTTTGAGGTATACTTTAATAGTATATTTAAGTATACGAAACTATTTTTTAAAATTAATTCATCATCAAAATGGCGGAGCTGTGGTAGAATGTTACAGCAAGGTCGCCGCGGGAGTTGCGAATCGGCGTGCAATCTAGCTTCTCGTAGACTTTGTTGTGCAAAAAAGTTCAAACATTTATTCAGTTAGAACATGTATAGTTTCTATGTGACGGTAATTAAAATGAAGAAACTGCAAACTTGAGAAAATGACACGTATTTACAAAAAAAATCAACATTTCACGCAACATTTCTGTAAAATGTGGATTAAAAAAGTAGTTTTTTTTTTCAATTTTTCAAAAACAATTTTTCGTCAAGTAAAAGTTACCAATATTATCAATATTGGTACCAAGTTTTAACTCAATCGGCTTAACAGTTTTTGAGTAATCCTGCACGCCAATTTCGATAATGCAGTTTTGAGAAACACGCGTTTAAAGTTCACGCCCGCTCCGAATCCAAGCGGTGAGGCACATACAGCATTGACGGGCTGTAATGTTTGAAGTTTTTCGAATTTCGCTTTGAAACTTTGGGATAATATTCTACATATATAGTTCTATTGTTTAAAGAAGAAAAAAAAAACAGAAATCAAATACCAAAAGATATTTGGTAATCATATATTTGTTTAATAAAAATCAAATCATGATCGGGAACAGCATTTGTGAATGAAGCTGTGAATCACGCCTTAACGTAAATCAAAACGATTGTATAAACTCTTTTTATACAAATCGAACCAAGTCGTTATGCATGCAAGTCTATAGTCGAGTCGAAAATTGCATTCGAATATTAGAGCAAAGCTAGTAATAATAACAATTATTCCTGGAAAAATCTGTAAAAACTTCGTCATATACCTCATATTTTGCACAATATGTGTGCGAAGTTTCAGATTTTCCCCACTAATATCCTAAGAATGAGAATCAATTAAGGGGGGTGTGAGGTTAATTGGCTATAAAAAAGCATATTTACGATATTTTTTTTTTGACGACACAGTTAATATATATTTATTTATGTAATTAGTATATAATAACAGGACATTCGAAGAATATTCTGTAAAATTTTCATGAATAATTATGCAGAAATGAGCCATTGACTGGATCATCTGAAATAAAACAAACTAAAAAGATTCCATTAGTTGATAAGTTCCTTAAGGTAACGCTGTCGGGTTTTTTTTGTCGTTGATTTTTTAATTTTTGGTTACACTTAGAAATCAAGAGACCGATTTTTCATTTAAAAAATCGGAAATTTTGTTATTGTAAAATAAATTAAAGTGATAAAATTTTGTTCAAAGTCGACAGTGTTACCTCATAATTTATGTGTACAAAGTCTGTGTTTAAGGGGTTGTACCAGTGTGAACGCTTAAAATTTGGATGATTATCGGAAATTTTTTGGAAGAAAAGTACTCGATTAAATGTTTCGGAAAATTAAGAATATATTTGGCTATATTTGACCTATATTACATAATTTTTTCATAGAAAAATATTGACATCCAAGCGACTTATGAGCTGCCTTCGGAGGCGCCAAAAAAAGTTCCTCCACTGCTAACATGATTCCGGCCGACTGACCGGAAACAGAAAAAGGAAAAAAAAAATTTCAACTGGAAGGTATTTCCTGTACAATGATGTAGGATTTTTGAAAAATATGAACATCTAACAAAATGGCATAGTTATGAAAAAAAGTATGTTTTCTTGCCTGTAAAATCGTAGTTTTTTTCAATGCCAAATCGTCAATTTTCATCCAATAAAAAATATGCCACGTAGAGTAATCCCATTGTAGAGTAAATATATTCAAGAATACTCAGTTCAAATTTCAAGTCAATTGGATAACTGCTCTTTGAGTTACAATGTCAGCAAATTTGAAAAATCTAATTTCGAGAAAAACGCGTTTAAAGATTTAACTATCGATTTTTGCAAGATAAAATGATTAGAGATACGGCCTTGAAATTTTTACAGGATATTCTTGAAAGTATAAACTGTCGAAAATGGCAAGAAATTCGATTTCTTGAAAGTGTCACATTGGTATAGCTCCTTAATTTCAAAAGGATCGGTGCAGTAGATTTTGAGCTAGAGAGTTCACCTTTTGAGCTAGAGAGTCCACATTTAGCCTTTGAAAATGCTAAATGTGAGAAAAGCGCGTTTAAAAGTTTCAAAGATTTCCACACTAGAAAATAAAAAAATTAAACATCAATAAACAAGTGTTTTTTTTCATATACTTACATCAATCATCGATGCCAAGCCCATAAAGCATTCATATGACAAAAGAAATTAAAAAAAAACGTTAAAAAAATACTTTATACCGCCTTTAGTAATCACTTGAAAAAACACATGAATTTTCGTACCAAAAATTCAAACCCTCACAGGCACCGTTAAAATTTTTCCGAGCGGATTAAAACTTCGCACATAATTTGTTTTATATGTCTTGATTATGTTTTTACAAGGGGACCTTGAAAATTGAAGTTTGATCCAAATTGCAGCCACCCTAATATATACCTACATGTATATATAATATACACAAAGTTATATGTATCTTCGTAGATCCGTAGACGTTAACCGCCCTCCGCATTATTCTCGACGGGGCGATATTTGAAAATTAGCTAATTGCTTCGGCTTTTTTCTCTCAAAGTCTCTCCTGTCGATTTTTTTGGTGCAACTCTTGATTAATATTTGAAATGAGCCTTGGCGATTTTGGCATATTTTACACAAGCTTACACACGCACACAGATGCCTTTCTAAACGAATAGAGGGTAGACTCGCCTATATCATACGTACTAAAGATTTTTGTTTTCATTTGAAATACATTTAATTATAAATAGTGATGAATAATGTTATTAATTAGTGAAAGTTTCTTTTGTACATAATACGACCTCGAAGAAAGAAGATGATTGATGACACATGACGTACAAAATGCAAAAGCAGTACAATTTAGGCGCAGGTTATTACTGTGTAAAAACGTATGCTCTACATTGATGAATTTGTTAACATGAGTTTCTAGATTCACGGATTTTTGCAACATAACATGAAATTTAGAAATTCATATTATCAAAATGACCGGGCAATATCGATCTATCTCTTTTA
Organism: Ophion slaviceki; assembly: GCA_944452715.1. Lineage (NCBI taxonomy): Eukaryota > Metazoa > Arthropoda > Insecta > Hymenoptera > Ichneumonidae > Ophion > Ophion slaviceki. Next base: position 36,207,192 of record OX101786.1, on the reverse strand, counting down.
ACGCAAAAAAACTATTTTGAGATTCTTTATCCTATTTTACGCTAGATGACTTCAACCAAGATTGGAGGTTACGAAAAGTTCTAACCATTGATTGCAGATTTTTTAATGGTAGTTGTCGTTTCCAATACTTCTTGACGAAAATACTTTCCGATCTTATTGTTCAACTAATCGGTCATTAACGTCTCACATTGTTCACACGTTTTATTTTTCACACTCTGCCGCTCCGGACGAACAAAGCATTCATTTTATTTCCGCCCTAAATAATACAATTTCGGACCTCGCCATGTAGATTTTATTTCGCTCATGTCTAAATTGAATTTCCCGGGGCACAACTTTTCATGAATGTGCCATTATTTACGCTCAGCTCGGTCAACCGGGGCTGAAAATGTACAAAACGGTGAAAGAACCAGGGCGAAAAAAATGTCATGACCACTTCGGCAAGCGGTCTCACAGGATCGTCGAAAAAAATCGTTCGACAATAGCCAATTTGACTAATAGGCTGCCCTGATACGGCACATTTTGATACGGCACATTTTCTATCTATATACCGGGTGCCCCATTTTAATCTTACACCTCATGTATCTCGAAAAATACTGTTCCGATCAAGTATTGAGTACAATAAAACGTTTATAGTGCAACGTTCAAAAAAAATCTTTGTTGGTCCAAAATTCAAAATAGCGACGTTACGATGGCCGACATGTTTTTTTTTTTGGGATCATGCATTTTTTTCACTACAACATTTATCCGGCTAAAACTAACAACTTTTGTATGAAAAGTTTTTGTTAACGTTCATAATTTCGTTCACTTTGGTATGTTTGATAACGTTTGAAGTGACGAGCCGCGGAGACCTAATCCTTGTTTGGCTTTGTTTGGGTTATCGAACAAACCTAAATAAACTCACACCCACATAGACATGCACACTTGCACTAGGGATGTTGAAGACTTGACCTCGTGGTACATTCTGGATAGCGGTTAAATAGTAAAAAATGGTATTCTAACCTAATCACGATTTTTAAATCGTAAACGTTATCAGAAAACTTTTCCTAAAAAGTTGTTAGTTTTGGCCTGATTCATTTTTTGGTGAAAAAAAGATTCATGTTTCCATTTGAAAAAGAACACGTCGACCATCTTAACGGCGCCATTTCGAATTTTGAACCAAAAAGATTACTTTTTAACGTGCCCCTTTGGACCCCAAAAGTTTTATTATACCCAATACTTGATCGAAGCAGTATTTTTCGAGATAAATCAGGTGTAAGATTAAAATGGGACATCCGGTATATATATCATACAATGAGAATTGCGAAATTGCGTGATGATCGCGCGCGCGCGCGCGTGTGTGTGTGTGTGTGTGTCTGTGTAAATATGCACCCATACATTGGATCAACGTTTGCGCGCTATCTGTATGGGACCATAAACCCTCATATCCTCATCCCCTGCCATTGGCCATTTCATCTCTTTCTCCCTCTCGCTGACCCTTCTAGCCCTATCTCCGCCCGATTTGTCGAATAAAATCGTCAATTTAACACTCGGATCTTGGCATTTGTGCCTTTTGGCGAGGGTGTTCTCTATCTCGCGCACTCGAATGCCTTTACACTTATACTCTCTCTTTCTTTCTCCCTTGCTCTGACTATTTGTGAAACCATCGTTCGCACCCAATTGTTTACCATTGCCCCGGACAGGGTCCCCACGGCTATCCCGGAATGACGAACGCAAATTTGCCCATTTACATTCAAACTGAAGACCGCTCATGAGTATAAAAAAATATTCTCTCATATGCGTGTGTGTGTATGTGAGAGACAGAGAGAGAGCGAGAGAGAGAGAGAGACAGAGACAGAGAAAGAGAGTCCACATAAGTCGGGAAAATGAAGTCGTGAAAAAAATGTTTTCCACAGAGCATTTATATCTACGAGGGGGACATCTGATGGAGATATTGAAATTTCTTTCTCTCGGCATGCGTACGTAATCTCGAGGTGATTTTTACTATTTTATATAGGGACATGCAACATTTCCAACATCAAAAAGTTACTGTCTCTGTAACACACCTAGCGAGAAAATTACCTCTCCTGTACCTGAGAGTTATTACATTTTGAAGTTTGAAAACGATGTAAGTGGCGTAATTCGTTATTTTAGCCGTGAAGTGGGGCTTCTCTTAAGGGAGGTTGCTTAATGAGAAACGTGTTCTATTGTCGCGATGCCTGTCATGCGGAATATATCTTAAGGGCGGAGATACCTTTAGGCGCGGAAAAATGGCTGATTTTCATTTTTTCTTTTTGGAGCAAAGATTTCTCCACCATTTTTGAGACTTACGGTATGTTGCATTACTACCTTTGGCTGTTACATGGTATTGTCTTTTAATTAATTTTCAATAATGGCGGAGATATGGCATGGTCTTCTAAACGGGTTGCGACGGATGTTGCCAGACGGCGTGACACCCCATGTAGAGATTGACCGTTGGGCCTGGGACGGGCCTTCACAGTTAGCCTTTCTAGAATATTAGACCGTGAGTATTTACCAATGAGGTGCCTTTGTAGAAATGATAAGAACGGCCCGATATCGGCCAACAGAGCCAAAAATGATTGGGCCAATGATTTAATTCATTGTAGCGGCAATGTTGGTGATTGCACTTGGCCCTATGTGGGCTCTCTTAAAGGGCCTATGTAGAAATTGACCACTGGCTCTATGATCGGCCTTCACAGTTGGTCTATCTAGAAGTTAGTCTATGTAGAATATTGGGCCGTGAGTTTGTTTGGGTTTGTTTGAGGGCGTGATAAATATTCAACCTATATCGGGCCAGGATTGGCCCGAGATTGGTCCTTATGGATACATATTTCATGGAATAACCTTAAAATAAATTGTGATTTGCGTATATGACAGGTTTCAAAATTCGCATATTTTACTTACTTATGTTGGCTATTTACAAATGCCAATAATAGGCCAATACTTGATTACAAAAACTGAACTACGAAATATAGACGATTAATATATGACGTGCCAGTTGTTTGCCTATTCTGGCACAATATACAGATAATGAATAACCCAAGGCTTAAATAAAATAAAAGCAGGTATGGTCTGACCCACTTAGCCAATGAAGGGCTTAGATTAATTAAATGTAATTTCCAGTATTTTAGCATTGCCAGTTTTGAAGTTAGCAAATTTCGATGACCTATCACGGCTGTTCATTGGTTTTAACAGATGGGATCGGATAGATTTTAGTAATGCGCTGATATTGTGCCAGTTCTCAATTTATAACGGAACAATAATGGGCCAATGTAATTGGCAGTACTTCACCATCACCAGTTTAAAAATTGGCAAATATTGTTTATCTATCATGACTGTTTAATGTATTTAAAAGATGGGCCATGATAGGTTTTAACTATGGGCCGATTTTATGTCGGTTTTCAATTTAGAACGAGACAATAATGAGCCAATGTAATAGCCAGTATTTTAGGATTGCCAGCTTTAGGATTGGCAAATTTAGTTTAACTATCACTGCTGTTTATTGGTTTTGAAAGATGGGCCAGGATAATCTTTAGTAATGGGCCGATATTGTGCTGGTTCTCAATTTATAACGGGACAACAATGGGCCAATGTAATTGCTTGTATTTTAGCATTACCAGTTTTTAAATTGGCAAATATAGTTCAACCATCACGGCTATTTATTGGTTTTAAACGATCGGCCGATATTGTGCCGGTTTTCAATTTATAACGGAACAATATTGGGCCAATGGAATTGTCAGTATTTTAGTATCCCCAGTTTTTTAATTGGCAAATTTAGTTCAACTATCACGGCTGTTTATTAGTTTTTAAAGATGGACCAGGACAGGCTTTAGGGATGGGCCGATATTGTGCCAGTTTTCAGGTTAGAGCGGAACAGTAATGGGCCAATATTATTTCTCTTTTGTTGGCTTATACGATGGTCCCAATATCGGCCTGATCGTAACATTGGGCAACTCATGGCAACCTCTACATGGGACGTAGCGTCGGCGGGATTAATCTGAAAAAAACCAATGCAGATTTTTCTTTCACTAACACTCATACGCAGAATATGAGCCAAGAAAAAGTGAGAAATGTTAAAAATCGAATAAATGGTACGCATTAAAACAAAAGGATTGAATTTTCCGAAAAACTGGCTGCATTTTGCAATAAAAAATACCTGTTTTTAAATTTTCAAGAACATTTAGGATCATGTTTTTAGACAATATGGACAGAAAAATTGATAGTAAATTTAATCAGAATCGGTCGATTAAACTTTTACCCGAGTAGGAATATTGTCATGCTGGCCTGACATTTGATCCGGGCCTGATCATGCTGTTGTACGGAGGCCTTACTTACGGCGTGCCTTAATTTTCCTGATCCGGCCGGTTTCAGGCGATAGGCAAGCAACTGGATTTTCGGATACCTCCATGATCTGGTCCGGCCAGTTTCAGACGATCCTATTCCGGCGGTAGTCAGGCAAACAGATTCACGACTTGCATAAATTTGCCTGATCAGACTACCTTCAGGCGATGGTCAGGCAACTGGACTTACGGCTTGATTCAATTCGCCTAATTCGGCTAGCTTCAAGCAATCATCAAGTAACTGCACCTATATACAGTTTGGCGTCTTTTACACGCCTAACCTCTTATCAAACACCAGACGAATTATATATATATTAGTGCGTCGTCAAAACGTCGAGACATATTGTCCACTCTATGCGTACGTTTTTTATTATTCCTAATATTTAATTTATTCCTAATATACTGTGATTCGGTTTCCTCAGTTCAAAAAACAATTTAGTTAAACCCACTAAATTTATCTGTTTAATTTTTTTTAATTTAAATTAAGTAGAATTTTCGTAGAGAGAAATTTTTTTTTCTGTTTAATTGAACTAATGGTCCGTTTTGATTGCAATACTCACATCGACGGGGAGTGGGGTAGTGAGGGGCGGAGAGAGAGAGGAGTTATATATATATATATATATATATATATATATATATATATATATATATATATATATATAGGTTATGTTTGAAAAAGCTATAGCATGATATTTGATAAAACTTTCGAATTATCACAATCATATTAACTAATTGATATAGTTTATGTGATACAACCAATAATTATAGGAATTCATGTGGTCTCTTATGCCACCGAAATGCTACAAACACTCGGTAGCGTAGGGGCAGCGTGCGTAGCAATAGGGAGGTAGGTTTTAGGTTCGATCACATGTGGATGCAGAAATATTTTCTTTGAAAAAATCCATTCAGAAGGCCAGGGAATGGCGGATTATGTTACAAAATCATTGAGGTAGAACTCTAAATTAAGTATTTCAATTTATTTTGGATTCATGAAATATTCTATTGAATATTCCAAAAAATATATTTGAAACAAATAGGATCGTAGTAAAAAACCTATTTGATTTAAATAGATCCTATGTAAATTCAATATTTTTTTGGCAGTGCAATGGTGAATATGATGAGATAGTGGTTTCCGAAGCAACAGCGAACTTCTCACTTCAAACTGCATGTCATGCCTTAACTTTTCACCCTGATCAGGTCTTGATTTTTTACCATGATCAGACCGAATTCAAGGATTGCGCTTTAAAAATGATCAGAGCTTGATAAAAAATCCTGATCAAGACCGGAAAAAGAAATCAGGAAGCCTGATCAGGTCTTTCTTGTAGCCGGACCAAGGTTTCTACGCGGGTAGATATACATCACGCCACTTTTGAAAATGCAGTTCAGAAAACCGTGTTATACCTTTGCCATTATAAAGATCAATAAAAAATACCACGAAACAGCAAAAAGTAGTGATAAAACATACCCTAAGTCTAAAAAATAGTGAAGAAATCATTCCTTTAAAAAATGATAATGAGAATCAGCAAATATTTTCCTAGCCTAAAGGTATCTCCTTAGATCATATTTCTCATTGCAGGCATCGCGACAATAGAATGTGTTGCTTTCAAATTTCAGTATTGGGTACCTCGTTTTGACGAAACCAACGACTTGCAAAATCATGATGTGCTTTTGTGCCACTGTTTCACGCTTCTCATTAGAGCAGCGGTAGGGAAGTTGAATTTTGCATCGATCTGTAATTTTGGCGATGCCACAGTCGGTCAGTAAGCGACTAACTTGTAGATTCGTGAGACCAGACGCGTTTTTTTTTAAATACGGATTAAAAAAATACTTTTTTGAATTTACATACGGGAAATGAAACATTTTTCGAGTGTATCGGATCGATTTGAAATCATACTCTCTTTGAAGTAGTTGATACTCATGATATTAAAGTTTGCGTCGGTGGAATACAATGAATTTTCTTTTCATTGCCCGAATTGTTTTTTTGGCAGATATTAGTTGGGAAATCCGGTCAACTTTTTTTAGGTCCTTAGTAGAGATTTATAACCTGAAACTACGAAATAAGATTTTCGTTAATGGCATAAAGGAAAGAAATGTTTAAATTACCATTGGTCAAAAAATGGAAAACTGACAATCCTTCAAAATCTTGCGATTAAAATTCAAGTACACGTACACAATCAAATCGTCGCAGAAAAGGCACACGTCTCTTTTTCATTGAGAAAAAAACTTTTCGCGGCTATTCAAAATTTTACAACTTATTCGACAACTGCGTTTTATTGGTTGGGTTAGCCATTCAAGGATACTGAATTACGGTCTGCCCGTTTTGCGTGGAATTCCACACACATGTAAATTTAGCGATACACAGGATGCGAAGCGGAGGTTTGAATCGACAAGCGTTACAAGGAGCGTTTCTGCACAGAGGGGAAGGTGTGTGCACGAGTACGTGCACAAGAGAGAAACAGAGGGAGAGAAAAAAACACGATAGGCACGCAAGTATTTCATACGAACCGTGGACCCAACCTGAACGCATACGTCGAACCATGAATTTAAATTGCCGCTCATTTCATTATTCTCCGTGACACACGTTTCAATCGATACGCCACTTGTGCAATACGCGAAAACGAATCCGCGCGTATGCACGCACACATCCGTAAACGTCTATATGCACGTAAAATGTGCGCACGCAATTTGTACTTGAATTCTCGGGGATTCGCAAAATCGTTTGTGGATAATTCTCTCTGGATGCATCTCACGCTCCCCGGGGCGTCTCTATTAGTTTTCTGCGTATTCGATACACGCGAAAAAAAAAGTTCGCCCGAGCACGAAACAATTTGAACGAAAAGTGTGATAGAAAACCAATTTTATGGAAGAGTGACCTTTAATTTGTCTCCGATATTTTGTTACAGGTGACAAAGTCGAACGAGAGTCAAGTCACAATTCGTAACGTCGAATTTGAAGTTGCTGGAAATTTCTCTTGCGAAGTTACCGCCGATGCTCCATCATTTTCCACGGAAATTGGCTGGAAAAAACTCACCGTTGTCTGTAAGTACAATAATATTGTTATTATCACTGTTCATTATTATTGATACTGATAGAGTATTTTCAAATATTTAAGCTCATCGGAGTCGGGTTGAAATTACAAACTTTGAATGCTTCGACGGTTTAAAATTCCGAATTTTAATATTCCGATATTCAAGATGGGGCCGGGTTGAAATTTCGAACTTTTAATGATCAGAACGCTCAAAACTCCGAAAGAATACTACCCCGAAAGATCAACACTCCGAAATTTTACACGAAAGATCAAAACTCCGATAATCTGAACACCGTCAAAATAATTCGGCTATGGAAGTTTTAAATGTTTCAACATTTTCAATAAATCAACGAAATATTTCGAGAATTTTTTATTTTATTAAGAAGCGATTTCGGGTCAATTTTGAAATTCGTTTGGACAATGTTATACGTTCTACATCATTTATAGTCAACTGTGTAGACTTTGGCTGGCATGATCTTGACATGGGGGCCGGGTTGAAATTCCGAACTTTGAATCCTCCGACGGTTTAAAATTCCTAATTTTAATGTTCCGAAATTACAAATTTCGTCAAGATCATGCCAGCGAACGTCTACACAGTTGACTTTAAACGATGCAGAACGTATAACATTGTCTAGACAAATTTCAAAATTGGCGTAAAATGACTTCTTAATTTTTTAAAAATTTGAAATAATTCGTCTATTTATTGAAAATGTTGAAACTTTAAAACCTCCCTCCATAGCCGAATTATTTTGACGGTGTTCAGATTTTCGGAGTTTTGGTCTTTCGGGTAAAATTCTTTCGGACTTATGAATTTTCGGGGTAGTATTCTTCCGGAGTTTTGAGCGTTTTGATCATTCAAAGTTCGGAATTACAACGCGGCCCCAAGCTCTTCTGGTCTTCACTCAAGTGTATTTTTCGTTGCGCATATCGAATGAAACACATCTCAAGATTTTCACCAAAAGCTCATCTGACACGAGATATTCTTTCGATTTTGCAAGGTTGAATCCAAACTTTGCACCGTTGGAATGCAACAAAAGTTTTTTCTCTATTTTTTTTTCGTATCTTCGTTATTATCATGATCTATAATTTTTTTATGGATTAAGATCGTGGATCTTTAATAAGGCTACAAAAAAACCGTTTGAATTATTTTCGAATCCTAAATCGGCGAAATAAATGCCAGCAATAGAAGAAAAATTAACTTCCGTTGCATTTCAACGATGCAAACTTCAATATCATAAGGTTGATCGCTTCACCGATGAATAATAACGAGGTGCACCCGGTAAATAAAAATGTATAGAAGACATTGAAATTTGCATAACATTTTGTCCTTTACTTTTCGGAATATATCTAATTTTTTTTTCACCAACACTATTCGTATAAAATGTTCAAAGCTTACGATGGCCCGTTTAACATGCGATCTTACAACGTAAGAATAAATTGTAAATGTTGCTCCCACGTTACTCGGAATAAGTGGGGAGAGAAAATGCAATAATTATATTTCAACAAAGCGTAGATAGATAGAAGCAACGTTACTAAAGTCGAATTAATTGTGTCCTTGGTTCTTAAAAGATATTTTGTAAAATAATAGCTCTTGCAATCGCGTACTCGGTAATATAATGTAGAATGGAGATAGATGCGGTGACGCTTTAACAATGATGCCAAATTCTTTAGTATTTTACTTCAATATTTTCCTGAGATCGTGATTCCTTGCAAAAAATGCACTTCTTGTTTGCAGAGAAAGAATGCATGTCGATGATACACCTTTCCTCGTCGTCTGGTATTTCTGAAAATGTCTCAGGGGTTTTTACCTTGGTTTCTATTCCTTCTGCATTAATACGTGATTATAACAGTTTTACTCGTGAGTTTGTTTTGTACCTGTATCGCCGAATCTCCATAATTTATTGTTAGATATATCCTGCTCCACTGATAACTAACTAACGCGGTGTTCTTTTATGTCCTTGTGCATGATAAATATTTAAAAATCGAATTTATACACATTGAGGACAGGTGTCCGTTCATGAAGATGAAAAATTCGATTTTTCAAAACCATAATTTGCATGCTTAAAGTGTTTAGAACACGTGGGTTTGTTTACTTGGGTTGTCAAAAACAAACATTAATTACGATTTTTGATAACATCAAACTTTAAATGCGTTTTTCTCGAAACATCATTTTTCAGCGCGCGTGGCGCTCTGCAGTTTCAACGGATGAACCGATGCACATACATCTCTGCCTAATTGACAGGAAGTTCAATTGCGGATTTTTGTCAAAAATTTATTTTAACATTTTCTTTCCGCCCGTTGAAGCAAAAAAAAACGGGACAAAATTTGGGTATTTTTTCAAACGACTGCCATTTTGTTATCCAGAAGTTTCTCAGAAAACAAAAAACGATAACGCCCTCCAAATGTAGTCTAGTATAATCATTTTTAACCCGTTTTTGTTTGAAATAAACAAAACACGCCATGCATAGCTTTATTTGGCGGGAGGTGTAGCGGCCATTTTGAATTTTTTAATCACTAAATTCGGAATTTAATCTCCATTGTTAGAAGAATGAAATACGCTCAAACTCATTTCCAAAAATAATTAATTTATATATAAAAAAAAATTCCGAAGTTCATGTGTTCTTCATGCCTCTCGACGGTACCCTCCCGTTAAGGAAGGACACCAATGAACTGCCCATTTTCGATCGTTTTCTTTGGAATTTTTTGAAAGAAAGGAATAAAATACATATATAGTTAAGGGGAGGGTAGGGGTTTCAGCGTGAAAAAAACCACTTTTTTGCGAATTTTTTTCATCTATATGGATCGAGTAAATTTATTGAAACCTTTTGTACATTGTTAAGTGTCATTTAAAATACATTCCATGAAATTTGTACGCGAAAATATCCACAAACAAGCCGGTGACAAAGCTTTTCCAAGAACGCCTTTGGAAAAACACGATTTGCGGTGTTCACTGTATCTCAGCTAGAAATTATCTGAATTTTTTTTTTCATTTCTAAATTTTTGGTGGTCATGCAAAGTGAAAAGTGCTATTTTTCACGAAAAATTCCGCCTTTTAGGGCTGGAAAACCTCCTCAATGTAAAAAAATCTCAAACTAACCGTTGGGGGAGGTATTTTATATGTAGAAAGTGTGTACCATGTTTGAAATGAATCGGTCATGTAGTTTTCAAATGGCAGTGAACACGGATTTTAAAGAAGTGGTTTCGAGAAAAACGCGTTTGAAGTTTAGAGAAGTCGGAGCTACAGTGTTAGAGGAGCGGGACTAAATAGTCAATAACTTCGAGAGTTTTGCTCTGATTTAATTGAAATTTTGGGATTATATTCTTGAAATGTGTCACTATAAAAAAAAACAAAAATAATCGATTTTTCCAAAGTCCAAAACCATTACCCTCCCCTTAAACAACTTTTAGGCTATACTAGGTATACATTGAAGTAGGTGAATTTTTTTTCAGTTCAACTCACATTTCGTCAATTACCAAAATTAGGATGCAAACATATTATTTAAAACAATTGGATATTCCAGGTAGGTTGTATATGTTGGACATTACACGCACAGTCGGTACACACTGTCGAATTGCTTTGATTACTTCATCATATAATGGAAGAGGATGTCTGAACGTTTCGAGTTCGCCCTTTGCTTCCGTACGTCGCCATCTGCCCCCATTTTCTTCTCCCTCAAGCAATTGTGATAGGGTGGTTTGTCATTAGTAGATTATATGTGGTAGAATTTGTGCGTTGCATCCTCCATATCCACCACTGAATGAGGTTGTTCCCTGATTGCTAATTCATTCAATGGATGGTCAATTGAGCAATGACTCGGATCAGTCAATTTGCCTGCTCCTGTTCCACCAATGCTTTTATGAGCCATCTTCACAGTTGGCAAACAAGACCCCATTTTTGGGATGTGGACCCCGCTTTTTTTAATTCATTGGGACATCTCCGAAGGGATTTGTAAATATTTTTGTATTGCTATCACCGATAGTCGGATATTAAGGTAGTTCCTCTGCGAAAATCTCAACCAAAAGTTTACATACCATGTCTATGTTTAAAAGATTGATAATTGGTTTAAATAGTAATAAATAAAATTAAAAACTACGCAATATTGACTCGGTACTAGTAGATAATACGATGTATATCATTTATTGCCATAAAATATATTTTATATTGTGTTTTTGATCTACCATTGCCAGTAAACTTTTTGCCGGGACTGTCCAGGCTTTGCCCCAATTGTTTTTTTCCAGGCTTTGCCAGGCTTTGCACCATAATTGTGAGGGCTTTTCATGGTTATATCTTGGAAACTAGATGGTGAATCATTCTCATTTTTTTTCACATTATTCGTGATATCTTACTCTAGCTTATCCTCGTTTTTTATCAATTTCTTAATTTTAGTTTTGACGGTAAAATTAATGATGCTCTGTTTGCCAATCATAACGCATTTGTTGTGTGTAAACCAAGCCAACTTTAAGTGTAAATATCTCAGGTTTGGGGTGGTCAAACTTATTCAAATTGCACAGATGTTTGGATAATGTATTGAATAACATATATGGCAAATTTCAACCATTTCTTAATTCAACTCTTCTGTGGAGGTACTACCTTAAAAACATGCGACGGCTATCATTTTTGAAAGCCTGAAACAGTGGCCATTTTTGGAATTTTCAAAGTTCTTGTTAACTACATATTCTTCAAACATCAAATAGGTGAAAAATATATTTTTTTATTGGATTTGTTCCAGCCGTACAGGGTCTTCCCCTTTTAACGAGCCCCAATCCGCCTCAACTTCTTTCAACCTCCCATTCCACCACTAACCCTCCCCTTACATCACCCGATCCTCATCTCCCCCGTCTGCCACCAATTCCACCCCCCCCCCCCCCCACGTGCGGCCGCAGCCGACTTACCCCTCTGTATCGTATTCACTATACGATGACATATCTGTCATGGGTATAGGGAAACTGCGGAAAACCTATACCAATACACCCGGTCATCAAGTTCGCCTCCCAGTCGTGGAACTAGTCTTATTTCGCTGCGAAATGCCGAAGAAAAACATTTCACGACGAAATGTACGCGACTGCGTTTCGAACCCGGGACCTCCCGGTCCGCAGGTTTAGTGGCAAGCACGCTAACCACTAGACCATCGCACCGGTTAGGTGAAAAATATAGAGAACGATTTTCTTTATATTCTAGTTCTAGTAAGCTAATTTTTATTTAAGGCGTTACATCTATGTGGCTTACCAAAAATGAGATGTTTATGGAGTTTTTTTGGGAATACTGAAAAAGCAATCAAAATGAGGTTTGGAGGGTTTATTTCACGTATGTTGACGTATACAAAATAATTCTTCATGCAAAAAAGTACACATTGCCGGCTTAGTCGCAGTCACACTGTTGTGAGAGCGTATTTTAGGCGCTTTACGCGAGGAAGCCATACATTAATGGATCAGTACGTAGATAAAAAATGTCATTATAATTAGTTTTGTTAAAGGAGTCCATACGGTTATTAAAAAATATTTTTTTTTTTTCGTAAAATGGTATAATTTTGAAGAACATATTTTTTCGCTAAAGAATCCGCTTTAATTTGGCTATAAAACATAAATTGTTGATGAATCGTTAAAATCGTGTGTACGTCTTCAGAGCATCTATCTAAGAAGTTACGGTTAAAAGTTCACGTCAATCGGATAAAAACTGCCCGAATGCTTATTCCCGGTTTCAGAAACATGTTTTCGAGAAAGACGCGTTCAAAATTCCAAAACTGTTTTTCTACATAACATTTTTAGAATAGGGGCTAACTGTTTTTTCCACTTTGACTTGGTTATGCCAACATCATAAAGCATCCCTTCCAGGTTTAAATTATGCTCCTCAGTATCTTTTCAGGCTGAAGTAAGGTTCTATCAAGCATCTTTTCTGGATTTCGACGACGAGTTCTCCGCAGCTTTTGCGCGGTGTTCGTCAATTTCGTGGCAAAAATAGTAGAAATCGTAGCGAATCTTCAATCCTTAAACAGTTAGGGGGCATATGCAAATTACGTAACGCAATTTGGTGAAGGGGGGGGGGGTGAACCGGGGGCGTTGCGGTCTATGTACGTGGGGGAAGGGGCGGTCAAGGTTTGCGTTCCGTCACGATTTTAGACCTGCTAGAAATAGCAAAATTTCTGCATGTTGAAATTTTTACTTTAAAACTCGCGCGCAATTTTACCGCGGTAAAACAACTTTCCCTAAGCAAAAATTGAATTTTTTTTAAATTTTTTATCATTCTTGAATGTACATATATTGAAAAATATGTTGGCAACATGAAAGTTTTTTAAACGTTGAACAGTTTCACAAGTCCGAAAATTGACAGAGTTACAGTCACTTCATAGTACAGTCGTGCCGTATATTGGAATCGGAACAAATTAGAAGGCTAGTTTTTTGACAGGTGATTTTGTAGGTGCCGCCGGTGCTAAATCCAAGTTTACCTAAAAATCGGCGTGTAGGATTTCTTTTTAGTGGATGAAAGGGGATGGCGGTGGATTGATGCCAAACTACAACCCCCACGAAGTCGACGCCGGGAGGCAAAATGTTTAGAAAAATCCGCGTTTTATTTTTGTCCGAACCGCCGAAACATCGAAGTTCATTCTGGGGGTGAAATTTTCAAAAATTAATTATCATTCGATAACTCTTTAGGAAAAATGTATCCATATGTGTTCAAATGGGAATGCAAATGGGGACGCCGCTCAAATGGGAACCCTTGAAAAGACGCGTTGATCGAGTATTTGATCATCCCTCTCTAATAATGGCTTCACCTCCGCAAGAATTGTTGAAGTATAAAAAAATTACTTATTGAATAACTCAAAAACCATGGATTTTTCGGGAATGGTTTAAATGTACTAAATGTAGAGAATAATTTTCTCTATATTTTCGTTCCTACGGACCACCCTTGAATCTTGCTTTTTCGAACACCTCTCAGGGGTTAAAAATTCAAAATGAAATTCCGAGAAAACTATTGACCGAAAATAACGAAATACGAGTTTAGCGCTGTGGACAAAAATGTAGCTGAGGGTTCAAGCTACAAATTCTTCCACGGCGGCGAATTCGCGCGGTCAATAGTTTTCGCAGAATTTCATTTTGAATTTTCAACCCCCAAGAGGGGTTGAAAAATCAAAATTCAAGGGTGGGCCATGGAAACAAAAATATAGAGAAAATTATTCTCTACATTTTGTACATTTGAACCATACCCGAAAAATAGATTTGTTAAAAAATTATTCAATAAATATTTTTTTTTGTATTTCAACCATTTTTTGAAGGGTGAAGATATTACCGGAAAGTGATGATCAAATACTCGATCGACGCGTCTTTTCAAGGGCTACAACGTTCTCATGTGAACAAAAAGTGTACGATTTTTTTCTAAAGAGTTATTGAATTAAAACTGATTTTTCACAATTTCACCCCACTTTTTCACCCCCAAAATGAACTTCCACGACTTCGGCGCTGTGGAAAAAACTAAAGCCCGGATTTTTCTGGACATTTTGTCTCATGGCGCCGACCTCGTAGGGGTTGTAGTTTTTCATCAATCCACTCCCATCCCCCTTCATCGCCTAAAAAAACCCTGCACCCCGATTTTTAGGCAGACATGGATTTCGCATCCGCGGCACCTACGGAATCACCTGTCAAAAAACTGGCCTTCTTCCATTTTTTTCCGATTATGGGGTTTTTCAGTGACAGCACGACTGTACTATTGGTGAAAACAGGTAGCGAGACCGGTTAGTGCCCTCAGTCCCGGAACGTGTGGTATCGTTCACAATAGATGAAGTGCAGGCTCTTATTATTTTGTGAAATATAATGAAGAGGAAGAACCGTCTAATCGCCTGCGATTGGATACTTTAATGTAAGTATCAATATTCTAGAAAAAAACATAACTTTATATCAAGAAAAACGGAACGAACACTTTGAACGCGTTTTTCTCGAAACTACTTCTTTCGACCTTGTCCCAGCGAATACTATCAAATAAAACTTATCAAATGAATTTCAATTTTTTTACAATTTTGTTATCGCAGTGACAATGATTGTGCGTAGCCGATTTAATTTTTGTTGATAATTACTATTCTTAAAGACTGCTTGAACACAAAAAAGGGCCTTGAAAATAGAAAAAAATGTCCAACCTGTCGGCATTCTGTAAAAAAAAACCAAAGTAAAAAAACGGCTACGCATAACAGTAGCTACATTTGTATAAGTATCGATAAATTGTTGACTTTTTATTTACAGGTAACCATTCATAAAGATATCGATGGGACAATGAAGAGAATTTTTTTTTTTTCGTCGTCAAATCCTGGCATATATCTGGGTTAATTTTGAAGATTTTTTCATAAATATTGGTATAAAACTTGATAAATATATACTTCATAAAATGAGTATCAACCGGATCCTTTCATAATTAGTTATGTCTATGAAAAATAAATCGCATTTATTGACAACAAAGCACCCATTACGTAACGGAATAGAGAGGGGGCGGTTCAGGGTAGGCGTTACGATCCTGTTACGTGGGGCGGAGGGGGGGGGGTGAAACATTGGGAGATTTGGCGTTACGTAATTTGTGTATGCGCCCTTATGATTTAAGGGAGGACACTACTATAACTGCCCATTTTCGACCATTTTCTTCAAAATTTAATAATAATAATACCGTAATAAAATACCTTCATGGTCAAAATAACTTTTGGGCTTTATTAGGTATATCTTGGAGAATGGACCAAAAAATTATTTGTTAAAAGAATACCAAATGGCGGCGCACGCGTCGTTATAGCACTACTGGTATTCAGCCAACCCTCTCCGCGACACGCAGTAGAACTGTCGTAAATGTAATCCTGGAACTGAGAGTGAAATATATTCGTTATTTATATTAGTTTTAGTAGTCAAGTACGGGGGGAAATTAAAAATAATTATAAAAAAATAGAGACGAGTTTGACAGAAAAGTTCGTTTTTTCGACAATAATTTTTATATAAAAAATGACGAAGCTGCAGTTAAAATTTCACGACAATTGGACCAAAATTGTTCGAGTTCTGCAAGCGTGCCGATTTCAAAAACATGGTTTTGAGAAAAACGTGTTTGAAGTCAACGGTCTTATAGACGCTACCGCTGATGATTTTTCCTCGTAATCTAATATCACCTATTGATCGAAAATAAAACTAGTTTTAGTCGGTAACTTTTTCCCGAAAGATAATAGGCTTACAAGAGTTGAGAACTGCGTCTACTGGCGTGGCATCGCCGAAGGCGCTTTTCAGCACTCGGAGACTTCCCTAAAAATAGCTCGAAAACCACTTTAAAACTGTTTTTTTTTTCAGCTATAATCGAATATGCATCATATTTTTGAAGGTGTAAAGGATTTTTTAAAACTGGTTCCAAACGAACGATTTTTCGATAAATTTACAGTGGTCTCCTCCTATGAAGAAGCCCCTCAAAGCTCTTATTATAAATTACAGTTGATGTGTCGGTTGCTAGGTTGATAAGCTTTTTACTGCTAAAAATTGATTTAGAGGCTATCGTCGACACGGCGGAATTAGAGCTCTCATTTGAATTCTGCGTATAGCCATCAAGGCATTTTGATAGTAGGACTTCAGTTGTTAGGTAATTGTATATTTTTTGTACGCCAACTTCACTAAATGACTCCAAATTGCAACTTTCATCACCCCGATCGTTTCGTGCGTTTCGTAGCGCTCGGAAGCGCGTCGGAAAATGAGCTCAACAAATTTTTCTAAAATGCCATGTATGATTCTTTTTGTATACGATTCTTGTGATGTTTACATAACTTAAGCAAATAAAAAAAAAACGGTCAACACTTTTTCTTCTTAAATGTAACGCCTTGAGGTCTGCACTGGTAAAATAAGCAAATTGAAGAAAAAAAAATAAGAATAGAATCTAACTTAAAAAAGGGATACAATGGCTTGTTCGTCTCGTGGTTGCTTTTTTATTACGAAACATTGCAAAAACAACGTCCCCGCCAAATTAATTTTGCTTTGTACAGCATATTGTATATTGTGTACACATGGACGTACGAGGTGATCTTTTCTCGAGACCCTAATACGCGTATATCTTATTCCGGTGCGGTACCCTGTTCGGTCCTTCATGCGAGAAGATTATCATCATTGCACGTCGCATCGTTGACTTTCTCGTTCGCCTCTATCCCATACACACGTTGCTCGCTGCTCCTTTTATCTCGCCGGTGGAACAGTGACGGCAGTGTAATCATGGTGGCATTTATGTGTATATATATGAAGACGAGCGCTCTTACGATGCCGCGTCGAACTGGTATCTCACTACTTTGCAGTGAGCGCACTAGAGCAAAAAAGCGAATGAAAGGGGGAGAAAGATTTCTTCCTCAGTCCCGCCATGACTTTGTGGTGACAGAGAAGCTTCTCCTGAGAGCTTCTTCGACAGGCTCTTGTTCTCCCCCTAGATTGCCTGGATTACCTATTCTCTCATCTTCGTTTCTTGATAAAGGACCACGGATGGGGGAATGAGTTTCCCGCCCATATTGAGCTTTTTACGATGCCTCACCTCAGATATATTGCAAAATTTGAGTCATGTACAGTACTTTAACTTTCACAGGAGGAAGTATCGATCAGACTTGCACGATGCGCAAAGCTTTTTTTACCATCAAAGTGCTTTGAAATATGTCAAATTGAAATTTACTAACAAGGAAACGTTGTTTTTTATATCGGCGGAACTCGATTTTTAAGGGTTGAAAAGCACCCTCGAAAATTGGGGTGTTTTTCGTTTTTTGTCGATAACGTTTTAACGGTACGAGATATGAAAAAAACTTCAAATTGCAACAATGTTTATTTTTTCGTGTATTATACATTGGAGATGAGAACGATGCAGATAGCAACAAATTTCATATTGTTTATTGCAAAAATGCAATTTTTTCAACCGTATCTCCGAGAATTTTCAATCGATTGGGATGTAAATTTGCATACATGTAGAGAATGGAAAAGTGCGGATACGGATTTTTTCTTTTTCCGATATCTCACAATTAAGGGGTTGAAACTGCCCGTCGATTTTTCTGCCGAGAGCATCGTATAATCAGCTAGCCTTTTGGCATTTCGGTCTAAATTCACGTCAATATATGTTCGTGTTATGACGCAATTGCATATTTGTAACATTCCAGCCCTCCCCCCAACGGTCCCCCTCTCGAAAGGCAAACGTTGAAAGTTCTTACCGTGCGGCATGGACGAAAATTTGTAGAAATAAAAATGGGTTATAAAGAAAGTACAATCAGTCAAAATAGTCGATACACATTTTCTCGTTTTGGCGGAACGACACTCTTAAGGGGTTAACGCACCCTTAAAAACTTCGTTCTTTCTATAGCTCGTGAACGGGCTGAAATAAAAATAAAGTTCGAAAAATCACTCTTCAGTTTTCCACTAATATGGGCAGAGGCAAGGATTGCAATCACGGACTGACTTTGTGCTTTGGGAAGCAACTGGATTACAATTGTATATTTACGAAGAAATTCTCCCCCGCCACGCACTGCCTTTGAAGATTAGAACACAATCGGAAAAGTGTTCTCACGCTTACTCATTTAGGAAACGTTTCAACTGTATGTTTTTTATGGATTATACTTATTACAATAATGATAGTCATAATAAAAGTGTTTGAAACAAAGAGATTTCTTACACCACGCATAAGTGATAACAGTTGCTTCGCCGCATACATCGCATATCGGTACATTTTGTGAAAAGCAAAATTCTACCGGATTTTCGAAGTTTGGTAGTCTTTCTTCTTCGTACCCGCTTTTGTACCACGCATATTTGAAGAGGTTTGTAAACCGTGGAGAAGAAAACTGGTTGTGTGTAAGAGATTGTAATTTAACAATATTGTCTCTCAAATGCAGATTGACGTCGTAATTGTATAATATTACTGCGTCGGAAAAGTGTTTGACGAAGTTTTTCCATACACGGAAGCCATAAACATCAAGGGGCTGTATCATTCCAGTCGTCCCTGCAGGAATTACTAATTATCATATGGACTAATTGTCTACAGAACTAATGAAACTGGTGCAATATATTTACCTGCTGGAATCGTTAAAACTTTACATCTTTCCCTTGCATATCCATTTCTTTAAATGCAGTTGGACATTGACCGCTCCAAGAATCCAGAAGTATTACCGATTTTGGACCCGTATTGGGAATATATACTTCTTGGAACCATCGCTTCAAATGATTAGTCGTCAATTTTCCAGATTTCGAAGCCAATAGAAATATACTTTTCGGCTCTGAACATAGTTTGTTCCACTCGAGAACCAAATTTGCCAGTAGGTTCGTTTAAAACGATCAACATAGGTGCCAAAGCTTGCCACTCGCAGAAACCAAAGGCTGTATAGTACAACTGTATGTTGTTGATGTTTTCGATTGCACGACTGTCTCAACGGATTTCTGCCCTTCTTTCGCCAATGTGCGGCCTGTATGTAGCTCTAAATTGAATCCACTCTGATCAGAATTAAATGTGTTTTTAGCCCCAACGTTGGCTATGTTGACTTTAACCATTTCTATAAATTCGATAGCGTTTAATAATTGTTGTTTTGTTATATATTTAGTAATCTTCCGTGACACTATTCCATGTTGGTTTTTGAATGTCCTTAGCCAAGAAGCGAATGCTTGGAAATTTATGGCTGGTATTTCTACAATTTCTCGTGCACGTAAGGCCCATCGTTGAAGATCTATATAATGGACAGGCAGCCTTTTGTCCAAAGCGTCATTAAAATTGTTTAACGTGTAGTGAGCTATCTTTGTTAACTTTTCTTTGTAGGTGCCACCCTTATTTATACTATGGGCCCACCGGCGCAACTGCGGCTCTGATTTCACCTTTGTAAATTTCGTTTGAACAGATGATAACTTTCTATTCCCATTTGCCCCGGATCTCCAGTAATCTACAGCTCTTGTCTTGTATTCGTAACTCAATTCTTCTATATCTTGGGTACATACATTTTCATCAATTTTTGGATCTAGGTATCGTTGTCCGTGCCAATCTCCTTCACTGTCATCTTCTATTGCGGCTGCTTCATGAATTTCATTTAGTGACAGAAAATCCAAACTAGTTTCGACTTCCATTTTCATAGGTTGATCCATCGCTTCAATGATCATAATTTCTAGATCATTACTGAACTGTTTTTCCTGTTCGGTGATTAGAGTGCGAGGCAAATTCATAGCACTTATCGCTATGGAAAGAAGTTGAATAACATTGACCGGATTAACGTACATTTTTATTTGTATTTCGAACTCAAAATGTATGGCTGGCTTCTCCGTTGTAACTGCAGCAATAATGATCGTTGGTGAATTTATATGACTTGAAACCCAATTGATAAATACACACGAAAAAAATAACGACGACACACGCTATTACCAGAACTGCTATTAATCTTTAATAAGGCGATTTCAAGGTTATCATGAGAGCCGCTCTTTGCACCGTAATCGCTCTTTGCGAAGATTTATTTCTTTCGTTCATTGGTTCTGCTGTTTGTGAAATTAAAGTATAAGATAAAGATTAAATTATGCTGCGTTATAAGCTGATAAAAATGTTTGCATCATTCTGTTCATGAGTTGCAGCGGCAACCCAAAAACGCTGTAATCCCTGCAGATAATGCCTTCGATACGGTAAGCGGAGTGGAATTTCTTCGTAAATATACAATTGTAATCCAGTTGCTTTCCGAAGCCCGAAGTCAGTCCGGGATTGCGAGCCTTGCCTCTGCCCATATGAGTGACAAACTGAAGAGTGATTTTTTACAAGTAATTCACGAATTATTGCAATAAACACCACGCCATTTGTTGCTGGACTCATCAATATCATAATGAACGTCTAGTAGTCGAAGAATATAACATTTTTTCCCTTCGAACTTTATTTTTATTTCGAAAACGAGAAAATGTGTATCGACTATTTTGACTGATTGTACTTTCTTTGTAACCCATTTTTATTGTTAACGTTTGCCTTTCGAGAGGGGGACCATTGGGGGGAGGGCTGGAATGTTACAAATATGCAATTGCGTCATAACACAAACATATATTGACGTGAATTTAGACCGAAATGCCAAAAGGCTAGCTGATTATACGATGCTCTCGGCAGAAAAATCGACGGGCAGTTTCAACCCCTTAATTGTGAGATATCGGAAAAAGAAAAAATCCATATTCGCACTTTTCCATTCTCTACATGTATGCAAATTTACATCCCAATCGATTGAAAATTCTCGGAGATACGGTTGAAAAAATTGCATTTTTGCAATAAACAATATGAAATTTTTTGCTATCTGCATCGTTCTCATCTCCAATGTATAGTACACGAAAAAATAAACATTGTTGCAATTTGAAGTTTTTTCATATCCCGTACCGTTAAAACGTTATCGACAAAAAACGAAAAAACACCCCAATTTTGGAGGGTGCTTTTGAACCCTTAAAAATCGGGTTCCGCCGATATAAAAAAATACGTGTCGCCTATTTTTACCCATTCTACAAGCATGCCAAATTTCATCGAAATCGGACATATCGACCTCACAACGTTTCCTTTAAATAATGAAAATACTGCAAGCTTCTTTAATAATTGGTATGATTAGGTAACGTACTCTTTCGCACTTCTCTGCACCGACTATTCCTCCTGATTAGTATGTTTCACATTCGCATTTGAATTTGACTAGTTAATCATTTCAAGTACAACGGAAAATCTGCAACGTCCATAGGGATGATAGTTCACGGGGTAGAAACCTAGTTTCTTTTCTTCATTTTTTTTTAATTTTATTTTTGTCAGAAAACGTTGGAATGCTCACTCGGTGCTCTGGACTCGCGCATAGAGGTTGAGATATTCGTTTGTCCGACCGAAGGTTCCCCGGAGCTCTGTTTGTCATTTTGTGACTCTTTCGCTATTCGCCAAATGTTTTCCACATTCGTTCGCAGTATTCACTAATTTTATTTTTTCTTTCTCAGGGGCATTGCTACAATGGCAGAATGGAAATGTAGAGAACATAAAAAAACGGGAAATCCTTGCATGTTAAAGGTAGAGATTTCCCAACTATTGCGAAAAGTTGGAACATTCATAAGCGAAGAGGAATATTCTGATTTCTAAAAACGGTTTTTTGATTCTGATGTATATACATGCCCACTACCTACTTATTAATTATAATACCTACCCAATCTCTATTTATTTTAATGTTGCCAATTACCTACGTAAATCCAAATCAAAACCTTAAAGCAACTCAAATCCTATCGATGGAAGGATCGTAATAATCAATAAGTCTGATGAGGGGATATCTAATAAGTAATTGTTAATACCTGGAATATATTAATTATGCTCAGGACCGCAATAACCGAACCAAAACTAAAATACAAACGAATGGGGAAGAAAAAACCTGCAAAATCTATCAAAAAAATAAATAAATAAAAATACAAAATCAAACACAAACCGATGTGCTGGTCTAGTGGTTAGCGTGCTTGCCTCTGTAATCAGCACATCGGGAGGTCGCGGGTTCGAATCGTCGTGTCGTAGTTTCGTAGAAATATAGATACGGGCGTGACGTAGCTCTAGCTCTACCCGGATGTCGCGCACACGGACTGGTACGTGTGTGCGTGCGTGCGTGCGTGCGTGCGTGTGTGTGCGCGTATGGGCGCGCGCGCGCGCGCGTGTGTGTGTGTGTGTGTGACTGAAGCCTGTGATTTATTTTTCGACAACACGCGACTAGCTCCGAGACTGGGAAGCACACTCGGGACCGGCTGTATTGGTATAGGTTTTCCGCAGTTTCCCTATACCCATGGCAGAAATGTCTTGGTGAATGCGATACAGGGGGGGAAGTCGGCTGCGGTCGCAAGGTGGGGATATAAAGTGGAATATGAGGGATGTATTAAGGGGGAAGAATTCTGTACAGATGGAAGTTGCAAAAAAAATATATAAAAGCAAACAGCGAATGCAGCCCGTTTAAGAGAGTCATGAGCAATTTTTTGAATTTGGGGACACGTGCGAACAGTAACCGGGCGGGATAGAATTCCGAATAGATTTTACCCCCGATTGGGCTTAAATTTTGCACAGACCTCCTTTTTGATAATATAAGGCACCCTCCAAATGGATTTTTAGCACATCGCAACAGTTTTTGAATTATCGAATTTTGAAAATGAATAAATTGACGCGCTTGTATATCTATATCCACCATAGCGCACTACTGCTATCTACACACACCAAGCCTCACAAATACAACGAAGCCCAAACCAACCCGAACAAAACCAAACAAACACAAGCGAGAAATAACATTCCGAAAATCGTCAACCGCTTATTGTGGGTGTAATACTGGTGTGCGCGGATCATCTTGGATTTGCGTGTGGAATCGTGGAGTGCATGTTATACTGATGTTGGCACGGGGTATCGCGGATATGCGTGTAGAATCGTTGGGTGCGTGGGATCCTGGTGTATGCACGGATCACCTCGGATGTGCGTATAAGATCGTGGGGTGCGTGGAATACCGGAGTGGGCGCGGATCACCTCGGATGTGCGTGCGGAATCGTGGCATGCGTGTAATATTTGTGTGGGCCCGGTTCACCCGCATGAGCGAATGATATCGTGGGGTGCATAGAATGCATGTAATACTGCTGTGGACGCGGGCTACCCCGCATGTGTGTGTGGAATTGTGGGTCCACACGCATCTTGGATATGCGTGTGGAATCGTAGGGTGCGTGTGATACTGATGTCGGCGGTGGGTACCTCGCATGTCCGTACGGAATCGTGGAGTACGTGGAATACTAGAGAGGGCGCGAAGCACCTTGGATGTGCGTCGGGAATGGTGGGGAGTGGATACTCGTGTGGGCACGGGGTACCTCGCGTGTGTGTGGAATGACTGTAATACATGCCTGTGGAAGCGCGGATCAGCTCGCGTGGATCGCGACGAACGCACCGGACCGTGTCAATAAAGTAGAGATAGCATTTATTGTCGAGGCCACCATCCGAAGACGGTTGGCCTATGGTGCCTCACTTAAGGTACAGACAACGGGCTTTAATCTACTTCCGGAAGTCCCCTGCCAAGGGGAGCGAGCAATGGAAAAATCCTTTGGCTATCGTTGGCTCGCCAAGCGAATAGAGCAGTTTGGCCACGCGGTGTCGCGGTTCAAAATACCCCCCCCCCCCCCCACCGGGCATAAAGCCCCGGGAGGACACCGGGTGCGGCCCCCCGTGCTCACGGGGAACCTTGGGAAGGCCTGTTCCCCGTGTCCTGCCCGGACACACCGCAGAAGGCAAGGCTTGAGGATGGGCAGTGGGTATGTGGATAAAGGAGCGTAGTGTGGGTTAGTGTACAGATTGTATTGTATCTTGTTTTGAGCGTATCTGTATATGTATATGTAACTATTCATGTGCGCTCTTTGGGCCCTATTTCCCTAGTTGCTTAGCTTTGTAAGATCGCGTACGCATACATACGCGACATACTCTCCGGCTAGGACTCGCGGGAAATGCGGTCTCCTGCCTATTTCCACGGGCGGGGACACAAAGCCGGTGTGTTTTGTCCTATCCGGGCTGCGGCTATTCCGCCCCGCTATGTCTCATGCTTATTGTTTCTTCAACTTCAACTCTTTTCCTATATCACCCTCCCTGGCCTTGTACCCGGCCTCTGCCTACACCTCCTTCGCACCCTTCAGCCAAAGGGCCTCCCGACAGAAGTTGGCGAAAACGGAGAAGGCCCCGGCCCTGGCTACCAATTGGTGAGCATCACTAGCCATATGCTATCGCCGATGAGGTCCCGCAGAGCGACTCTCTGCGCTCGTACCGGGTCGTGTTCAGCCGTCCACAGTCGCAGTCCTCCTCCTCGACGAGCCCGAGTGACGCAAGACGCGCCCCGAAGTTGCCATGACCGGAGAGAACCTGCGTGCTGTAGTGGTTCGGCCGAAACCAACCCGCCACCATCCGTTCCCACATTTGCCTCCCGAAGGAGGCGTTTGCTGGAATACTGCCAGGCGGTCTGCCACATGTTACATGTCTAGTCCTTTATCCTGTATACGGCGTTGTTTGCCCTTGCCAGATCTACCCCATTTATCTCGGCCTCATCTTCTTTTCTAACCTGAGATCTAGTCCTAGCCTGCTCCAGCAAGACGTTCACTAGAGCAGCTCCTGCTCCGTGTGCACATCGCACACCACGGCGTGTGACACTGTTCTTTACGCTCCAGTGACTGCGATAAGTGCGAGTTGCTGGCGCTCCTAAGTACCCTAAAGTCTGCCCCTTTGCAGAAGTCTGCCCCCCGGCGGCGGTGTCCGGCATCGTCTGGACAAAAACTCCCCTATATAAACTACTGACTTTGTCGAATCTAAGGCCCTACTATGCCTAGCCATTTTCCATCGGAAAGGGATGCACTCTTCTTCTTTCTAAGATAGGAGCAACGGGAGCTGACTCCCATCTCCTTGTCGAAGTGGACTCCGAGATATCTGACACTTTCTTTGAAAGCTATACTGGCTGCAGCCCCTATCTGGATAACTGGATACCGATTGGCCACGTTGAGCCTCCTAACAGTATAGCGCATGCGAGTTGGACGGTCTCCCCCTCTCCTACCTACTGGTGCCCTACGCTACCATTCGCTTTTAAGGAGGACGGCTTCTGTATTCTTCTCTAACAACTGCAGCTTGGCGCTCTGGCACCAAGCTACAATCCTATCGACTATTGCTTGTGCCCTAGCCTCTACCATGGCCATTTCCCTTCGACCATGACCGTGAGATCACCGACGTAGGCAACGTACCTGTTGGGAGCGATCTCTTAGAGAATTCTGAGGAGCCCGGAAACTTCTCTGTTTCCCCACGATATTCCCACTCTCCTAACGTTAAAATAATTGTGGATCACCGCGATGTTACCCGGACATTCCCTACATTTTAGGCTCTCCAGAACCAGAGGCCACCACACGGTCGGAGGCGCTCGAGATATCGAAGAGCAGCGCGACAGCGTACGAGTCTTGGGACTCGGCCACCATTCTGCGCAGCTCCACGATTGCGTCCTCCGTCGACTTGCCCGGAACGAAGCCGAACTGTCAATCGGAGGTTTAGCCCGAGCCTATTGTCGACGGCGCGATTCGCCCTTCAGGGCTTCCTCGAAGAATTTATATACCGCGGAGATCAGACATATGGACAAGTATGATTTTGAGACCTTATCGCCCTTATTCTCGCCATGCAGAAGGTCTCTAAGAGAGTCGCGCTTCCAAGCAGAGGGAAAGACGTCCAATCCTAAGCATCCGCTGAAAAGACGAACCAGCACATCGGGAATAACCGCGAAGGCTCTTTTCAGCACTACGACGTCAATGGGGTTGGATCCCGGGGCTTTTTCGCACTTGAGGGTTTTGAGGTGGGAAGAGAGCTTCGCTTAAGTGAATCACGGGTCGTCGGGGGTCTCAGGTGCATCGAAGGCACCCTCCCTGACTTGCCGCTGTTAGAAGGGGGGGGGGGTCTTTCCTCTTCCCGATCTTTAGGAACGCGAGCCTCGAGAAGGAAGCTGGCTGTTTCTTCCATTTCCATTTTGAAGCCGTCGTTTCGGCGGATGGTGCTGAACACCCTCTCAACTCGAAGCTTTTCTGACTGGAGCTTGTAGACGAGGCTCCAGGGCGTCGTTGCCGTGCGACGAAACAGAGTTCCTTCAGCTATCGAGCTTGACGCTCCTCACCTCCCGGCTGTATTCTCGCAAAAAAGTGTGGTACTGCTGCCGGATTTCCAGGGAATGAGCGTCATCCCGTTCCCTCTGAAAAACTGTACGATTCCGTGAACCTCCTTCATGAGGTTCGCGAGATTGCGAGTCCGCTACGGGTTGAACTCCCTGAAGAGCTTCTTCCTAGGCATCGTTCCCTCACAAGCCTCCCTGAGGCTTGTGAAGCACTGAGATACTCGTGAGGGCGCCATACATCTCGTCAACTTCTACGGTGGAGGTTAGTAGGAGCTTCTCCTGCCTTTGAGCCGACAGAGCCCACCAGCCCAGCCGGCTCTTCTTATGTTGAACCGACCGGCCGCGGAGCGTCCGTTATTTCCCTCGGCCTTTTGCACCCTCAGTCCGACGTCCAGAGCGTTGTGATCGTTCGTTGTCCAATCTTGCCGCACTTTCCATTCATCGACGAAGCGGCTCATGAAGGCGACCCCAAGGTTAAGTTGGTGTATGACGAACCTGTGACCCCTTAGAAGGTAAGCGGGTGGTTGACATCATTCCCCAAAGGGAGGACCGGGCATTGGGATCTAACCCGACAAGTACTCTCTTCCCCACCAGAGAACGAAGCACCGTTTCGGGGTGTCTGAGGTGCTCCTCAATCTCGTCGCTCCACTGGAAGTAGTGGGATACAGACTACCGCCCAGGGACGTTCTGAGTGGACAGACGCGACCGTCATTCCAGTCGCTGATCCATGGAAGGTGTGGGTCGTGCCTTGGCGCCAGACCTATGGCTCCTGCAAAAGCAGGACGTTTAGGCGCTTCTCAGGAGCGAGCGAACGCATCTTCTGAGAAATCGAAACGATAGTTGAACTCTAAGCGTTTAGCTGCACCACTCTGATTTTATCGAAGGCTTGGCCGCCCGATGCGGCTGCATATACCGCGGTTTGTCTAAGGGGGAAGTTGGGCGGACGGGGGCTTCGACGGTCACGTTACTAGATATCTGAACGCGCTCAGCCTCGGTCGGCTGGTGTACCTACCTATCTTCCCTAGCCTGGCTCTGATACTGAACGCACCTATCGAGAAATACTCTAGCAGCCCGAAGGCCAAATTGCTTCTACCGAGCCCGGTCGCCAACATATCCGGCACCCTGGGGGTAGCGTGGGTCGCTGGAGGCCGGCCTACTAGGAGGATTCAATTATGCTTCCACTTTCGAGCCACCCGACGGGTGTACGGACGTGCGACCAGGCCTCTCACTTTTACATCCACCGTCAAACCAGCATTCATACCCATCCATTTCCGTTTTTGTTCCCACGACTATGGCGGAAATACTTTGTTCACCTCGGGCAGCGCAGCCTGTGGTCCGGGTAGGGGGCCAAATACTCCGGGGTTCCCCCAGGTGCCCCGGAGGGATCAATATCGACTGCAGCCAAACAAATAGAAGCAAAAAGATCTTTCGTGCCACCAGCAAACCTTCAGCACGATGCATCCCACCACCGGTTTCGGCAGTTTTGGTCCGGCGCTCTGGGGCAACGACGGCCCGCTGTAACTTAATAAAATAATATAAAATAAACCTTTCTGATTTGTGTCGTTGGGACACTCGGTTCCGTGCCACCACCGCAACCGCAATCACGGTGGGGCCGGGCCCAAGATGTCCAACCAGAAAGAAAACAAATATTAGTGTCCCTTCCATGGTCCATACGGCTCGCGAGTCCGGAGAAGAACGCCCGCAAATCCCGGGGGTGTTAAATAGCGTCCTTTGTCATCGCCTCCCCCCAACGGAGGAGGTCGCCAAGGAGGGGTTATGGGAAGGGGGTAGGGGGTGGACGTTGGGAGCCGGGGGGCGGGGCTGGCCCGCGCCCTGCAAGTGGGGGGAGACGCTGGTACCGCGCGACAGCTCAACCAAATCGGCTGAGCCGTTTACTTCATTAGCGCACTCCCACAGTGTGTACCCAACGTTCCTTGCACTGATCAGATGGATCTGCCAAGCTTGACCATCCCGCATCCGATATGGCTATCCGCAGCATGTATCAGTCAAGCTCTGCCACCCGGCGCAGCACCCGCCGCCTAGGCGAGCGGGCTCGGCCCTCACGACGCCGGATTACCTAGCGGGGGACTGCGGAAATCCCCAAATACCTCGCCCCGGATTTACTCCGGAGCGGCAGTGATGCGGGCCCCGAATAGCCTGCACAATTAACCACCAGAGTTGACAGGTCCCAACACGTGGAGGTTTGCGCAGGCACTTGTTCTTTAGGGGATAAAAACCAGATAAACCCCCTTTAGAACTTTGGGACCCAGTAGGGATAGCAGTAGTGCGCTATGACAGATATAGATATACACGCGCGTTGATTCATACACATTAAAAAATCGATATTTCGAAATCTATTGCGCTGTGCTAAAAATGCATTTAGGGGGTGTCTGATACCATCAAGAAGAAGGTCTGTGCAAAACTCCAGTCAAATCGGGGGTTACAGCTATTCGGAACTATTCCCTGGGGGCGCTCATGCGTAAGGGGCAAGGCTGCCGCTCACTTCACGGCGAGCCAGAAATAGACACAGTGCCCCACCCTTATCTCGCACCGCTCGCTGGCGATTGCTCGGAATATTTGAGCATGTGATGGTTATTTCCAGTGGAAATACGCGGTTTTTTAGGACGAAACGTATCCTATGTGTCAATCCAGTACCTATACTATCTATGTACGAAATTGCATTCAAATTCGTTGAATTGTTAAGGCGTGATTGAGCAACAAACATCCAAACTTTTGCGTTTATGATATTAGTGGGAAGTGGGATGCACTATACATTTATACCTATATAAAATTAGTGCTGCATAGGAAAATTTCACGTGCAATACTATACAATTTAAAACTCTCTAAGGCAATGAAAGGATGGCCGAGGTTGGTCATGCTGTGGACGACGAAAAAAGAGGCGAACACACAAATTGAACGGATTAGTCGAAGCGTAGGGCAGCCATTGTGTTTTCCATGCGAATGTGCATTCCCACGGGCGTTCGTGTTCTCCGTTGGAAATTTCAACCCCTCTTTTCCATATCTCTCTTTGTCTCTCTGCCTGTCTGACGTTCCCGCTCTTCTTCTATTGCTCTATTCCTACTGAATTACTCTCTTATTGTGGCTTTTCGTTCCCATTTTCTGGAAAAACGCGGTGGTGCATGATAGAAATTTTTACCACAGGTTTGATGAGCGAACGCACCAAGAATTTTAATCGCGTAATCTCATTCGACGTTCGCAATATCCCGGAATATCATCGTGTTTTTCTCGGTCTTTATTTCACCCTCTCTGTTCGAGATCCTTACATTCTATCCTGCATACTATCGTGATTCGATATATAATACCACTGCTTGTTTTTACCATATACACGTACGTTCGATTTCATTACCCACACCTGGCTACTCGAATGGAAATATGGAAAATGAAGGTATTTCACCGTTATATTTTATTATTTTTTATTACTTGGCATACTTTTGTAACTTTATAAAACTTGTAAAAATACTATTTTTAAAAACTTTCATAAAGTTATAAAAGTACGCGAAGTAATAAAAATCGCCTTAAAATCATTGTTGTTTGTTTTACCTATTAAAAACTTATGGTTTACCTTATTTGTTTTAATTCAGACAACGGTTTTATTATATCGTTTCCAATAATCAGATGTACAAAAAAATGAAATTATTTATACAATAGCCTAGTATATGTATGGATTATGCATGTGTACAAGAAATACTGTTCACAAAATTGTTTTGTTTTTATTTGAAGGATCACATTATCATAACAAAAAAGTAATATCACCATCATAGAAAATAGCACGTACCAACCACACAAGTACCTACACTGAAAATACTGTGGAAGGTCTTGGCGTGCATGGTTAAAAAGAAAAAGCTCTAATTCGATGAGATGGGGTTGAAGTTCATATCGTTAGAATAAATATAAATTCTTTTTAATTTGATATTTTCATTGTTATCCAAGGCACATTTTGTTTGGGTTTGTTTGGGTTTGTTTGGGTTTGTTTGTAGTCGCTGAACTTTGCTTACGACCCTTCTTGTCCACTCGACTTCCACGAAAACACGGTTTTAGGCACAATTTTTCCGAAAAGTCGTAACAAAAATTATATAACTGCGAGTTTGAACCCGTATGAGGACCAAGAATAAACCAAGGTCTCCAGAAAACTTCACTCGACGTGGTCATAAAGTCGGGCCGCGATGAAAGCCGAGTGCACGTGGAAGGCCCACTGAGCGCATAGCCGCTACGTTATCGCGAGGAGACTCGGCGCCGAGGCCCTAGACTCCAGATAAACAAATCCGACACCACACCATTTGCAGACACAAAATCCACAGGGAAAAGACTTCTATGTCGCTCGTTCCGATTGGTCTATAGGCAATTCATCTCATGCGCTCTTGGTCCGGAAGACAAAGGGAACAGACTCCCACGTTGTCCTTTCCGATGGGCTAAAAGAAGATTAGAAATCGAAAACTCTCATTTTCCTTACAAATATGGAATCTGCAGCAGGAAGGCCCAGAGGATGAATGCAACGTCAGTCGTAATCCAACATCAGTCCGAACCCAACATCTAGTCTTAATCCAGCAGTCTATCGCTGAGTCTAACATACAGTCCCGCAGCAACATTCGAACGAGAAAAACTTCTAATCGACTCCAAACTCGTATCGCGATTAATACGTCTATTCCGCGTCTAATTGCCTAAGTTCGTTTTCTTCATAATAAGTCAGTATTTCTATTTACGCCGAAGTTCACAGTCCGATTGTAAACCAATTTCGTGCTTTCACCCTCGCGAACTGACCCACTGAAACATCCGAGAAAAGATTGTAAACACAGCGTGTGTGCTTGCCGTAGATTACCATTCCCATATAGGGTCGCCTGTCGTAACAAAAATGCCAGCATTCAGCCATTAAACGGTTTGCTGATAATCGGCCAATAATTCGTCGACCAGCATTGGAGTACTGTAAGCGGATGAACGGCTTGCCAGATCTATGCCAACCATTCGTGGGCCAATACTATCGCACCGATAATATGGAGATCAGCATTGGGGTATCGTAGGCGGATGAACGGCTAGCCAGATCTACGCCAGCCATTGGTGGGACAATACCATCGCACCGATAAAATGGCGATCAGCATTGGGGTATCGTAGGCGGATGAACGGCTTGCCAGATCTATTCCAGCCATTGATGGCTTGTTTTTGGGCGTTTTGCAAATGCAGGTCGTTAAACTGTAACACGTAAAAACAAGGGATAGGGTTTCGAAAAGCATATCCCACTGACGAAGCTGAAATTTTGCACCGACCTTCTTTTCAATATTTTAAGAGAACCTTTAAAAGGATATTGGCGACTAGCAATAGTTTTCGATATATCATATATTGAAAGTTATTTATTATACTGCGCTTCTGCTGTATTAAATAAACCCATCCCACATGGCAAGTGATTTGCACGTACGGGCGAGCACTGTTTGCCAGGAAGCAGCGCGGCCGGAGGAGTGGGGGGTATCTATCGGATATATACATATACTCGTATGGCGTGAAATAATAAACTTTACAATGCGATATATCGAAAACTATTGCTAGTCGTCAAAAATCCGTTAACGGTTTCTCTTAGGATAATGAGAGGAAGTTCGGTGCAAAATTTCAGCTCGATCAGAGGAGTATGCTTTTCGGAACTTCACCCAAAACGAGCGAGTTATTTTTACAGCCTAAATGAACCAAAAAAAATTGTCGGTGAACTTTAATGTCACGAATAAAATTATCGGCATAAAAGGAAGAAACGAACAAATGATGGCTTCTGTAAGTGTCAGAATGGCTAAGTGGGTAGGGCGCTCGACACTAGAACGAAAGACGCAGGTTCGATCCCGATAAAAGGTAAAAACTTGAACAATGCAGAAAGCGTTTTTAATGCAATTATTCTATGTACATGGACATAAGTAAAGCATAAGAAAACGACAAAGATACTACTAGAATTTTTATAGTCTCAATTTGTCAATTTTTTGTTTTTCATTTCCGGCAGAAGACCCGGCAGCCGTTACTGGGCCAATATGAGCATATGATAGTTGGCCAAGTCTTAGCAGCCATTCATGGTTTACCATTAACAACCATGCATGGTGCGGATCTGGCCCGTTTACATATCCATTACCGCGCCATCGTTTGTTCTCTGGCAACCAATCGTGGGCCATTACTGTGCCGATTGTAAAACCCTATTTGGGTTGTACCATCAGCGTACAAGGCCTATAGCGAAGGCCCTTCGTCCCATTCATGGAATTTATTCGATGCAAAATCGTTTATTGGTCACGAATTGTTAAGTCTCATTCTCGCCCAGGCTTTCTTTAGCGCGGGAGATCATTTTTTTACATAAACGCGTGCCAGACCAAAAGTTTTAGTCTGATCGAGTTCTACCTAAAGAATGTCTTAAAATTACCTGACAATTTAGATTTGCACGCCACTTTTTTGTAGCGAACATAGAGTACTAATCTTTGATAACTGGCATCAGGAAGTATTGCGGTTTGGTCATAGAGAATTATGATACACGATCGAGCAACGCATAGAAATTGTTATTTGCTGCACTGTTACTGCATAGTTATTGCAGACGAATTTTCTTGGTCGTGTTATCTCGCGCCGCGGCGATGTGAATTGGCCACTAAGATCGTGCGATTTGACGCCATTGGACTTCTTTTTTTGGGGTTTTCTGAAAGGAAAAGTGTATGCCAATGATCCACAGACCATTCCGGAGCTCAAGGAAGCCATTGGACGCACCATTAATGAAATAACCCCTTAACTATGCCAAAATGTTATGGAAAATGTTGTCAATGGAGTGAACGTTTGCAAGCAGGGAGGATAGAACATTCGTAATCCGCGGATAATTTTGCATTGACAAGAATGTCGGCAACTCAATTAGACCGCAAGATTGGAATTGGTCCTAATCGATGGGACGCAAGACTTGAAAATTGACCTTTTTGGTTTCTTACTAAAATGGAAAATTCGTTATCAGCGGCTGATTTCGAATGGATAAGGCTGTCGGGAATTCAATCGGACCAGTAGGTTAACATTGGTCGTAATTCGTGGGACACAAGATCTGAAAATAGACCTTTTCTGATTTCTCGCTAAAATGGATGCGGCAGGTATTTATTCGATGCAAAATCATTTGTTGGTCACGAATTTTCGAGTCCTCTCTCGTCCAGGATTTGATTGGACCACTAGAGTGAAATTGGTTCTTTTTTTAGTTCTTGTTAAAATGTATTGGGCAAGCTCTTATTCAATGCAAAATTATTTCTTGGTCGTGAATTTTCAAGTCCCATTCTCGTCCTGGCCTTATTTAGTACCGGAGACCGATTTTTTTCTTCATATAAACGTGTTCCGAACCAAGAGTTTCGGTCCGATCGAGTTCTACCGGAGAATTCTTCATCAACGGATGGTTTTGCATCGATAAGGGTGTCGGGAACTCGATCGGACCGCTAGGTTAAAATTAGTGGTAATGGATGGGACATAAGATCTGAAAATGGACATCTTCTGATTTCTCACTAAATCGAATATGACAGGCATTTGTTCGATGCAAAATCGTTTGCAGGTCACGAATTCTCAGGGCCCATACTCGTCCAGATTTCGATTGGACTGCTAGTCCAATCGAATCTTATTTCCAAGTCCCATTCTCGTCCAGGATTCAATTGGAGAGGTACATTGAAATTGATCCTAATCGATGGGATGCAAGACCAATGGACTTCTTTCAGTTCTGGACTTTTTTGTTCAGTTTTCAGTTCTGGACAATGGACTTTTTTCAGTTCTGGCTAACAAGGAGACGGCACGACCGTGGGGTAGGCTATTTCGCCGAATTTTTTTGGGGTGAAAGAGGACCCCTAGCACTTCACGTGGTTAAAGTAGTAGGACACACTACTCGGAAAATTCCGAAAAAAATCGATTCAAAGTTTCTGAGGCGCCTTATGAGCTTAAAATATCAGATACTTGTCGATCCACCATCTAGTCTAGATGGTTAGGGCTCGGTCTTTTGCGCCGGAGGTCTCGAGTTCGATTCCTCCTTCGGATCTTATTTTTTTTGTCATCCCAACAATTATTCAAAACGTTTCAAACTCATCCCTACATTATTTAAAAAAATTTATTTACATTATTTTTTTAAATTTATTTTCTTTTTTGTCCAATAAAACAATTCATAACGGTGGGTTATTTGTTTTTCATTGTAAAGTATATGAGGAGGAACATTGGGTTTTTGATGAGAATAACAAAGTCGATTAGGAAAAATTCAATTTTTATTCATATAATAATTATATACAAAAACCGCCGTGGTAATTATCGTAGAAACAAACAAAGCAATAATTTTTGCGACAAAGATGTCGCAAAAATTATTGCAAAAATAATGTAAATAAATTTTTTAAAATAATGTAGGGATGAGTTTGAAAGTTGCGTTTGAGTTGAGTTGAGTTTGAGCTTTTATGAGTTGCGCTTGAAAGCTTTTATGAGTTGCGCAAGAGCGCAACATATAAAAGCGGATTTTTCACAATCGCAGGGAGTTTGCAATACATGCGTACAAAAACATGTCCCATTAACATTCATGAAAATGTTTCCAGTAACTGATAATTTTGAGGCAAACCAGGCGTATTGAATCATGTCTCGGAATATTGATGACGATAATTGATGGTGAATGATTGAATGGATTTATATACAATCTTCCCGGGAATTAATTTTACCATTCTGCTCTAACAATTCGCTGCAATTTACTAGAAACATTTTCATGAATGTTAATGGGACATGTTTTTGTACAGATGTATTGCAAACTCCCTGCGATTGTAAAAAATCCGCTTTTATATGTTGCGCAAGATGTCGCAAAAATTATTGCTTTGTTTGTTTCTACGATAATTACCACTGCGGTTTTTGTATATAATTATTATGTGAATAAAAATTGAATTTTTCCTAATCGACTTTGTCTTCTCATTAAAAACCGAATGGTCCTCCTCATATACTTTACAATAAAAAATGAAAAACCCACCGTTATGAATTGTTTTATTGGGAAAAAAGAAAAATTTTTTTTTTAAATAATGTAAATAAATATAAAAAAATAATGTAGGGATGAGAAACGTTTTGAATAATTGTTGAGATAACAAAAAAAAAACGAAAAGAAAAATAAGATCCGAAGAGGAATCGAACTCGAGACTTCCGGCGCAAAAGACCGAGCCCTAACCATCTAGACGTGACGGCAGCTCGACAAGTGCCTAACATTTTAAACTCATAGGGCGCCTAAGAAACTTTGAATCGATTTTTTTCGGATTTGTCCGAGTATTGCGTCCTACTACTTTAACTACGTGAGGTGCTGGGGTCCTCTTTGACCACAACAAAATTCGGCCAAATCCCCGATCCCACGACCGTGCCGTCTCCTTGCAAAATGCATTGGGCCCCACGACCGTGCCGTCTCCTTGCAAAATGCATTGGGCATCTTTGGGATCATGGATTTGGGTTCTCATTTGATACAAAATCGTTCATTGCCCAGGAGATTATCGTAAATTGGATTCAGCTGGATGGTGCGCTTGGTTGATCCCACTTGAGGCACACGACGTGGATATCAATTTTATATTATCTGCGAATGAATTTCTGTTTCGTAGTAACCAAAGATGCACATTTTTTGTTTGATGAATTTAAGAGATATTCAAATTTTTTATTTGCTTCCTAAGTTCGATGCAACTCTCATTCTGCGAGCTAACGATTCCAGAGGTTGGGCATCGCGATGCCTAAATACATTTTTCATTCGTTGCGCTCCATGCGAGGTTAATTGATATTTAAAGCCCCTCGATACCTACAGGTAAGCATTTTCCGTTGTCTTTGAGCAATGAAAAGTTCATGTTCCCGACTTTTCAGTGCCTGAAGATATACGTTTCCTTGCCTGTATTCGATGCTAGAGAATTCCATATTTATTGCATTTTATCCTCTCCAGTGCAAAGTTTTATGTATTGGGTGTACAACTTAATTGGGTTCGTTTTTTTGCTTACAATACGCACTTATTTGAATGATAAAATGAATTAATACATTAATTAAAGTATTGTCCATCGCTAACCACTACTCTTCCCCATCTTTCTGGTGATTTATGAATTCTGTCGCGGAAGAAGCGTTCATCTTTTGAAGCCAAGAATGAATCGAGCCAATTTTTGATACCCTGTTGTGACGTGAAGCGTATTCCATTCAAAGCGTTCTGCATCGATCGAAACAAATGGTAGTCGGAAGGGGCAAGGTGTGGGCTATAAGGCGGGTGAGCCAGAATTTCCCACCCGCTATTTTCCAAATAGTTTTTAACCATAATAGCAACGTGAGGTCGAACGTTGTCATGTTGAAAGATTATGGACTCGTCTCTGGTCGCATATTCTGGACGTTTTTCGGCTATAGCTCGCTTTAAACGGATCAATTGTTGTCTGTAGAAGTCTCCCGTGATGGTTTTCCCAGCATTCGGTGGGCTTCAGCTGCACTTTTCTTCTAATTGAAACAGAAAATCAACACTTCCAGCAAATGGTGCTTATTTGGGACGAAAATCGACATTTTTACCGCAGTAAAACTTAGACTTGATGCGCAAAACTCAAGAGTCTGTAAACGATATTTGGTTAAGAGATGTTGATACTTCACGATACAGCAAAAATCAGCTGTTGCCATCAACCATTTATAGCACCTAGAGCCATGTTTTGAAAACTGACCGAACTAAGTTGTACACCTAATAGAAGAGCTCAATGTTCTGCTTGCTGGCCTATTCACAATTTCGCGAAATTTTTTTACTCGGCAATACGATGTGTCTCTTAATCCCTGGTATGTTCACACCTCACATTACTCTTACTACGGCATCCATTTCAGACCTCAAATCAATACACGTTATAGCAAGCGAGAGAACAAGGCAAACGTCGTGAACAAGCTACTTCGTTATAAAGATTTTAAAACTCTGGCCGTGAATTCTACATTAGAAGCTTCAGTGCAGCTGGTGTAGAGTATTTTTCAACCACCCGAAGAATAAATGGGCATCGGGGTGATCAACAGAATTTGTATCGAATACTCGTAACAACCGATCGAGCCAACCTTTAACGAGTCATTCCATCATTAAAGCTGTTTCATCAGAACTTTATTAACCGAACGGCTTAGCAAAATGGAAGTAAATGTGAGGATATTTATCTTTTGGCCATTCGCGGAATTATTGTTGCCATTTTGTCATTCAAAACGAAAAAACTAATTAGTCCATGAATCAAATCTGGTGGATTTTTCAAGGAAATAAGGGAGGCAGTTGTACCATGCAATTATGAAAACATTGGGACCAATTTTTAGAATAATCTGCTAAATTGAATGTGTATTTATTAACAGCTATAACATTCGAATGATACTTCCATACAATACACTAATATAAACAAATACTTAGACTGATCGATTTTTAAATATATTCTATGATTTATTTTTATTTCCGACAGAATTATATTTTTTTGCATTTGCAGTTTGCATTATATCTCCGGGTCTACTATTTCTTTTGATCATGATAAATAATTTAAAACTGAAACATCAGTGTAGCCCATAGGGAATTATAATATATCGATTAGAAATGAAGTCGATTTCAAATTTTCAATGAAAAAGAAAATATTTTTGTTTATAAAATTGGTTGTCCTCCAAAGGGGTACTTTCCGGAGAATCACCCATATATATTCAACAATAATTTCGCTTAGATTTTATCTGAGCTGATGCTCTTTACTTCCCGTCACAAATACAGGATATTTCTAATGCCAAGATGGAATTAGTCTGAATTCACATGCATACATTCACATACGCGGTGTTTCATGTGAATATGTGTCCTTCGATATGTTTACCAACTTGCCGAATTGTCTACCCCAGCAGATTGGCGAATTTGGTAGCGCAACCGCATCTCTATTCGTTATATAGATATACATTCTACAGCGGAAGTTCACCAACCGACAGGATAGAAAGTGTGGGAAAGGTAGTGGGCGGGTGGAGGGATGCGATCGCGGAAACCTCCGAAATCGACGATTCAATTAATCGTTCTATCGTCGTTTTGTAACACGTGACTGTAGCAGGTTCATTTGCCGTTCGCATGCTCGTGCATGGCAGACAGAAAGCGAAAGAGAGAGAAGCAAAAGAAGACACGAGAGAGCACGAGAGAGAGAGAGAGAGAGAGAGAGAGAGAGAGAATTCGCGAATTTCGAAGGTTTTACCGGCCGCAAACCAAACCGTAATTCCATTCACGTAGGTGGAAGCACGTATGTTCTACAGAGAGCAAAAACCGTGGCACCATGGGCAAACCATTGCGGTGCTTGGAAATGGTCAAACCTACCCAAAAGGACGAATAATTGTCAGAGTTAATCATCGTAAAATATCTGTGCAATCGACAGAATTCAATTGCGACGTACATTCAGTAAAAAATCGAGAAGGTCTGAGCGATTCTAATTGAGTCTAGAAAAATGGTAGTGATAACGTAAAATCTGTCCGAATATGTATATACTAACATAAGGAGCAACAAATAGGCTCTTCGGGTTTTCGCCAATGATGCACTTATATATTACGCTCCTCCCATGGGATTTTCGGAAACACGAATCCCCGACACGCAAACATTATGGTCCATAGTTAATATTATTATAATCCATCCCGCATACTATTATGATCCATACTTACAAAACATTGTTGCAATGCTCATTAACAGCCAATCGGCTGCCCACGCATTCTCCAGTAAGTCAAACTCCCTTCTTCACCGTATCCTGAATTTGCTCTACAAGCGTACATAATTGAAACATTTTAAAATCTTACCTTATCCCTATACGTTAATAAGATAGCTGGAAGTCTTCCATGCAATGAATTTAAACATGCTTCGAAAATACTGAAGCAACACTTAGAAACATCAGATCGTCTATTCGGTATTAAAGGGATCTAGAAATGGGAACCTGTCGCGAGTATCGATGTCCATAATGATCACAGTAATAAATTGCACATGTAGTGGGTAAAGCTAATCTGTCGAAGAAAAGACAGACTGAGCTGGGGGTGGGGGTTGCTGAATTCGCGTTAACGTGAGAATAGCATCTGCGCGACGACATGCCCTTGCTTGAGCGTAAAAAGCCAATCTTACGTCCCACGGCTTCGTCGTTGATTCCATTCGCCTCCGCGTATCGCCCCACGCTCGTCGCTTCAACGACACACCCGAAGCGACCGAACTTAGTCTCAGCGAAAATTGGATAAGTTCTGACACACTAGCGCGTGCACCCAAGACCTATTCACACACAAGCAGAGAATAGCGAACTCTATGCGGGCTAAGATAGAATGAGGGGAAAAAAACTGGCGTGATACCGGGGTCAGAGATCACGTGGACGCGTCGAAAAAAGTCACGTTTTCGATTGCTCGTATACATTTAGTACGTATACTCTCGTGCGGCAATGATGTAGTGATGATCCTTCTGTTGGTATATTTGTATTTCATGTTGATCCAATGTTGGATCTAGAACTCACCATACGAAGGTGGATGTACGTAAGAGGCTCTGTGAGCTCCTCATGTTGTGCAAAGATCTAAGAGGCATGTTCACAATACGAAAG
Source organism: Ophion slaviceki (assembly GCA_944452715.1). Taxonomy (NCBI): domain Eukaryota; kingdom Metazoa; phylum Arthropoda; class Insecta; order Hymenoptera; family Ichneumonidae; genus Ophion; species Ophion slaviceki. The sequence goes on along the minus strand of OX101786.1, from coordinate 36,166,676 downwards.
CAAAAAAGAGAAAGACAGAGAGGAGGAGAGCGGGAAAGGGAGATGATTCGCCCCAAGCGTACTGTAAGGAAATTTTCATTGTGTTCCAGCTCTGCCAACGGGTAGCCCGGTTATAACAACGGAGCGAGAGCGCTATGACCCCGGGGACATTCTAAGAGCAAATTGCACGGCTTTACCATCGAAGCCGCCGGCAATCATTTACTTCACGCTCAACAACCAACCGGTAAGTCTTGCAGGTTTTAAGAATACACGTGAATCCCGAATCCACTGTACAAAGACTTTTGTAAGTTTTTTTTCCCGACTTCTTGAGGAGTGGTGTTTTCCAAGCGTGACAACTGCTACCCTTTTCTAGTAGTGCGAAACTCCCGCTGTGTTAAAACTAATAACGAAGATTATGCTCATGCTTTATTCAATTCAATTATTATCGCGTTGAAAGACACGTCCTCAGGAGGCTCCAGGTAGACATGACGCCAGTTATGACTTGGCTTTAAAAAGTGCGCCGGGCATGATATTCTTTAATTCTACGGTAACTCATTGTTGCGATGCGAAGAGACGAATTAGGCAATATACTTGCGCGTTGGTTTCTGGACTTTAAGTTGTTAAAAATTGAGCCTAATCGAGTAAATCTGACTATCGCGTAGCGTCATCAAAAGGATTACGATAAGATTCGATGTAAATGAAAACTAGGAAACTTCGTTCTCATATATTTTGCTTAAATGCTATGCAGCTCTAACTAATTGGACCCAGTAGGAGGGCTAAGACCTCCGTAATCCCCGTGCCCGTTTGCTCTCCGTCGTAGCTTCGCGGGAGGACCGGTTTTCCCGCGACAAGGGATCGCTTTGAGAAATCCTCCAAATTTGTAGGGAGTGCCTCTCCAACAGTTTGGGTGTAAAGCCCAGTAGTGTCTAAGTCCGCGGCCATATTCTCCGTCTCCTGTCTATGTTAGCATGATATTGCTATAGACACGCCGGTGGTCGGGAAGCGCATAGACAAGATCCGTTATCGCTGGTAGCCTTGATGAGAACAGCTCCCTCGCTGCGGTGTGTTCGAGCTGCTTCGCACAACCGACAGAGAGACAAGGAGACGAAGAGAGAGAGGGAGAGAGAGAGAGAGAAAGTACAGAGATGACTTCTCTAAATCAAATTCCACGGTCGCAACACGATGCTTAATCCTCTCTCAGGTTTTGTCCGTCAAGCCTTCTCTCCCATCTCTCTCCCACTTTCACTTTTTCTCAGGTCTCCCATCTCTCGTGACCGCGATACGTTCTAACACCATTTGAGCCTTTGTATATGTACTGTACATAGTGAAGCCAAAATTAAACTAAGACCCGAGGGTCCACATTGAGAGCTGTAATATCTCTGGTCTCCATGAACTCACCTTGATATGCGACATCGTTGGAAGCGAGAGCGAGGCGCAGACAAGAGGGATTTTGGAGATTTCACACATAAATATTTACATTGGATTCATGTTGACGCCGTGGAGCAAGAGCCTCTGAAGACATAGTGGAAGCTGCAACCGCTCATCGTTTTCCGGATAAGCTATGCATATAATATAATGTCATAAATGCCATGGTTCATTTACCTAGTGGGATTCTACTCGAACAATCCACGCGATACCCATGCTTCTAATTAGGAATCCGGGTAGAAACGTTTGATGTAGGAAAGATGTAGGCCTTTCGAAAAAAAAGACAACTCGCATGTCAGAATTCAAGATCATTCGGATTTCGTATCGTGATTTTGTTGTATAGTTAATGTGTGTGAAGTGCCTATACAACATATGTAATGATCTCTGCCATTGGTATCCAACAGACAATCACAGATAATCCTTGATCATCTCTTAAGGCCGCCTTTAGTAAACTATCCACTTAGCGTCAGCTGCCTGGGTAACCTTGAAAGAATGTAGACTTATTTTCAAAGATGCTAAGAAGGCTGTATAGAATGATCTGATCAATCATTAATCTACACATCTATTCAATTAGCAATTCTCCATTTTGTTTTAACCTCCTTGCTTTTCACCTTTCTTTCTGGCTCAATCAGTCAGAGAATCGCACACTGCTTGCACATGCGTGGCCCTACTTCGTGCAGAAATGAGACCGGGCATTCCGGGCACTCTATGTTTTGAAATTACAATGTTACGGCCAGGATACATTGTGGGCAAGTACTCTTTCGCGTGACATACGACCCGGCCAGAATATCAACATACGCTATCAGTTTACGCCATCAGAGATATTTATAGTTGATTAGGATGAAACGAATACATCTATTGCAATTCAACTCACCATTATAAGCATTCTTGCCATCAATGATAACCTACGAGAATGAAAAACCTTATCATAAACACCGGTATTACAATAATCATTAATTTCAACATAACGAATAACCAAATTAGTTAATCAGGAAAAAAGTAAAGCACATGGTTCGGGTTTTTCAAATCGAGATCGCCCTGTCAGGAAATTTCAATGTTCTGGCCGAGAAGACGTTACTTAAATGTATTTCGCAAACAATTCGCCAGGTGGCTTCAAGCGAAGCTCTTCGCGTAATCAAGGTACCATAAGCCTTCGACCCATATCAATGGTCTGGCCGAGAAGACATTACCTGAATGTATTTCGCTAACAAACCACCAGGTCGGTCCAGGCATAGTACAAAAGTACTATGCTTACCGCGTGGACTTACGTTTATGATTTTGTGAAATAATAAGTATCAGTACTGCCTAATGCTATCTATTTTACTCCGGTAAAATACTATCGCCAAAAGACCGGTCAGTACCTGATCAGTCCTCTGTCTCGTCGCCGATTTATTTCCCAAACAGAGCCCTGTCAGAACGATATCACCTTCGTCGTCATTGTTGGGTGATTTTTTATCTCTTTCCTTGCCAGTTCCCGGTTTTTTCCTATCTATTTCCCATGACTTTCCTGGACATTTTCTTCTGGTTTCTCCCGGTGAGTTCCTGATCATTTACCCGAAATAGGGAACAGCAGATCGGGCCGTGGCCTAATATCTGCTACATGGCGAACCTGATCTATGCTGGAAGACTGACCATGGCTTGATATTATCTAGACAAAGCAGATAAGGGACGGTACTTTTTCCCGACTCAAATTTCTACCCGAGATTCCGCATGATCCACTGGTGTACACTCACGTAAATATGCTACCCAGCGATAAATTGCACAAGGGGAACGAACGCCGCGATACAATTTTTTTATCTTTGGGCCTAACGGCAGCTCGCCTGAAAGTTCATCGTTGGAAAAATAAGAACATCGACCGCCTTGATCACCTCAGAGCTTATACTCTTGACCTGTCCTGCTGTACTAAATTGCTTTGAAGATTCTGCGCACGGTGTATAGTGTCGAGCGGTGCCATATTTTCACATAGTTAAACGGTCGAATTTTATATATAGAAAAGGCTTAGCATACTGCACAGTGCACGAAACGATAAGCATGATCCTGGAGTGCCAAGAATGCGTTGGCTGTCTCGAAGCCATACTCACGAAATAGCTATACAATCATGAACCATGCGAACAGAAGAAATATTTAAAAAAAAAAGAAATCCATTATCTAAAGAGGAATGAAAAAAACTAGCTCAGGTGCTTCAGTTCAGTTCAGTTGCTTCAGTTGCTCAGAAACAAGTTGAATAACTCGAAGATGATTATTGATAGCGGCGGGGCTTCAAGGGGGGAACGAACTGCTTTGCATGTCGGAACCTGTCGCGTAGTTCACGCCGCCGCTCCGAGAGCGTCAGACATTTTATGTGGGTGCATCGTTTTTTCGACACAAAAAGGAAGTTTTTTGATTACTATTATTTTGCGTATTGCTCCGAAACTATTGTTCCTTCCTCAGCGTTGTTTACGATCATCATTACTATGAATATCCTAGTGAGTTTATTGTGGTCAGTACCTACCTACAATATTGAGGTTTTTTGATGTTTGATAAATTATTTGAAGCGAGGGTATGGGGGTAGTTGAAACAAACGGTTCGGGGTCAATTGAAACGTGTTTTTAATGGCCCCGAACAAACGTTCTATGCGCAAGCAAGTGTTCCGAATCTTCTTTTATTTTTTAGATGCCAAGAAACCGTCCCAAAACTACGAACCGCGGAAGCTGCGATCTCGAAACTTATAAAAGAGGCCTATGAAGATGTCAAAAAATATATATAATAATAAAAGTATGAAAACGCTAAATAGGGATAGGAAATAGTGGAAGTCAACAATATACAGCGATACCCCAGAAAATGAACACTGAAAAAAAAATTCGTTCGTCCATCCGAAATTCAGTTGGTTTAACAAAATTGTATCTTTAAATACGTTCAACTTGATTTTTAATTGGCATAACAAAACAGTATAGTTGGGCAGTAACCAAAGATACACTTAAACTATCCGCTTATTTAGCATGTCTGAGCAACTGTTAAAACAACAAAATTTCGAGACAACAAAATCCATTTTGCACATTCAACGATTCTTTTTTCTCAGTCAAGAAATAAGGAAAATGACTGAAGAGAAAGACCGCAGAAAATAGGCTAAAAGAGTAAAAAAGAACCTCGGGGAAAGAAATAAAGAAAAAAACAAGAATAAACGTTAAAATGAAGAGTTTTCTACAGATGATGAATCAGAAAAATACTTCTGTCTAGTTTGCGTGGAAAGTTACGGCCACAGCAGGCCAGGATAAGACTAAGTGCAATGTTCTGGGTGCAGGCTGTGGGCACACGAAGTTTGCACAGCAGGCGATCTGTTTTATTTGTGCCATAATTGTGAATCCAAATAATTTTTATATTTGAGTGTTTGGACCAATAGGTCTTTGTTGATTACTTAGAAGTTAAGAAATATTTGATAAAAACTTTTAATATTGTTGTTTTTCAATAAGCCGACCTCATTGAGTAGCTTGGTAGTAAGAAATACTGTTCTCTGTTCTGACTGAAAGTTATTAAGAAATAAAAACTTGTGAGTCTGATCAATGTTTCTATTACAATTGTCTTTGGATTAACAGGTAATTGTTAATTAGTTTATATATGTTATGTTGAATTAATATGACGCAAAATATTAATGTAACGTTCATTTATCTCTATGTTGATCTCATTGAGTTGCTCGCTAGTAACAAAAACTATTCTCTGACTGATTATCTTTAGTAAATTGAAACTAAGTAAGTAAAAAAATATTGAAGAACCTCAATATGCCTTCGGTGATACCAAAACTGGAATGAAAAGCAATAAAACCGATTATTTTAATTCAAATGTATTTTATTCACAACAAACATACTTTATCACTTCATACAAATCATTAGCAGTACCTGGGCTTGGTAGAAACATCAGTTCAATCAGCTGAAGATACCTGTTTCAACTAACCCCAGGCACCGTTTCGATCGACCCCGACACAGGGTCAAATGAAACATTTTCCAAGAGTTTCTAAATAGCTTTTACCTAAGTTCAGGGCATATTAGAAGCAAAATCAATAATGCTATCATATAGCCAGATAATGTAGCTATAATTGAAGCCCAATACCAAATAGATAGGGTATATAATAAAGTCACACTAACCGATTTAGTCAAAAACGTTCTAATTAACCCCAGCCTCCCCTACTTGCTTGTGCGGTAACACACATCTAGCGCACATTGTCTCGCGTATAATGTTGAGCGGTTTGTTCCATCATTTCCAGTTGCAATGCCATGTCCCAATATTATTTAATTTTCTTCCTTCAGGGCTTCTGCCCTACTATGGTGACACGCAGTGCCAAAAAGAAGTATGTACTGATTATAGTATGAGGGCGTTTTTTGCAAACACATGTATGTCCGAAATGGGATGATGATGGTCGGGTCGCTTCGAGTAGCTAAGGGCTAGAGAACGATTGTACCATGGATTTACGACCCACTGAGTATTGCGCAATAGCAACGAACGGGGGTGGGTAGGTATATAAATAAGCGAAATGATAATTGAGAAAGCGTCGTTGGTTCAGGCCCGTATCTTATCTCACTTGTTTGTCCTTTCATAATGTCTTTTATTACCTTTTCCGATAGCCTTGTTCCATCGAAAATCGATCCAATGTTTTTCTTATATATTTGTCTTTTTATTGTCGCTCTTCTCAAAGTCATTGTGAGCTGCCCGTGTAGGTTCTTCTTCCTCCTTTTTCTCTTTGTCCCGACCTCTTTTATTCTGGATGTTTAAATATTATGTTTGATTTTTACTAAGAGGGCCGTTGGCACACGCTGAACCAAAAAAATCTTGGAATGCAATTAAGAAGGGTTGCCTCAATTTTTCTATACAAAATTATTCCGCAAAAATCTTACATGGGTTTCTCTACTAATTGGAAAATTAATGTCCCAGGCTAATTTAATGTATCTAAAGTTATTATTACTGAGTTGTATCTATCTAAAGCGATAATTCGTTATCTATTCTTGGTGCGTCAAATCGCATATAATGACGTAATATCCTAACATTCATTTTAATGTCTTTCAAACATCCTAAAACACAGTCCCCTGTCGAGTCCCATTTCTAGAATGACCAGATTCACGGCGAATATTTATGTTTCGTATTAACATCACCTAATTCTAACATTCATAACTTCAACTAGGATAGAGTAGATGTGTTTATAAAATTCGATCACAACTTTAAATACTTTTTCAATATAAAAAAAATTTCACTTAAATGTTGTCCTAAAAATTTAAAAACAGGCCCCTGGTTTAACTTAAAAATCGCGCCCCATTCTTATTTCGTTTAGTAGCCATCATTTAGGCCTACCGCGTACTGCGGTAAAATTTCGTGCGATATTATGTCGCAAATTTTGTGAGGGATGAACCACAGTGGAAGCGGGTGCACTGCGAGAAAAAAATCGTATGTGGATTTAAATTCTGTGGTTTACTACAGATGTTTCGGCGTGCGTCTCCGTACGGAAATTTGGCACCCTATGGGCTCATATGAAATCCCGCAACCCTTCCCCCATGGAAATTTATGTATGTAAAATATATGCAGAAAATATATGCTACATATATATATATCGGTCGCATATATAGTGACGAAAAATAGAATAATACGTATATATTCAGTATATATGCACCAAATATATGACGCATATATGACCCATATATTTTCGATATATTTTTCTGACCAAAACATATATGCTACGTATAAACACTATATATGATGCATATGTGAGGCATATACGACGCATATATTTTCGATATATTTTCAATCTATTTTTTTGTCAGAAAAATATATCAAAAATGTATGCCTCATATATGACTCATGCATGTGTCATTTATGCGTCATATATGACGCATACATTTTTTATACATATTCCTAACAAAAAATATATGCTGTGTATAAACATTATTACAGTTAAACTTAATAAAAGTTAAAACTTAAACTTAAAAAAACTTAACTTACAGTTAAAGTACGCTATTACATATAAACACTATATACAGATATGCTACGCATATCTGGATATATGTGGCATATATGTACCATTTATGCAGTATATATGTGGTATGTACGCAGTGTGTATACAACATATATGCTAAATATATGTGGTATATATACAGGGTAAATGCTACATATATCATTGATATATGATACATTGATATACAGTAATACCGCGCATATACATCTCATATATAAAAACGTTACGAAAATTAGAATTTGGCACATATATGCAACATATATTTCCAATATATGGCATACATTTCACATATATTACAATTATTAATAAAACAAATTTGCAGTATATTTTTGCGTATATGAATTTCCATGGGGGTTGACCGGTCTCAATGCAATTAACGGGTGTATCCAATACTGCTTGCACTTATATTTTTTTGTGCACTTCAATAATAAATAAACGCAATTATAAAACGCAATTTCTGGGACTGAAATTATGCTGTTTCTTTTAGGTAATGATGACTTTTGTGATCACAAATGCCAGTATTTCCATTTTGGAACAGTGGAGTACGCAGGAAAGGCACAAATTAACGACGATGATATTTACACGGACTCCGAATGTGAAAACGAATCCAGGCCCGATTTTAACACGCAGGATAATGCTATTTCTGACTAGAGTAGAGACTGTGCAGACAGAAGTTTTGGATGATATTCCGTCCAATTCCGAATTTGAGAATGTTGCTGGGCTAAGTTAAATTTCAATCAGCCAATATAACATCGGAGTCTATGTTTTACTTAAGTTTCCTGTAAAAAATAAAGATTATTGAGGTAAAAAAGGTAAATCGGCGTAATTACTCAGATCGACCATGAGGATGGCGAATTTTCTGAAAATTTGTGACAATAAGCGTGACACGTTCAGAGTTGATAATATTGATGCTTCGGATATAGCTTTCGACCAAATATTGAAAAAAATACCAATTCCAGATCTTACCCTATAAGAGAAAAGAATATTTTGTTACTTTAAGTTACCCGTACCTGTCTATGAAAAATAAATGATGAAGGTCTAATTGTTTCTAAAAAAAACGAGACGACTGATTTCGTTGTAAGCTATAATGACAATTATTTAACCAATTACTACTAAAAGTATTAGTAGCAAGATGTTGATTGTGATGTATAATAGTGTAAGATAATATTTCTTGTGTCTGATGCAGTTAACGTTCCTTTATGAAGATTGGGACATGGCTGACCGTGTTATTTTTTAGAGTGAGATGTTTACCAATGAACACGGTTTTAAAGTAAAGAGTTGAGTTTAATAAGTTTAATTCCAGTTATGCTGTAAGCACTTAAGAAGATTAGGTCAACATATGTGCGATCGATAAAAAATTAATAATTCAGCATTTTTTTTCTATTTGATTTATCATTGATTATACGCTGTCGATTATACTGATTATACTGATTATACGCTATCATTTTGATAAGGTGTGATAAAGTTTTAACAAAAAATAAAGACATTTGAGTGGTTAAATTCGATTAAAAAGTACATTTTTCAAATTTAAACGGTCCCCTGGAAGATATTACAGTCCTCAGTCGCGAATTTTCACAAAATCGTCCATAAGTTGCAAAATAAGGAAAAAATGTGTCGGCTTTTTGAAGATACATGTTTAATTTATTACTGCTTTCCGTTGTACATCCGTTATTTTTTATTTCAAAGAAAAAACATGCATAGGGCCGCGTTGTATGCGACACTTTCCAATTTGTAGAGAAACACCCATATAAATAGACTCGAAGAAAAAACAAGGGCGCCACATTTTTTCCAGAATTTGAGAACGATATTAACATTGTACCAAGTTATTTCCCTCGTGCAATTACTCGAGTACAGGTGATTACACAACGAAACAGCGTCGTTTCGATTTTGTCACAATTTTTTACAGCATGTTCTGTGAAAAAGTCTCGACGGTAACCACCGTTAGGTCAAAAGCCGAACGACCGAACTAAAAAAACAGGTTTATCCGTGAGCCTTTCATCCCTTACTCGCTCTGCTGACTCACTTTTAACCTATCCTTCTGTCCCCCTTTATATCTTCCTTGCTGTCGCTCTTTCTCGCTCCTGATATAGCAAAGTGCGTTTCGCTTGAAATGGCTATAATATATAATATGACGTACGATGAGTTCGGAATATCGCGTTGGTATTATCTCTCAAGCTTGATCACAGTAATCCCAAAATCAAATTAAAAAAAAATAACGATCATTGTAATAATACGAAACAATTATAATTAAGGTAACGACATTGTCATCGTCGTATCGATAAAGGAACGATAGATTACTTACTATACCTTGATGACGGCAGATATATTCCTTTATGCGTAGTTTTGCCTACCTTTGTTCTACCATAGGTATAATTCATTTGGATTCTCTCTCTCTCTCTCTCTCTCTCTCTCTCTCTCTCTCTCTCTCTTTCTCTCCTTCTCTCTGCGCCTCTTTCTCGATTTCCCAACTGACTCTATGCATGTACAGAGAGAAATACAGTCGGTAGCGCCAAGACGTGTACACGACATGTCGTTTGTTCTACTCGTGAAACTCGAGATGTTTCTCCGTGGATAAGTCAGCGCTCGTTCACGCTATGCTCGGATGCCTCTACTTAAAACACACCCCCACACCTCTTCTACAGACGTAAGAACGAACTGATGGAGTATCAGTATGTATATAGCATACTGTGCCACCTTCTACTTCTCCTTTTTCATGATTTTCGCGATCCTGGCGTTTCTCTATATAGTTAGTGAAATTGCATGAAATGTCCAGGTCAGGCCAATAGGAATGCATTTTCAAACAGTGAAAAAACAAACAAGAGAAGATATTTGAAAAATTACTTTAACCGGATGCACGGCAGCGTTAGTTGGTGTGGAATATTGCGAACATTCAGTTTCAGGGTAAGGGTATAATAAAGACTTACATTATCATATAGACACGAGCGAATGTACATTTCGAAAATCACTGAAGCTTTGTTGATGGCTCCCGCAGCGATCACTTTGTAGGACAACGAAATTTACAAACGAAAATATTTCATTTGTTCATTTAAAAATCGCAATTGACTCCAGTTCTAATCGATATAATATAATTCCCTATGGATCACACTGATATTTCGGTTTTGAGAGATTTATCATGATCGGAGTAAATAGTAGGGATAGAGAAATGATGCAAACCTTTTCCTATCAAGTTTTTATTGATTTATTAATATCGCCTTCTCCTTTTTCTTTGAATATTGATCTTGCTCTTTTTGTTTCAACTTTTCTCTTCCTACAGAATCCTATTTAGGCCGTTCGTATCTCCGTTTTTCAGCTTCTGTTATTCTACGGAGCTTATCTTCTTTCGATAGCGGCATGGCAATAATCGAAGAGAATAATAATTATTTAACTTCATGCCCATGTGCAACTAAGATGGTGTCATTCCTCTGGCGCATCTATCATGCTTCTGGATCTCACCTGTCGGGAGGAACCTGGACGAATGGTGCCAGAGGAACGACGATCCAAATGAGTTTTTATGCGCAGCGTGACATGCTACGTTTTTCTAACCTCAAAAGCTGGCGGAGTGTAGGTGTCTGAAAGTTCCACTTGAACAGTTGAAGAGTGACTCTATCGAAAAATGATACCATAAAGAATGACCAAAGGAATGTAGCCCTCGCCTGTGACACCACCTTATTACACACATGGTCTGTAGAAAAAAAAACGCAAGCTACAAAAATAATACGACACAATCAGTCTCTTTGGAAGAGTAGATGTAGAAGGCACTGCTATGGCAAGCATGATCAGTCAGCGTCGGCCGTCACACAATATATGATCTGATTTACAGCTCTCCAGAGGGATGATTGGGAAAAACGGTTATAAAATTTCGTTATTTATTGTGAAATACCTGTGCTTATATATTTATTTTATTTTTCAGGGAGGAATGAAATAATTGCCCAATGGTTTCGGAGAATTTTTTTTTCTTTTTTTATTTATTTTAATTACCTTTTCAGCTTGCTAGTGTTTATGAAGTCTGGATAGTTACACTCCAGAGGAATGATTTTCATAGTCAAAATACAGGGAAAAAAGGGTAACGATGATTTTTCTGCCAAATCTGTTGTGTAGGATAATTGCAATATATTTCAAACTGATATATTCAAACGAAAAAAAACCGTACGAAGTATTCGAGGAGCATTCATTAAAAAGATTCATGCAAAATAATCATTTTGGGACAATTACCCTCACAACCATGTATTTTTCATTTTCTGACCGCATGGTGCCTGTACGTATTTCTGTAATACAAGCGCGAAAAACGTGACTACTGTAAGCAATATTCAGTTGCATTTTGGACAAGTGATGTTTCGCAACTGAATGGGACACTATCACCCGCATTTATAGATGTACCTTAAGGAATCCTTATTCCTTGTTCTTGTGGTGTTAGAGAAAGGTTGAGAACAGATAAAAGAAATCTACAAAATACGCATACCCTGGCCTTCCCATCCTCTCTCGGTTCTCATTTCAATTCTTAATCACAATAAGTAATGAAAACTCGGCAGGTCTATTCAGTGCTGTGCCTACCGCTAATAACCTCATTAGATCGCTGTTGACAATGACAATGTACGGATATTAAAACCATAACGAGGATGAAAAACAAAGACGACTAATTGAATATAAATATACGAATACCGAATGATTTTATAAATGGAAAGCTTAACGTCACAAAATGGGAAAAGAAATTTTGGGCGTTTACCGCGATTACCATAGAATCATACCATCTCTCATTTCCTACGTACTTTTGTATTCCCATCATTATAATCTCGTTTGTTAACGGAGTAAGCGAAAAACTCTCACTTCCAGTTGATAAAAGAGATTTAACATATTCCGGCATCACTGTAGAACTGTTGATACCTCTCCAATGTCGTGAAATTTGTTTTTTTTCCTGGATATTACTTTCAGCACATCGTTTCGAGCGAAAAAGTGACCAAGCCTGGCCAGATCGGGCCATCGTGTAGAGATGAAACGTCCAGACAAAGTAAACGCCCATATTGTCGAGTAGGATACTATATTTATATATGCAAATTCATGCACATAATGCAAGGGTCGGAAAATTCGTGCGTCAGGAACGCAGAGTGGACGTGTGGGTGGCGGGTTGAAGCTTTGATCACCGGGAACTGTCGCGATTGTCTCGCTCTCGAAACGTTCGTTTGGTATCGACTAGCCAGCGTAATCAACTCCATTATCGTCATCGGGGCATTAAAGTGGGGAAACAAAGAACGAACGGGAGTGGGTGAGATAGAGAAAGAGAAGCGCCCGTGGAGAATGCTCCAGGGGATAATGGTTGATTTGCTTGGGAATGCGGTTTGAGATATCGAACGGGACCCGATAGGCTCTGCTCTTGTCAGTCACCGTTTTCCCATCGACCTGTGATACGTTTTGTGAATGGTCAGTTGTCTATCGACCGCTACGTTTGGGCGATGCGTATATAAGCTGTGCGACTACGGTTCAAGGGAGTAGTATTCAAATACCTTTTGAACGCCCTTCTACCTATCTCACATTCTTTGGTACTATTCACTTAAACTGATGAGAAAACATACAGATAGCCCCTGTTGTATTATAACGTTAATAGTTGCAGACTGCTACACTTACCGATTTAATTCGTAACCACATATGAAACGAGAAGCATCCCGTCTTTTGTCTCTCTCATCATCTATTACCATCCTATAAACGTGCGTTGCCATCGAAATTCCTGAAGTATCTTTGCCCGCGCCAAAAGCTCCTACAATCATTGTACGGTTTAATAGCGTTGCTTGTGGGTAAATAAGAAGCTATGATGCTTATTATTATTTAAACAAACGCGGTTATAGCACAACCTGAGCGAAGCAGTGGCACATAGTACATGGTACAGTGACCCATCAGCAAAACGCTAATTGTAGTTAAGTTTAATTCAGTGGAGGATAACAAGCACGCCAGCGCCGTCAGTATTACCTCCTGATAGCGAATCGTAGGGTCTGTCAGTGCACGCAACACGCGTTACGTTACTAAGCACTCTCCAGCCGGTGAAACATTCGAGTTATACGGTTGCGCACACACCTAACTACACCCAGCTCCACTTTGTTTGACGTACGCGATGCAGTCCGATCCTGCAGCTGCAGGGTTCTTGTTAAAAGCATCCATACAATTCGAATCCGTTCAGTGCTTTCTATCCAGCTCCGCATTATTGGTCTATAACGCGTAAGTAGATAGAACGAGAGATAGCTCGAACACCAAACGGGGCGCATTCTCTTCGGTCTGCGGCAGAGCCAACATAGCTTGGTCGTTGGAGGCAGTGCGATTGACGTGTTGTACAGGAAGGTCTCGCATCCCTCTGTTGGTTCCCGATGTCCTCGACACGTTCAGTTCACCGCGAAGTGCATTTTAGTCAGAACTAGATACAGGGAAGAAGAGAAAGAGCGAGAGAGAGAGAGAGAGAGAGAGAGAGAGAGAGAGAGAGAAAGAGAGAAAATGAATGAAGTCCAGGGGGAGATGGCCAAAGCGGGCATCTCACACCCGCGTATGTCGGTATAGTATGTTCACGTTGAATACGATACTTATACACTGTCAGACTATTCTGATCCATACACATACCATGTTCCGTCGAGACCTGGGTATTGGAGATGCCCTCCAGGCAATCCTGTGGCACAGTGGTGTATTAGAGACAGAGGAATGAGAGAAGAGAATCCCTCCAATGGCGAGACCTCCGCCGTTTCACAGAGGTCCAAGGACAACTTTGCTAAGAGCGAATCCCCTTGTCCTTCTTCGCGGCCGTCTGGTGACTCTCTTCGCGTTCTCCCGGAGGATTCCATTAGGCGTTACGGGAGAACCCACTTATCAAGCCAAGCCGATAGACGCGCCTGAACGCCCACCCAACGGCAGCCTTCTCCCGTATACCGTTGAAGAGAGAGAGAGAGAGAGAGAGAGAGAGAGAGAGAGAGAGAGAGAGAGAGAGAGAAGGGGGCTTAGAGACATACTCAGAGTTCCGGGGTCTATCTCTATCTAACCCTCTTCGCACAACGTTCCCGTAATGGGAAACTATGGATGCAGATGGATCTATTGTTTTCTCAGGCGAATGCCAAGGGTGTCCGGAACTCAGTCCTTCGGTCTCCCGATCTCTTGCTCTGTTTAAACTCGGTATATATTTTGCTTTCTCAGAAACCGCAGACCGACCTGTCGCAAATCGTGCAACCACCGGAATGACGTCTTTTCAAAAACGGTTTCGGACGTTTCTCGTCGGCCTTGAACACTTTCGTTCTCATCAATTCCACTCTGTTCTCCAGTTCTCTCACTTTGCCGGTACCGTGTTTTCGGCATAGCTATGGAGATTCACGTGTACCTAATGATAGCTCTTCTGTCTATTCACCTATACATGCCCCGCGAAATGTCTCCTCACATTGCTTCAAGCCTAGTAGCCCGATCCACTCTACTAACTTCTCCCCTTCTCTCCTTTCCGTTGTTTCTAAAAGACCTGCCGCTCTCATCTACCGACGAGCCAATTTAGCTTCTATCCTTCATCCGCAAGGGCTCATCAGTCGATTCCTATCCGAGGGCTTCTGATTTCTCGGCGTGACAACGAAAACAGATCACCCAAGACCTTACCCTCATCTTACTTCATGAAACTGACCCATATCACATATGCCGTTCAACGATCAATGCGTACTGCTCAGTACGACTGTGCGATATCAGGGTTTGCGAGCATTCCTTCGAGACAATTCCGATCGCGATATTCAGCCATAAATATAGCCATATATACTTTGGTTCAATCAACCCGATTAACGGATCCAGGGCCGAATTGAGCTTATATGACGAATTGAGGTCGAATTTTACTGAAGTCTTTGAAGGCGCGCTCACTTGGAAAAGTCTTGAAACTCGCATACAAAAACTTACTAACGAACTAACAGTCATTTTGTTAGGAGCCACGAGCTTGGATCTCTTTTACTTTTTCCGTTTCTGCGCAGATGGGAATACCATCTCGTATTGCTGTACCTTAATACAACGATTTCCCTACGTTTTTCCAATTCGTTACTCAGTTACGCGAATTCTCCATACGCCCGGTGAAAGAAAAGGTCCTGCAAACCCGACTGATATCTACGGGAGAGCAGCTGTAGCAATGAAACGTTCGGCCCTACAAAACCTTTGAGAAAAACCACCGCAAGGTAGATACTCCGGCCTAGCCTCAAGAGCTTTTCGCCCGTTTACCAAAAAGTAGCTGGTTTACGAGACGACTCGAGCGTGCAACCGAAAACGTTTCGAACCAAATGCTGCAGCACAACTTACAGCCCGAGGAAACTTTCGACAAGCTGTGAGTGTATATCGGGCATGTGTACGTTGCTTTCTCTCGGCAAACGTACACAAAGCTTTACGAGAAAAACCGCAGCTTAACTATATGGCTGAGCCAGTAATTATAATTGCTATACCTGAGTGTATACCGCTGTATATATCGACTCTTTTCTCTTTGCTTGTGAGCCCAGCTTCTGATCCTTAAGTGTAGGGCCTCTCGAATTACATGCTAATGTTATTGGCAGGTCGTGTTCGCGATGTATAATATTCATTGCTGATACAAGGAAGAACGTAAACTGCATACAGTTAAAAAAATTTTAAGTGAAAACATGCTCTTGTCATCTCGAAAATCCGAACCGTTAACATTAAAGATTGCAAGGCAAGAATTTTTTAGAAATTCGTAGAGTGAAACGACAGGACAGAAAAACTGAACCCCAATTCAGATGATTTCTCATTTATGTCGATTCATGTAATGTGTATGGACATAACTATGAATAAATAATAGAAACTAACCGGCCTAAAACATTCTTTCCGGAATACACAATTTATAAAATACATAAGTTGCTCTTTCCCATAAATTACTATGGCAATCGCAGTAAATAGCGTTCGTACAAGGTTCATCGACCTTTTATCCTGGATATAAAAGCTAGCAACAACGTATTCTTTGCATGGTTAAAACTTAAGTTCCAAAGTCTTGTTGAGGCACGTAACACGTAGGTGCTTTTGTATTACTACGGTATGGAATTGTCGGACGCCGTGTATCGAGTGACGAGATTGCTGATACGAGAAAATCGCGTTCGAGCTGAACACGCGAGAGCAAGGCGCTGGTTCCCGACTGTATTTTACTATATTCTCTACTGTATATAAACAGTAGGGCAAGAAAGTTTCCGTACACGCTGCACAAACCAATTATTTTAGAATAATTCATCATCTTTCGTAAGAATGCAGATATTAATATTTTTATCTCATAAAGTAAGAAAATAATTACAAGCCCAACATATAAACAAATTAGAAGGCGGTGACTTCGCAAGAAAAAAAAGGCGGGTTTATAATATGAACCAAAAATAGTTTTCGTATATACACCACGGTCTAGTTTTATCTGTCGTTGGTTTCGGTTTTTATTTTCATTAAAGAGGAGTGGGTCCACCCATAGCCTTCGGAACTTCCCTAAACATTTTCTACATGCAAGCTACCAGTTTGGCTATCGTTGATAGTTCAATTCCATCTCACTCTTTCCTAAGCTTGTTTTGCCGCTCTGGCTTATTTCTGATCATGTGTTTTTGATTTTTTTAAATACCACCACAATCACTTAATTTCATCCTGTGAATGTTCGGTTAGGTTGAAATTAGACGACTGTGGTGGTGTACGGATCTGGTTTGGCACATTACGTGACAATTGCCATTGCCGTATGTTTTTGGTCGTTATCCTGCTGGAACATAAATGACTCGACCAGATTTAACGTTTGTGCACTTTAACGTCAATTCTTTTTTAAAACACGAACACTGCGACCACCATTCTACACTGTCAGGCACAGATTTTATGCGTGTATCTGGGTATTTGGTTTCCTTTACACCATAACAAGAACATCAGAACCGAAGATGTTAAATTTACACCGATTATTGAATATTACCAGATTCCGGAGAGTATTATCCGGACACCCTGATAATGCTCTCCAAACTTTAATGCACCCGCCACCGTGTTTTACGGTGGGAATTTGATACCTCACGTTAAATCTGGTACCTGTTGGACGTCTCACGTATTTCTGACCATCACTTCCGAATAATTGAAATTAGGATTCATCGGAAAAAAACACTTTTCGCCAATCTGATGCTGTCCAATACTGATATTTTTTGCAAAATGTAATCTGGCCTTTTGATTCTTTCTACTGATGAGTGGCTTTTTTACACCTATGCGTCCAATCAGTTCTACAGCCTCCAGACGTCGGAATACTGTACTCCAACTAATGTCGGCACTGCCTGCTGCAGTTTTTCGTGGATCTATAACGCACTTCCTTTTTACAATTTTCTTAACGTATTTCGTAGTTTATTATTATTACGTATTTCGCGGTCTACCACTTCGACTTTTGTCATATAACGAATTTGTTAATTTATACTTGCGAATAATACGATTAACCGTACTTGTTCCAATGGATAAAGTAGTCGCAATTTCGCGAGAACTCTTTCCTTCTGAAGAAAGTTTTTACACGATTTTATGGACCTCCCTATCCGCGTGTTTCGCCATCGCGGCAGAAATAATACTGATATTTCATTGTCATGCATCTTTTGAAACTAGTACGAAAGAAAATGCAAACAAACTGTGTGTATGAAGCCGGGCGAATAGCGGCCCGATACTTTTGCACACCGACAAAACTCGTTCGACGATGTACACAAATAATACGCGATACAAAAAAATTATATATCACGCTATTATTCATATCGTAGCTTTCTTAAAAATTTGAAATAATTAACGAGTTCAGGAACTTGATATTTTATCACCTTACTTAAAAAAATAGGGTGGCCCGAAACTTTTGCACCTCACTGTACATATATATATATTAACTTTCGCCCGCAACTGGGTCAGCGTGGATCTTATTAAGAGAAGAGATAAACAAGCACAGAAAAAAGTAAGATGGAAACATAAAAAGTAGAGTGTGATATTTCTCAATCGCGTTTGTAGACTGACTAACTGAGGAAAGAGATGGGTTGGTTCTTGACAAAACTATATGGCTTTGCAATAGAGTTCGATAGACAACATTGTTTAATTTATGGTCTTCGGCAACCACATATAAGTTTCTTTTTAGCCCAAGATATTCTCAAACAGCCTACAAATTGTTGACCATGCAAGAAGTACGGAGTGCCCAAATGTATTCCCACCACTTTCAGGGTTTGGCCCTATGACTTAATAATTGTCAGGAAAAGTGCCAAGTTCAATGGGAATTGCAGCTTTTTTAGTTGAAACAACTCTATCGGCACCAAACGACGATTCAGAAACCTACGTGATTCTTCTGTTTCATAAGTGAAAAGCTGTTTCAAGGATTGATCTGGCTCCTCTAATTCATGAATGGCTTTACTTTACCTCCAGAACAATACGTCCCAACTGTTTCCTCCTTCCATTTCAACGCTCCGCAGAATCTACACTTTTTACTCATCCTTTCCATTTTTATAAGCCTGTGACCGTAGTCTATAGCCGGATCGTATCCTAAAGCAGCGTGATCGAAAACGACCCACGTGTTCATAGTGAACGGTGGCCGTCACTGTGCTACCTTTTCAGCAACAATACGTATTCGAGCTTTGACTTCCTCGACAGTCTCAGCAGCCTGCTGTGACGCTAGATAATTAGCGTGTTGCTTACTCCGATAGTCAGACTGCACCATCGTTTCAGCAGCTCTCAAGCTGGCTTGCTGCTCAGATTGCTCTTCTTTGCGAGAATGCGCTTGTTGCGGTGCCTTGGCAGCTGTCACGCTGGCTGGTTTGCCGCTCAGCTAGCTCTTCATGCCAACCTTGGAATTATTGTGGTGTCTCTGAAACCTTCAAGCTGGTTTGCCGGTCAGCTTGCTCTTCACGCCGAGCTTGGAATTATTGTGGTCTCTCAAGCCAGCTAACATCCAGCTACTTGTTCGCGCAAGCTTCCGATTGTTGCGACGCCTGAGCAGTTCGATCGGACACGGTTTTCTCCCGCCGATGGTCTAACTACTCCAGATTAGAGTTGCAGCTTCGCGAGCCGATTGGCGTCAGGCATGTTCAATCCTTTTAAGCCCTACTTAAGGCGATGTCTCTAACCTTCATAGGTCAAGTTTTATTAGCACTTTCTGGCAGATTAGACTTTCGTTACCCCGAGATTTTATAACACTATGCCGTTTTTTTTAAGTACCTGGGACGAGCGTCGCCAAAAATTCTGAAAAAGTACCTGAGATTACCGCCGAGACTCTGGATCGATGTGGCGAAATGGCCAGAAGAGATGTAGGGCGAGAAAAATGCGCCGAGTTCACCCCCACGCAGAAATTCTCCCTTGTTGGAGCTCAATTAAAAAAATTAATGAGCCTCCCTAGTGACTCGTCGCACTTAATTTTATTATAAAAAAAAATGAGACCAACAAACTGTCGTTGTAAGCCGTATGGCACCTTTTACTGTGATAAAAAGTATTCTATGTTTTATTATAGGCTCTACATGTATACCAAATTTTATCTAAATCCGTTCAGCCGTTTTGACACGATTGAGTAACAAACATCAAACATCCGGACAAACAAATCTACAAACTTTCGCATTTAAAATATTGTAGATTTATATATATACTGTATTAGATAAGCATACTGTATACATGCTTATATCTGAGAAAGTAGAGGTTATCATAAAACATATTTTCAATTGACATGTTTTCATTGATCATTGATTCATGAGACAAAAGTTGCTTTGTTTCAAGAGGGAAGAAAGGTGGGAATCTCAATTTGCCCTTGGTTATTACCGCCAGGTTATGTGAAGGTCAACATTGAATTAAACAAAATTAGAACTCTTTTTTGTGTATATTTTTATAGCTTACTTCCAGATATTTCCATAGCACTATGGATAGCATTATCTTATCAAGTACTCTTTCAATTATGAGACTCAAAAGTTGCAACACCGCCGGTATCAGCATCACCCAGGGTGTACAAAGGGGAGGTTTTGCGGTTAGATTTACATTCCTGTCGTTTGTGTGTATGTGTGTCTGTGCGCGGGCGCGCTCGTTCAGGCAATTGATGAGCTCTCATAAATCAAGCACTCCAAGTGGACTAGTTGGCCAACAATTGCGCACGCGCGCACAAACACACACAACGAGGGTGTAAATCCGACCAAAAAAGGGGTGTTACACCCTAGGTAATTCTGACACCAGCGCTGTCGTATCTTTCGAATCTTATAATTGAAACAGTACTCGATCAAAAAAATACTTACTCGTCGCGTTTGGAAAAAGTCTCGGAACAAGCTATGAGAATGTAAAATGAAAAATTAAGGTTCGCTTTTTAAAGAATTCAGTTGACCTTCACATGACCTTGATGTATATATTAAGGTCAAATTGAGATTCCGTCTTTTTTTCTTTTTGAAACGAAACAACTATCATTGAATATATCATTTCATTGGAAGAATGGGCGATAGACGGGGCAGTTGTGGAATGGGAGGTAAAACGAAGTTGAGGGGAGTTGGGGCACGTAAAAAGGGGAAGACCGTGTACGACTGGAACAAATCAATAAAAAAAAGATATATATACATGGATATGTGTGTTTGTGTGTGTATGTGTAAATGTATGTATGTATGTATGTATGAATTTTATCGAGACTTGGCGACAAAGCTAACGATAAAGAGATCAGATGTGAACGCAGTGGTACCATAAGAGACAGCACGGTCAACAAGAGTGCTGAACTTTTTATACAATCGGCAAACGTTGCTAATATACCTGCAGATATGTAGCAAATGTGTGATAATATAATTACTTGCAGCGTTCGACTCAAATGCAGTCTAAATATTTGTATAAAAACCAATTTCTGAGAAAAAATGGAATATGAAAACGTTTGAGAATTTGTATTAAGCGACTGCTTATTTGAGTATAACATCTCTGTCACGAGATGCTCCAATTTAGTTCAGTGCAATCTTAGCCGACATAGCTTGCTGCTCCTAATGTACCCCGCGGAAGTGCCTCTTCCTGCATATTGTTTGTACACTTTCAAACAGCACGCTGTCTGACTTTGGATTATTCGTATTGTATAATTTAATAAAATCCCAAAGGTAAATGTAGGAAAATAAGGCCTTATCTTTTTAGTGCAATTTCTTTACATTTACTTCATTCTGATGAATTATTATCTGGATTTGTAATCTTGTAATACGCTCTGCAAACCGCCAAACTAGATGGTACTTTGCACTATGCAAACTTTTGGAAATGGTTCTCGAGACAGTGAGATGCCGCGACAAGCTCTAAATTAAATCTAATCCCTACAGTCCTAGTACTGTCTCGACGGAGCGAATACCGTACAAGTTCTCCAGGTATTCTGCCCTGCTCGGTGTCTCTTCCTTGCTATGTGTATATACATATATATAATACATTACAAGACGGATGCTTATACGAGCGTACTCTAACAAGTACGTGTCCTCGTTCCGGTCTTCGTATCGCCTCCTACCACACAGCGATACATTATATCTTCTTAAGATTGTTGCTAATTAAGACATAGAACATTCGGGTTATGTGTGTCTATAGGAAGACGTATAAATGCAATTGGCTACATTATCCACGTGGATATAGCGCGCGTATATATACGATGACCGTATAGACGGTTATTCCAGAGACGTACATGAGCGCAAACCCGGAGGAATCCGATTTCCGTCTCCCCACTGCGGTACGTGATTACGTGCTCGAGAGATTAGGCACGCGGTCGGTCTATCCTCTACCCGTGTATACACCCAGGTGCAGTGTGAGGACACGGCCAAGTTTGATTGTGTGAGTCTCCACATTCGATCATTACCTATTCCTAGTACATTGCAAACGATCACATGTACCCCCCGAACGGGCAAAGTCAATTAACGAATGGCGAAGCGAAACGGTTAGGAATAGATATTTTTAATGGTATTGAAGTTTGCATCGTTGGGATGGAACGAAAATATATTTTTGTTCGTGTTGCCCTATTTTGTCGGCACATTTGGCCTACAAAAAGGACCGAAACATTTTCTTAAGATCCTTATTAGACTTCCATTACATAAACTTAGAAAAAAAGGGTTGAGGTACTAACGAAATGAAGAAATGAAAAAATTAAAGAGAATTTTCGTTAAATTCCAACGGTGCAAGCTTCTACGCCATTTTTTTTGGCGTTTCTACATCCAGCGTGGTCATCGCATAGAACAACGATTGGGCAGATACTCGAAATTGTTTGCGTTCGATTTAGAAAATGATTTGGCTTGCCATAGTTTCTCGATGAGCAAATTGGTTTTTCAAAATTGGTCTCCTCGTAGAGAAAGCTTTGTGAGTGGAGTAAAATTATTTGCAAGCTTCCAATTTGCACTATTTAACAAATCTAAAACTGTATTTCAATAATCCGATATCAAATATTGCGAATTATCGCCATTTCAAATATAAACCGTGCATCATAACTTCGAGTGGACAGAAATTTATTCAGGCATCTTAAATTTTAAGAAAGTTACAGCATCAAGCACACTATTTTGGTAAATGTTTCAGAAATCTATGATCAACGATAATCGCAGTAGAATGTATCTAAATTATAGTAAGCGAGATATCTCATATTTTTTAACAGTTGCGAGATAAAATTCAAATGTTTCGAATCGAATTCAATTCATTTTTGCAAAATTGTATATGACTATATGTTTTATAATACTAAATCTCTGTAAGAAAATGTATCCCGATATTTTAATTATCAAGGTCGTTACATCTAGAAGACTATATTTCTGAAAATGTCGGCACCCTCAAAATCTAAAGCCTTTTACCGGTTTTCGCAACATTCTATCCGGAAATACCCTGTATGATACTCTATTTCATTTAAGGGCCATTAGTTGACGTTTTAAAACATTCTAAACACATTTCTATGAGCAGATCGGAAAAAAAATCTTCAGAAAAACAAAGCTTCCTCCATGAACAAGCAAATTTTAGTTTTGCAGCAAACTGCCATGGTCGCTATATTTACCTTCGTTTATATTTATGCGATAGCACTTATACAAAGGCCTGGATTGGCAAGAACGATTATATCGTGTGTGGACAATTATAAAAATTACGGGAGCGTAAACTCCATAATAAATCTTCGTAATGAATTCTCCAATTACCCGACCTTAATAGCGACAATCCTCTGAAATATTAATGAGAAATTGAGCTGCTATAATGGCCTAACCATTGTCAATTGCCGCGTGAAAATGCCCAATAAACTCAAAACCATTATTTACTACGTACATAAAGCACTATTCCGTCATGACAAGATGATTGTTATTACACCATGGGGAATACATTTTCATTGGAGATTGTTAATATGCCAAAATTAAACTTTGCTATGGTCTACAATAACTACTTTTTTCTAGCTTTGAGTGTATTGATATGTTTGCGATTTCTCATTTTATTTTTCATGTACGGTACATGCACTATGTATCTAAACAATTTGTACTCAACAACCGAGGGTTACGTTAATTAATCGTGCGAACGTCTTTATCATCCAGAATGTTCGTCTTTCTTCACTTCTCCGTACGTGCTATTCATCGATAGCTTCAGGACGATGATCCACACCTGCCAGACTAAATACAGTCGTCGATTCCATGACATCAGAAGGGGATTCATTAAATTTTCAGGCAGCCTTCGGTTTCACCTCTTCGGTATTACGTGGTAGAGAATTAAGGACAATTATACTACTTTGTCATCTAGAGAACTGCGCAACAGCAAACACCCGCTACGTCTTATTGCGAATAAGGAGGTGAACAAGGGAGTAGAAATGAGGAAGCTCCAGGGAATGTTTTCGTGGCCCAACGACAGAGACGACAGAGGAGGAACGAAAATCGTGATGACTAGAAGCTTTGAAGTCGTCGAGCTGTGGCGAACGTGACGGTGAAAACCTGGCACAGCCTTAAAGTATATATATGTCTGTGTAGAGAAGGGAGTGTATTCTTTACATACACACTGCGCGTGTGTACGTAGAGAAATAGAGATGAAGATCTAGTCCTCGAAGCAAGATAAAGACATCCGCGGGTTTGTGCCCGTGATACCGAAGACCTCAAAGTAGATGATTCTACCGTACTTCATTTTGTGTACGACTGTGCTCTATTCTCTGTGGTGGAGAGAGTATTAGTGCTAGAAACCGCTGAATATAATAGTGCCAAGAGCGACATCCTTGCAGCAGGAACGATAAAAGGGATGAGAGATCACGTGATCTCTGCTCGGTCTAGTGCTTCGTCGAGAATCAGGTGATGGTGCGCACTGTGGTGTATAAACCTAAGCGAGGTACGCAGCGACGAAGAGCCTAGCGAAATGAGAAACACACCTACAACCCACGCTAACATTTACAGGGTCCTAAAGAGGACAAGAAGAAGAGACGTGGGATAAAATAAGACAGACGAAACAGGATCTGCAAGTACCCGCGCGCATCACCAAAAGATAAAATACATCGCTTCACTTCCTCTCCATCACTGCACTCTCTTCCGAAACCCAATGGCCTGTAAATTTGCACCCAGGAATGTACATTTATGTCATACCTTCAGCCGTAGATATATATATATATATATATATATATATATATATATATATACGTTAAACGACGCATTCGTACACTTTATGACGAAGAACGCTTGCGAGAAAAGTAGGATACAGGATGCTACCACAAAACTCTTCTTTTCTCGCATCTCCCAACCGCTCCTCACGATTTTCTCACATGAGCATTATAACTGCAATTTCACCAAACACACGAGCCGAGAACTAGAACACTTTTATCCGCGCCAAGTTCGTGCACCATTATCCAGATGTATCCTACGTGCCAGTGTGTGGGCGTCGCACAGGATATACAACAGAGTATTTCGAAACGCGGCCATTATCGAAGGACGCGAGTGTAAGCGAGCGTTTCGGATGATGGTGAAATGGGCCGGGATATGTGTGCACATTCCACTAACCACGGTATTTTCCCTGCCTCGTATGCATTAACCAACCATCGTGCCGGCTGAACACTCGGGGTTCAACGCCACCTGTCATGCCGTTATCCAAACTACTTGGGTATCTATGCGTAGTTAGGAAAGAGGAGAGAATAAAAAGGTGTAGGGTGGAGAAAGTACGAGAGAGTTTCCGTGAAACTCTCATCCCTTCTTACACACTTACACACCTGCATTAACCTGTACCGTGGCGTTTTACAAACCGCCGGGGAATCAGTAAAAGGCACCGCAGCAGTAAGCGTAGCGTGGTATGGGCGTCCAGTAATGGTTCGTAATATCTCTATTGCTCGGAGAAAAATGTACAATGTACACACGGTGCCGTAGCCAGTCTACGATCGAACGGAAAACTAGGAAATCGGCCAAGCCACGTTATGGTTTCAATATGCTATGTATGGGATACATAACGGATGTACGTATATTGGTTGTCCGGTGCATGTATCTACCAGGCAACATAGATGAACAGGGAAGTTGTGCTTCAACATAATTAAAACTGAAGGAATTATTATTTAAGGTTATCCTATCGCTTCACACTAGTCATACCACATCATACTTGAGACTTGTACAATTTATATTTTTACCATATGCAAAAAAAAAAATTTGTAATAACTCAAATTTTCCATGAGTAAACTGTATAACGAATGTTTATATTAAATTGGAAAAATGAAAAAAATAGTTATTCCAACGATTCGCGCAGTATTTCTAGGTTCGATATTTGGCAACATTGGTTCTATCTCCGTCTCTTTTTACTCAACGAGGCGAGTTCAACCTCCATGTTTTGCAACGTCGATCTGTCAAAATAATGTCAGGTTTGGAAAATATAAAGCATTGCATTCGGGCCACGACTGATAAAAAGCGAGGAAAATTTGTGTCGGCGAAATATGTCGGTTAAAAATGAAATATGTATTGAATTTCGAATGAGTGAGATGAGGTTAGGACTACAGTCAGCTGATGCCTTGCTGTCGCGTCTCTTTATCGTAGGAAGTGGTAATAGATCCAATACTGGAAATTCAAACTCAACTTGATATTACATAAAAATAAGGTCAATACGCGTATTTTTTTCTGAGAGCATTGGATTGGATGGTAAAAGTGTTAAGTATGTAAATCTGATTATTTTTCAGAATCTGACGGATTCCCACTATCATATACACTTTTGTAGCGACCGGAAATTGGGTTTTTGTATGTTGTCTCGGAATTCCTTCATAAAAACACGCAACTTTTGTTTCTTTTTCTATGTAATTAGGTCGATAACCGACCCTGAAATTTTACAGAGACGATTATTAATATATTTAGTGAAGTTGAAAAAAAATTATAAAAATCCTACGAATTGAAGCCTGGCGATAGGATTAACATAAAAACCTAACCGTTAATATACCTAAGTCCGTTACATGGAAAATACACATATGTTAAATTGATGATTATGTGGGCGCGTGTATATCCGGCCACATATGTACCCACACAAATTAAATATGCATGTTGATAGACAAATTCGGAATCCACCCAAAGACAAGATTGCTCCTAGTTGTAGTATTCGGACAATGATTGGCACTATGCATTTACATTCGAATAGACAACATCCACCAAACACTTGAACTAATATAGACATCTTGTGATGTCTGCATTACTTTAATCGATTATTGAGTCCGGTCGCGTACGTCTTTTCAGTCTATCATTCTCACGATATACTGCCATGATCTTGCGAGCCATATCGTGAATGGCAACCGTTGTCTTGATATACACCAAGCATTACACCCCGTCGAGCGATCGCGATCATCATTGCGTAATATTGTATCTAGTGACCGAACGGTAAAACATCTGCACGGATATATGCATATATTTTCGTACATGGACCTACGAGAAGAGTGGGATGGAAAAGATAGCCAAACGTATCGCCGCAGCAACAATCTGCCATAAAGATAACTGAACAATTTTCTGCGCGATGAACCACTTTCTTTTTTTCTGAATAGGACAGACTGGAACTACTTGTAACGCATTCTAATCTTCAATTAGCATCGAAGCCACATAAATGCATCTAGATATGAATATATGGTAATCACGGTTTTGGTGCGTTCAGTAGTCTCGCATTTGTATCTGATTCCCGAAATCGCTCTGAAAAAACATCGTTTTACTGGATTGGATGACAACGTACGACTTCTGGGTCTACCCGAAGGATTGTTTTTATAATTTCATGCAAAAAATTATGTCGATCCAATAGGGCATTGACATGTATTTCAGCTTTTTGTCAGGGTGAACAGAATTCACAATGAAATTACGTCTACTTTATTTACGTTCCCCTATAGTTGAATTCATCAGAATACGATTATTTTGCGCTAAATACTTATCAGGCAATAACTGAAAATACTCAAATTCAGTTATAAAATTGTTTGGGCTAAAGGATAATTCAAGCCTTTTAGATGACCCCTTACTTGATATTTCGGATAGAATTTATTATCAGCACGGCAGATGTAAGAGCCATGGCTGACGCAGGTATTACACCTGAGAATACAATAACCATCATTCAGGCAGGGATATGGAAACAAAATACGAGTGGGTGCACAAGTCATATCGATGAAATGGCAAGGGTCGAAAGTTATTCACAGGACAGTGAAATTGACGTGAGTGCACATTTGTGTACGCGTTTACCAATTCATTTTTACTCCCGGTGCATTTCGAGAATTGTGTGCATATGCAAATTTCGTCACATGTTTATCGAACCAAATTATAGATATCGCGACTGTTTAGAGTACCATAAATCTTATCTGTGTACATCTATACATATACGAAAAAGTGATTTTTAACATATTTAACTCCGAGGACCATCCCTGCGGTAGCCAGTTGCCCCCTACGCAGTGTGATGTGAACCCCAACGTATTTAAACTCTGATTAAAATAATCATTTTTATATAAAGATTATTTTAAAAAACGCCGGACCATGAAATCAACAATTGGTTAAAAAAAAATAGGGGTCGTTATCAAATCAATCCGATTTATTGATAGACATCGTTTATGAGTTACAGACAGTTCAGCCTGGAGATTTTCATGCAAGGATAATAAAATGGGGACATTCATTGTGGATTTTACCCCTCCAGTTATTGAAAGAACAATTATACCGATAATACCTGCGTTGCTGATAGCAAGTAGTAGCGCAACGAATAGTTTAATCTCTTAATGACACTTGCTATACACAAATCTAATCTTCTTGGCTCCAATAACGCCCGGAATATTCCTACGCGCACATTTTATTTTACTCCATCTTTAAGTTATTTTTTCCTCTATTCTGTCAATATTACACGTTATGACGGGTTCGTTTTAAGCTGCCTGTTCAATCATTGCGTATTAGCAGTTGTACGATAACTGCACGTACCTATACAACTTTATCATAATCCGCAGCGCGTACAATATTCGTTGAAGAAACAAAAAAAAACTCAACGGGAATTCCGTTCCGTTTTTTTACCTTTTGCACGGATTTTCGGGGCTTAGAACTAGTTAGTGTTCTGTTTTAAATGGCAAAATGATCAAACAGCGTCAAGAGAGATTTCGTCCAGGCTGCGCATACAACTCCCCTATTCTCTCTTTCTCTTTCATTATATCCTTTTCCTATACACTCCGCTTCTCGTTCGACAATCAGACGCGCACTCGTGTTAGTTTTACGGAGAGAGGAAAGAGAAAAGGTTCAAATTCGAAACCACGGAAATAGGTAGCGGGAGAGAGAGAGAGAGAGAAGGTGGAGATGGTCGGAAAACAGATTCGAAGTTGGTTGCCGACCGATCGACTCCATAAAGTTTAATCGCCTCGATTTCCCAGTAAGCGAATACAGGAGTCCCACATTTCTGGAGAGGACGTTGAACGTCCTTCACGTCAACCCGTAAAAATACATATACATATACATATACATACATACATACATATATATATATATATAGGGGTCCAAAAGTTACGTCAGATCTTTACATAGCATGAAGATCGCGAAAATGAGAGGATATCGACCTTCGTTAGTATTCCCCTCTCATTCGCGATTGCTTCCAAGGAACATCACTTTGGTGTTCGCCTTCGATTTTGTTGAAACTCATGTATATTGTAGAGCATCAAAAACTATTACATACGTTTTTTTTAAACGCTGGGAGAACGTTTTGAAGGCATGAAACCACCCCTCAGAGTGAAAAATGTCAAGCTCTGATTTTGCAGTTTCACCTGCAAGTCCACCGATTTCAGTGAAGCGATCCACTATCCACTAACGGTACATTGAAAAAAAAAAACAAATTAAGGGATGAACCACTTTTTTACTTTTCTCTCTCTTACCCCACATTTAAAAAGGGGTGCATTGAATTGAGCGTAACGGATACCACATTGAAGGGGAGAAGAAATCAAAGTTTACGTATTGTTGCAGTTTTGTCGGATAGCACGCTTAAGAGGACCACATTTCAAACATGTTCGACGATTTTTTAAAATGAAATTGAGGGTTTTGGGGAAAATTAATAATGGGTGCGTATTTAGGAAGTAAAAGTACATCAATATGGTCCTGTAAAAAAAAGATTGGAAATAAAAAATTCGTCCCTATCTCGGCTGAATTAAGTGCCTTCGCTGAATCGTTGATTGTTTCTTTTACGCTTGGTTTTGAACACCATTCTGTAAATTGCCGCTTTACTTATCTATGGCAGAATTTCTAAGTCAGGCCATCGATTTTCGCGAGCTTTTTTCATACTCTAAACATCAATTTGAAGTTAACAGAGACATTTTAAATCAGCATACACATTTTGAATACAGAAAAAACGGCTGCGATTTAGAACTGCACGTAAGGATAGTTGAACTTGCTGTCCGGCAAAAATGCAAAAAATATGCCAACTTTAATTTGATCCTATTTTGAAAGTGTAACCCGTTTTATTTAAGAGGGTCATCTCATGTGATAGCTATTGTTTATCGCTTTTTTTTTTGGATTCTTTTTAATGAACCATTAAAACACACAATCTTTGAGTTTTTACCACACATTTATTAACATTTTTACAGTTCCTCGGAATTTGATCAAACACGAATAACGAGTTGAAACGACTTTAAACCGCTCGGAAGACACTCATGTGTAAACAAATTTGATGGACGGCTGCCACAATTTTGGAGGTTTTGCTCATCAGAAATTTAAAAAATCAAACGGCGTTTCAATTTGTAGACCTGAGGCTATCGCCGGAACTAGAGTAAAATAAAAATATCGAAAATTCAATTTTTGGCACGGTTTTAAAAGTTAAGGTTCAAGTTTCAATTTTTTTTCTACACTCAGCTTAACCCTAGGACCCTACACTATCTGTACGGAACAAAGAATCTACACAGAGGTTACGCGCACCCCAACACTTCAAATCAACGCTGCAAATTAACTGTTTGTTGCAGAGAGTTTTTTACTTTCATTGGAACACTGAAAGACTGAAGAATGGAATAGGATTTGCGAGAAAAACCTAATATGAATTTTTCACCATGAAAAATGCGATTGAACAAATCAAGAAAAATATTTTAGCATTTCTCACTAAAAATATTTTGAAAATTATGACATTTTTCGTACGCGTATTTTAGACAATTTTTTTGTTGATTCTTGAAAAAGACCGTATGGACCAAGCTTCAAAAAAATGAAAACCCATATTCGAAGTTCTTTAAGAATTTCACAAGGTGTAGAGATGACACTTTTTTATTTGAATTTGATTCGGTGTGGTTTCTTGAGGGAAAATGTTTAAAAAAATTATTTCGTATAAAAAAAATAGTTAAACATTTTTTTTAAACATATCGAAGGCTATTGAGCTGATTATACATGAAATTATTTTTAAAATAATACATTTATCTCAAAGTACAGGATATAGAACTGGGTTTACATAATAATACTGAAAAAATTGCTACATGTAGTTTTATTTATAATATCCCATTATAAATAAAAACAAAAGAAATGTATATTGTATTAATAAACGCAGAAATATAGATGTGTTCGTTGTTAATTCAGTCAGGTAACAAAAGAGACCACGCCACAATTACGATCCTTACACTGGCTCCTGCTCTGACGCCACACGGCCTAGTCATCTTCTGAGCAGATGTAATGCGTATCGGTTTTTCCCGTAAAGAAATTTACTTCGAGTACCGCCGAGAACAGATTGGGATTTACGACGCCTTTTTATTCTCTCCGCTTCTCGTGCGATCGTGTCATCGTCGCTGTCTGCACCGTCACTGGCAGAATCCCGTCCTCCTTCTAAAGAATCTTCATCAGAACCCTTCAATTTTTCTTCATGGTCTGATTCACTATCAGTCGAGGCGTTGTCCTGAGGTTCCTCTTAATTATTTTGCGCTTGCAGCATCCTCCGGACCTCTTCCGCCTTTTGTACTCGCGACCTCGTCGCCATGGCTTTATCCTAATAAAAAAATTCAGAATAGTATAAAAACGTTCAAAACGTAATTTCTGTTTATGCGTGTGCATGCGTGTATTCTGGCGTATTTACGCGAACCCGCGGTGCAGGTCACGCGTTTACGAGCTTATAAGCGCCACTACGCTTGTACGAGACGCCCGTGTGGCATAGATGCGCGTTTACGAGCGTACAAAAAACGAGCTTATACACGCGAAAAAAACGCCAGTCTGAAACCGCCCTAACTCACCACGGGAGAACGCCAATTGGTACCCACCGATTTCGCCTGAACTGCGTGGGTAGAAGGAGGTGGAAGCCAGCGGAGTGACAGGCAATGCGCTTGACCACTGCGCTACGCTGCTGACTTGGAAATGATTGAAAAAATACCCCTCAAGCTCTACTCGGAAATCTTTGGAGTGCGTTTTAGCCTTTCCTATGGCCCACCCAGGGGAAATATTTTAGGAACGTTAAGTAGGGACCCGCCTCCACGCAGTTTGGGTAAAATCAGTGGGTCCCGATTGCCGTCCTCCCCTTGTATGAGGTGGTTTCTGCCCTTAAAACAGTTTTTTCGCCGATAAAAAACGTATCTCATCGATTATAAAGGTCCACTATAAAAATGAGTGTTAACAAAATTGAAGGCGGACATCTAAATGATGTTCTTTGTTGGTTATTCAAATATTAATATTATCATCTGTGGGAAAGGATATGCACGTGACGGCAAGCCCGGCGGTGCACTAGATTTGACATTATCATTTAAGTAATATATCAGCAACAACATCTCTACATAAAAAGAATTTGATGAACTATCTACATACCCGGTGAAGATCCGTTGCTGCTTTGGGACACCCTGCATACTCAGCCATTATATAATAACTTGAGGATAGCCATTTTTTAGAAACAGAAGCATGTAGGCCACAAATCGAGTGTTACCACTCACTTTTCGGCTACTTTTCCATATATCATTTACTGGTTCTGAGAAACTAATTTTTGTGTGTTAAGTAGCGACATACAGTTTAATGCCACACATCCGGCACACTCTGGATAGTTGTGACAACAAACCATCTAAATAATTTCTACTGGCGACATTGGTAAGCAACTTTTTATCCTGCGTATCTAGTAATTATAAGTATTGTTTCTCGCCAAAGGCTACAGGATGTACGCAAACGTTAAAAAATGAAACTAATTTAACTTTTTATCCTGCGCGGTGTGAGCAATAACACATTCTGGTCATGCACGATAAATTGAAAACTATAAAAGAAAAGGGAAAACTTTCACATGTAGAATATAAAGTATGAATGTGCCACGGAGATACATAGTATGAACTCATTTTAGCTGTTCGAGCTGAGTATCCGAAAATGTAACTAGCACATTCGTAAGGATATACACAACTATCCTGCAGTGGTTGATCCAGCTTACCTATTTTCCGTCCAGGATCAACCCTACTCTAGAAAGATCTCCCATTTCAAGCAGGACAGCATTGGTATAGCAACTTGCGAAACCATATGCTGACCCATCTAATAGATCTCGAAACCTGATCGAATCCAACTAACTTAGAATCCTCAAAGTGCTTTCACATCCCTTTCACATCTATAGCGGTTGGTGATAAAGGAGAGAGATAGTATCCCATTAAGCTAAGCACCAGCGTACGTGAGTTAGGGTTTTTTGTTTCATTTCGGAACAATCGATACGTACTATTGTATTCCGTCCGCTGTAGCGCTCAGTGGTTAAATGATGTCCGTTTCACAAATTAATCGTCATTTAAAAGTACATATTTTATTCTAAAGGGTGTCTGAAAATGACCGAATATTTTCTATAACGCGCCATTTGTTTTGTGACGAACATAAAGTACTAATTTTTGACAACTGGCATCAGGAAGTATTCACGTTTAGGTTATGGAGAATCACACGATCGAGCAACGCATTGACATTGGTATTTGCTGCCTTGTTACTCCATAGTTATTGAAGACAAAGTTTCATGGTCGTGTTATCGCGTGCCACGGTAGTGTGATTTGGCCACCAAGATCGTGCGATATGACGGCATTGTACTTCTTTCTTTGGGATTTTCTGAAAGGAAAAGTGTATGCCAATGATCCACAGACCATTCCGGAGATTAAGGAAGCAATTGGACCCACCATTAATGAAATTGGTCCGCGATTATGCCAAAATGTTATTGAAAATGTCGTCAAAAGAGTGAACGTTTTCAAACAGGGACGAGGCGGCCATTTATCGAATATTGTGTTCCACACATAAAAATACCACTTCGTAAATCTCTTCACATGTATCTCATCTTCCTTAAAACCCCGTATGAACAGCTAAAAAATACATGTCCTCTAGTTCTTTTAGCCTTTCAACATATATGAGTTTGGTCAAAAACAGAGACGAGCACCGAGGTGCCTGTCCCTGTTAGCATGACTAATAAATCAGTTGCCCCGAATTCATAGCGCTACTATCTTGGTTCAGAGTGGTTCTACTATCTTGGTTCTACTATCTTCATAAATTAATCGCTACCGTCAACTACATTATTCATATTGGAATATTCGATAATCGTTTTGTTCAAGTATTATTTTAATCGTCGAAATATGTGGGACCCTTTACGCTTCTTTAAATTTGACTACTTAACGTAATAGCCAGTAGCTTGAGTTTTTCAACACTTTCGCCTGTGCGCTACATTTGAAGTATGTAAAACAGATTGGGTAGCGATATGATAATCAAGTACACGTTAGTACTACCTTAATAAAAAGTAACAACCGGGCCGACCGTTATTCAATCTATCACGATGCTTGCGATTGATCAAGGATGTTCTTTCTTACATCTTAGAAAGGTACATAATAGGGCACTGTACTGCAATGTTGTGTTTAAGGGGTCTTCTCACTTAAGACGCTGAAAAAGCTATTTTCATGAATTTTTCTGATATGTTTATGTTATAGATATTGATATAAAAGATGTTACACTTAATAAATACTCTTTCGAAAAACATGAAAAAAAATCATGTATTTATGTAACCCAAACAAACTTCGAACGCGTTTTTCTCGAAGCAACGATTTTTGACGATTTGTTGATAAAATCTTCGAAACTACTAAACCGATCCTTATGAAATTTTAACCACATATTCTTTACAATTATAGCTATAACGCATATCAACAATTTTTTAAATTTTGTTATTTTTGCATATATCAAAAAACGTATGATATGCGCTATAGCCATAAACATACTGAATCTAAAACCGTTTGATTTTTTTCTTTCGGAGTCTACAGATAGTGACTTGAATAAATATGTTTTTAAAAATGTATTTCGAAAGTGTCTTTATTAAGTGTAACAACTTTTACATCAATATCGATAAAATAAACCTATCAAAAACAATTCATGAAAATAGCCTCTTTTAGCGTCTAAAGTGAGAAGACCCCTTACCACCGAAATTCGCCAAAGCTTGACAGTAACTGTGCATCCACTATTGTCTCAACATCTCAAACATCACTTTCCGAAAGAGACTGAATGTTGAGTAAAAAAAGTCGTTGAATGTAAACGTAGCCACCCCTTGTAAACTAAATTGACTGTTATTCCTTTTTCGAAAATTTGTCCCTTTCACATACGATCTCTGATGAATTCAACCCGAACCCAAGCTCCTTTGTTTCAACGTCTCCAATTGTAAGTAATAAATGTTATTTTGGAG
This sequence comes from Ophion slaviceki, assembly GCA_944452715.1. Taxonomy (NCBI): domain Eukaryota; kingdom Metazoa; phylum Arthropoda; class Insecta; order Hymenoptera; family Ichneumonidae; genus Ophion; species Ophion slaviceki. The sequence goes on along the minus strand of OX101786.1, from coordinate 36,131,332 downwards.
ATAACAGTGATATATTGGGTGCAAATCCGATGTCCAATGCACCGAAACTTGTTACCTTACAATTATGTACTTTTAATTCATCAATATTTTATCAGATAGTACGGTTACAAATTATTCGAAAGTACATACATTACTCAACTCTGTTTCACGCAAGAAAATTTGGATATTAGTTGAATAGTATCGAAGAAAAAAGCGGAAATAATTATAGGTAAGGTTATAAGTAAACATACGTTAGTTGGAACGTCCCATTTATACATTTGCCATGATATACTCGTATGTAGATCGATCGCTCCTTCCCATTTGTTATATCTCATCTGCCATGGCTTGCATTCACCGTATGACTTCCTCTTTCCGTTATACGGTTTCTATAAATCCATACGTTCTCAAACGTAGCGCGAAAGGACTGTGCTCGTATTTTCTATCAGAAATTAAAAAATTCCAGTGTCGTAAATTTTATCTTCGCCGTTTGCACTATCCATTCGTCTCGTTTTGTTTGTACGCTTATTCATGTGTTGAATGTTCGGAACAGGGAGAGCCAATGAGAGAGGGAGAGAGAGAGAGAGAGAGAGAGAGAGAGAGAGAGAGAGAGAGAGAACAGAGCAAATTGGCCATCACGCAAGCAATTCGGATCGTTCGAATTTACTACCGATATGCCTCCAGACAGAAGCGGGTTCTCCGCCATAAAGTCATGTATTCCAATATTATGAAAGTTCGTAGTAGCGCCGATTTTATATTCCGCTTAGAAGCGTGGACTTAACTTTTACGATAAAACGTTATTGACCTCCACGTAAACAATGATGATATTCGTGCTTTTACCGATAGCATCTTAATTAGCATCTGCTTTAATCGAGTATTCGACGAAAAACGTGTCTGAGATGTACTCTCTATCGAATATATCGAATCATCGGGCAGAAATACTACATTTTTGCTATATTAATTTGAATCAAAATTTGCAAAAAAAAGCAATTCGGGGATAGCAATATTGCTGAAAACAAAAACAGGGTCGCGTTCTTCGAACCCGGGGAAAAAATTCTTATCCGAACGTTTGTAAGCAGACGCTAAAGGAGGAAAATCCAACCGTAAAAAAAACCTGTTAAAATGTGAACGTGGCTAACACTAGGTTTACGGATATTTCTTATGAACCTATTTATACGGACACGCGTCAAATTGACCGATAAAGGAGAGTACGCATTTTCTTTACGGACAGGTTACCGTTTATTACGATGAAAAGTTCGATTTCTTTTAACATAATTTTTATGCTCAACGTGTTTAGAATACGTGGGCTTGTTTGTTTGGGTAATCAAAAACAAACATTAGATACGATTTTTTATAACGGTAAACTTTACATGCGTTTTTTCTGGAAACAGCATTTATCAGCTCGCTGGGCGCTCTGCAGCTTCAACGGATGAACCGATTCACATAAATATCTGCGCAATTGAAAGGCAATTCAATTTGCGGGTCCGTCAGGAAGGGATTTTTGTCAAAAATTGATTTAGAAATATTGTTTTCGTCCGTTGAAGCGACAAAATTGGTTTTTTTTTAAACGGCCATTTTGTTATCCAGGGGTTTTTCAGAAAACAAAAAACGATAAGGCCCCCCCAAATTTAGTCTAGTTTTATAATTTTTAACCCGTTATTGTTTCAAATTAACTGGCAGGGCTGTTAAGTAGGATGTCTCAAATTTGAGCTCTATTTTTTTTCCTTTTCTCACCATTCAATTATTTTTAGAAAAAAAAATTGTCGCGGAAGCTGCGAGTGGTCAACAAATATTTAGAAGTCGCTGAAGCCTCCCAAAAATTAAAGTTTTCATTAGAAAATCGATTTTTTTTTCGTCCACTTCTCACCGCTTAATTTTACGCGTTATAATTTTTTAATTAAACACGCAAAAGCTCTAGCCGGGCAATGAATATTTAGTGGTCGCTCAAGGTTTTCGAAATTCAGAATTTCTGCCAAAAAATAAATCTTGCATGCACTATAATTTCTTGTAGCATAAAAACAAAATAAACAGCAAAGTGTTACATTTTCTGAATAATCTATTAAAATAAATTCTAACAAACACCAATTAGAAGATATGTAAATATTATTATGTATTATAGGTCTTATTTTCAATTTGAATTCTTCGACAAGTTTTGTAGGACGATAGTTTTACTCGGGTTTGGAAGTCTTTGCCGATGATCCTCAACGACTTGGAGTAAGAATTGTTTCTGTTCCTCGTCAATGGTTATTAACCAATTAGACCATTAAACAACCAACTAATTAGTTATTAATCATTGTCGAGTAACAGAAACAATTTTTACTCCAAGTCGTTGAGGATCATCGGCAAAGGCTTCCAAACCCGAGTAAAACTATCATCGTACAAAATTTGTCGAAGACTTCAAATAAAAAATAGGACCTACAATACATAATAATACATATCGTCTAATTAGTGTTTGTTACAAATGATTATAATAAATTATTCAGAAAATGCAACACTTCGCTGTTTATTTTCTTTTTATGCTACAAGGAATTATAGTGCATACGAGATTTATTTTTTGGCGGAAATTCTGAATTTTGTAGACTTTGAGCGACCACTAAATATTCATTGGACGGCTAAAGCTTTCGCGAGTCTAATTAAACAATTATAACGCGTAAAATTAATGCGTGAGAAGTAGACAAGAAAAAAATCGATTTTTTAATAAAAAAATTTAATTTTTGGGAGGTTTGAGCGACCTCTCAATGTTTTTTAACCGCCCGCAGCATCCGCGACAATTTTTTTTTCTAAAAAAGGTAATTGGATGGTGAGAAAAAGAAAAAAAAATAGAGCTCAAATTTAGGCCACCCTACTGTGAAGCGCTCCGCGCAGACCATAACATGCCGTGCATGGTTTTTTTTACGGGATCTGCAGCCGCCATTTTGGATTTTAAAACTAAACAATATTGGACTTTACTCTCTATTGATAAAAGAATAAAATACATTGAAACCCATTACCAAATGTATTTATTATACATTTTTAAACAATCCCGAAGTTCATGCGTTTTCACGCCTGTCGACGGTAAACGCCCGTTACAAAAAGTCGACTTAAACATTTTTATGTTCAATGCATTTTAACTATTATCGAGGTGAAGGCCTTATCCCAGAAATTTCCACGAAAGGGCAATTTTAACCATAAATTACTTGGAAAAAACTGGTTTTTATAGTTGTGTTCGTGAAGGGTAAGGGCCGTCAAGGTGACAGCCTCTGCAAAATTAGTGTTAAATCTGACAGAATAGAAATGCAGATACCTTCCCTATAGAGAATTCTTATAGAAGTATACTCGGCAAGAAACCATGAAGTTCTAGCCACTATGTAAATGAAATGGGAGATATTTCTGTTGCGAATGCCTCATTGCATACGTATCACGTCTTGACTAGATCTAGAACAGACATGAGGTTTTACTTAACCCGGAATATAGCCCGCGTATCTCACGTTCGTTAGGGCTCTCATCTATGTGGTTCACCGAAAAATAGGACTTTTTGAGGATGTTTTTTTGTTACGAATACTAAACAAGTGTTCAAAGTTTAGAGGGTTTATCTACATGTGTTGACCTCTGCGGAAAAAAAAACAAATTTTATGAAGAAAAAAAATACGAATGGTGGCTTAGTACACTAAAAGCATTTTTAGGCGCGCTGTCGGAAGACGCAGAACTTTTATAGATCAGCACCTCGAACAAAAAAAAATGTCGTTATCTACATTAGTTTCTCTAGAAAAGTACACACGGTTGTTAAAAAATATGGTTTTTTTTCGCAAAATGGCAACATTTAGAATTTGTTTGTAAAAACGAGAATTGTTGATGAATCGTGAAAATCATATGTATTTCTTTAAAGAATCTATCTTAGAAGCCACAGTAAACATTCACGCCAATCGGATGAAAACTACCCGAATCGCGTGTTCTCCCGATTTCAAAAACGTGGTTGGGACGAAAACGCGTTTCAAGTTTCAAAACTGATTTAGGAGCTATTGTCCACAGAACGGAATTCAAGCCCTCGTATGAATTCTGCATGTGAACCGACCGAGGAATATTAATAGTAGGTATTCAGTTCTTAGGACATTGTACATTTTTTTGTGCGACGATTGGACTGAAGGACTCCAATTTGCTACTTTCATTGTCTAAGCGGTGTCGTTTTTGAGCCCTCGGCGGCACCTCGGAAAATAAGCTCCAACGTTTTTGAAACATTTTTTCGCGTATCATGCCTTTTGTATATCATTCTTGGCATGTTTATACCTAATTGAAGCCATTAAAAAAGGCCGATTTTTTCTACTTAGATGTCACGCGTTAAGGCATGCAGTGTTAAAAGAGTCTATTTGATAAAACTAGGATATATTCAAGTCAAATCATTTTTTCCCTGTCCCCAGCCCACGACGATTTTATTTGTTTTGAGTAAGTATATTTCTTTTTGCATCAAGTATTCCCTGATACGGTTAATTAATTGAATAAATATTCGATTCAAATACATTGTTGTTTCGAGTGTGCGTAATATTCATTTTAAAAATAAACACTTTTATTTGCATACCGTAAATGTAGTTTTAATTTAAATGTACCATTATTTAGAATGAATAAAGAATATAATTTAATAAATAGCATTTTTATTTGTAAATGGAAATTTGCTAGACTATTTTTCGTTAAAAAACCTCGTTAGTGATAAATTATAAAAAAATGTATTGTATCACCACCATTTCGGATTATATGAGAGGATGTGAACATTGCATGGGTAACATAAGAAGTGTAATTATCACGTATTTCGGAATACGTTTGACCAAATATAACAAATAGTCGGCAAAATGCATGGTATGTCGATACGTCTTTAGACTCGGTTACAAATGGTTCGGGATGGAGGCCTGGAGTCCTGTGCCACCCGTTGGACACTCGATGGGCGACGTATAGCACCAGATTTAAACCCTTACCCGAAATTTTTTCGCACTTCGTGCTAGCATATAGGTGAGTCGGCGAGGGGTATTGAGGGTTAAGGTATGTCGACATTTTACCTCGCACTTCATGAACTTCTGCAGTATATACAGTCTTCCCAAAAACTTGGAGTTTCACAATAAAACGCATAAACATATTAAGATCAGATAAAAAATGTCATTACTATACGATGTTACGATAAATCGCGGTTGATGGAAGAACGAAGACATGTCAAAATAAAGACAACAGTAATACAATCAAATATCCAAATGTTCATCATACCAGACCAGATGCGGGAGAACATTTTTTTGCGTTAATAATAACGATTTCCAAAAGTATTAGAAGCAAGTAAAAATGTTATTATTCAGCGGTACTAAATGGCTCTTGTTTTTAATAAGTAAATATCTGCAATAGTACAATGAAATTTGAAAAATTGATTTTTCGCTGTGTTATTCAAATAAAAAAGAACAAATAAACGAGTTTAATTAATTGAAATAGGTTAATTGGTGTTAGGTACTTATCTCTCGTTGACCTTTCTCTTTCGCCTCCCCCTTCAGTCATTCCATGCTTTTTCGTAAAGAAACTCAACAAATTGTTATGCACACATAGACATATATATATATATAAAAGGTTCCTCACCTCAAAGAAGGTTCCTCACAAATATATATATATATAATAATTTGTGAGGAACCTTCTTTTACATTCATTCAAGATCTGTGAAGCCCGAATGCTGGCTATTTCACCCATAACAAATTCCACGTCGCTCGTTTGCACCTAAAATACACCATCCTCCCTTGAAAGGATCTTGCGCCAAGCTACCATGAATGTGTAGTATCTCGATTCGCATAAATACTTCGCAATTCAGGGATCAATACAGAAACTTGTATATATCTAGAGAGTGAGAGAGAGAGAGAGAAGGGAGGAAAAAGAGATGTTGAAGTCGAACTTCTTCGCGTATCGGCGATTTTTATGCATATAACGATTGCTTACCATAAAAAAGGCGCAAGCATTACCGTGGGATGCAGGAAGTGGTACGCCTTTCTATTTGCTTTTAAACGATATATATATATATATATCTTATATCCATGATGGAGCTGACTGTCGGTCTATGCCACCCTCTCTCTCTCTCTTTCTTTTTACTCCCTCGCTGCCTTTCTCATTTATTTCTTCTCCACTCTCTTTCTTGCGCCCATTACAGACGATAGCAACTGAACACCTTTCGAGGCAATTTTGCATGGGGCTCGCCGCGATCTATTCATCGGAAATCGATATCGCCCCGTGCTCGTAGACTTCGTACATGAAGGCGAAGGCAGTATATATTCTTCTTTACCTTCCTTTTTTCATAATTATACTGTACATCGTGAAAGGCTGTGGTTCGAAAAACGTAAAAAATTCGACGCTGGCAAAATGCGCTTTCCAACATATCAGATCAAGTCTTCCAATGAAGTATCGCATTTGTGCGCACAGGCCTTATAGGTAACTTTAGCACAGCGCTTACAGGTAAGCTTGTTTGATCGGTTAATTGTCAAACATACCTACTTACGGTTAAAGGAGATTGCCTGTCCATGCCGTTCAAAGTCACTTTTCTAAACGCCGTATTCCAAGGGATAACCGCTACATTTTACTAGAGAGAGTCTAGATTTCAATTCCTCTGAAAGTTCTATTTTGGTGGGTTCTCTGATGAACCTATAATTTCTATTTGTTGAAAGTAAAATTCTTACTGAACTTTACTTAATTCAAGGGAAGTGATACAACGTAGTTTTTGTTATCTTTTGCAATGAGAGATATTTAGATTATTACGTTTGAACAGCACTTACTGAGTCCATTTGGTTAGCCATTTGTGTTTCCTACCTCGTTGTCAGGATAACGTAATAGACGTTTAGATTCCTAGAAGTTGCTTTTGTTAAATTCTAGTTGTCAAGTAACGCAGTTGCCGAAAAAATGTTATTCCGAGTTTAAGTTTCTAGGATTCTTCTAGGACGGACTTGATCAATTTTCTTATTCCTTAAGATGATACTGCTTTGCGTGATTATCTCATAGGAATAAATCATCGTTTCGTTTCTACGTTACCTCGATACCACCGAGCATTTTCGTTGTTTCTACAATGCAAATCTGTGGTTATTCTGTCATTGTAATAGAAAAAACCAGTTTCAACCCCACTTCCGAAGTCCTTATGCGATCTGGAAGGATGATTGCCTCTTCGTTTGGGGTGCATGTAAGTTAGTCGATTTTGATAAGATAAAAGCTTTGCGCGTGATGGTCTCTTGCGAGTGTCGATAAGAATAGTAGTTACGAAGTTACAAAAAAGTAAGAGTCTCTAAGGGATGCTAATTATCTGCTTCATCTGAGTCTGAAGATGTAATCCATGCTGTATAATATTTGGGCCCTGATCGCCCCAGCATGTAAATGGCTTGAAGAATCGTTTTATGAGCGTGCCCCAGCGATATTATGAGTTAATTTAAGTGGGAGACTAAATGCCGAGGAGTGTTTAGTGTACGGTCTGATACTTCTCTTCCGAAAGCGTTCGGTATAAATGTAAAAACTATCTGTGTATTTGCTCCATATGGACTAACTTTTCGTTGTTGCAATAAGGTCATTAACTGTTCAAGGAAGTTTTGTTCTACTTGACCGTCGAATCAGTGTAAAATGCTAACAGCATGTTACAATCCTCTTCTACGAAAAAGTTGTCCCGATAGCAATCTGATACAGAAAGCCCTGCACCCGCCCAGTACTGCGCTGACTATGCTCGACGACTGACCAACAATTATTACAAATACTGGGCGACGGGCGGATCAAGTACGAAATATTACATCAGTCCAACAGTTGGCAAACACCGTTGACTTGGCGTTGGTGCCGAGGCTGACTCAGCATTGGGTAGTTTTCCAAATGCCAGTATCAAAGAAAACGTAGACTAGGTATTGGTTAATAGAATCAGACTAGGTTCTTGTTTGGTGTAAGCTACCAAGCGTTCAGTGCAGTTTAAAAGCCGAAGTTGGCCTAAGGTTGGCTGTTAGTGAAACCTCGATGTTCAACTCGACCATAGGCATAGGTCGAAAAGATCGGCGGAAAATTCGGCTTATCGTCGGGTTTCATCGGTTAGGTATCAATTACCGTCCCGAGCGTTGGTCTTATTATTGTAAGCGTTGGTAATTTTTCACTAACAAGATAAGTTCGTGAGCTAGCAGGTGTTGAATAACCCCTGAAGATGATAACGGTAGCTATGAGCATCTCATGATAGATTTTTGTAACGGTCCTTAGTATCCTTGCAGCTAGTAAAGATGCGTAACAATTCGGATCCCCGGGGCTTGTAAATAAATCGATAGCAAGGGCTTTCGGCGTGTTCAATGTCGTTGCGAATATTTGGGGACCTAACAGTATTGTGAATCTCTTTAAATGCGTAAGCAGCCAGTTCCCATCTAACATTGATATTTTTCGAACGAGATCCTCTTTCGGCTACGACATTGTCTCTGGACCCTGTGTACTCTGCATGAATCCATTTGTTGCCACATTCTCTGCAGTCTCGTATCTCTTTTATTTTGTCCTCAAGTGTTCATACTGAATATTGTCGATTTCATTTGTGTGTGAGATAGTCACATGTTTAATTCGCAAAAGTAATTCAACATGTCTGACGTTTGATGTATCTAATTTGGGGGCAAAAAGAGCAGCTGTAAATCCGGCGGAGCTTTCATCTTTGCAAAGAGTTCTCTAGTCCGAAAGAGACGCGTTTGAAAAGATCGTCTTATGAAGTGTATGCAAAAGTTTTTACACTCTATCCATCGCCTTACAGGGAGCATCACTTTGGTGTCCGTCTTCGATTTCATAGGCACTCATGTATATGGTTGAGCATAAAAAACTATAAGATACGTATTTTTTTAATCGGCGAACACACGGTTTGCAGAGGTGAAAACACCCCTTACGGTGGAGCATGTCAAGGGCTGATTTTGCAGTTTCACCCGGAAGCAGTTCACTGCTTCCAGTGAAACAAAAACGAATATCCTCACAATGCCAAACGATCAAAAGTCCACTATGGGTACATTTGAAAAAAAACAAACAAAAATTAAGGGAGGAACGACCTCTTTATTCTCTTGCTTTCACCTCTTCCTTGATACACTAGGGCATTTTGACCCGGACGCATTTGAAATAAAATGCTCACTCTCCTAAAATTGAAAGTTTTCAATAATTTTTTACGACAATTCAATTTTATTTCCGAACTTTAATTATGCAGTCACATTAAGAAATGTTCAAAGTGTATCCCGGATTTAAAAAAACCGACCAAAGGGTTGGCAGGTGGATGAACTACTATCCAGGTCAAATTGACCCAGTGTGTTAAAGCCGTGGCCGAATATGAGTGTGTCAAGGAAGGGTTAGGAAAGTTGCACTAAGGGATGATCACAGTGTGACCGCCCGAAAAATAGCCGATTTTCGCGATTATTTAGGTGGATATGATAAGCTAATCGGTCTAATATTTTTTACATATTGAAGCACCGATAAAGAATACAAAATTATTTTTTTTTAAATTTATTTATTTATTGTTTAACATTGTTTTTATTTGCGGAAAATTGCGTGGAAAAAAATGGTGTCCCATGGTGGCCAGGATTGCGGCCGCAAATTTTATCTAAAACAAAAATTTCAAGATGATTATTTATCTGTAGGAAAGCCGCTATGTTCGTATAGAGGTTTTTTTTTATTTGAAAAATGGCGGCGGTTTGAACAAAAAGTATCAAATTTGGCCTTTTCGAGTTTTTCGTAAAAAAATAATAGAAAGATTTTTTTTTAATCTTCCATAGCAACATAAGGAATGACGTGAAGAATGTTCCGTTAAAATTTCAAACGGATAGCTGAAAACTTCCTCAGAGAGTGGCTACCGTTTTGAAAAACACCATTCCGAGAAAAACGCGTTTAAAGTTCGGAGTGCGTGATCTCACGCTCCAATCACCTTTTCTAAGAAAGGCTGCAGCGACCGAAGTAATTCGAATTTCTATCTAAAAGTTGGACAGAACGTTTATAAATATGTATACTATCGGATAATGCAAAAAAATCGATTCTTTGAAAATTTTACACTGTGATGATCCCTTCAGTCGAACGTAACAGGTAACACTCTGATGAGGGAACACGTATTAAATGCCCGTTACGTGAAAAATTGCTGACATTTTTGCCACATATCATCTCTTCATTTTTGTTTTCCTCAATGTACGCATAGTGCATTTCTCATTGTTTTGCACGAGAAGAATGTTCGTCTGTGTTTCACTAGAATAGGTAGACTGCTTGCGGATGAAACTGGAAAATTAACACTTGACATGCCTCACTCAAAGGCGTGATTTCACCCCTGATAACAGTTTTTCCGCCGATAAAAATATGTATCTTATCATTTTTAATGCTGTACCATATACAAGAGTTTTAACCAAATCGAAGGCGGACACCAAAGTGATGTTTCTTGTTCGCACGTTTACTTGAACATCAAATTAATGAAGGTCCTTTTGCAAGAATAGGGGAGCGTCACGAAAGTTTTCAGTTGTTGCAATAAGTTGATTGAGTCACAACTGTGCCCATTGGCAATAGCGGTGAACGCGATAAGTGACCGAAAAGACGCAGTGGAAGCTGGTAAATCTATTCGTTCTCATAGGGAGGTTCTGAACCATACAGGGCCTGCAATGGCGCTTGTAAGTGCATTTCTTTTGATTGTGCCGCAGATGAGTAATCGACAAAAAATGTTTGCGTGAACTTATTGAGTTTTCTTGACGCATTCATTTTTTCCGGATCATCGACTTGTACATCATTTCTATCGATCCTGCAAGTACACTGAGAGAAATGTATGGTGGTCTCAACCATATTTTAACTATATTTTATGTTTCCCTGACGGGACAATGCTATTTTGTAGGCATAGTTACTGCCAAAAGTATAGTAGGTAGCGGAAACCGGGGCAGCGCGGGCACCTTAAGGGAAAACTTGTATAAAACCTTTATAGAAATAGCTAATAAAATCGATCGATTGCCATTTATTAGTCTCATTAATAATCTTTAAACTTAACGCAAAACAATCGTCTCAGTTTAGCAGTCTTTGGTACAAAAGGAACTTTTTAAAAAATAAGAAAATGCTCGTTACGCCCCGCGTGTGAGGCATAAAGGTCATATGTGGGGCATAATAGGCATAGTACAAATATAAATATAAAATCTGGAGCAAAATGAGCAAATATGGAGGGATTCGTGATCATTGTCTTTTTCGCCGGCGCAAGAACAGTGAGCCCATCTGTGGCAAGCACGGCAAGTTACCCAACCTTCTCTAGACTCACAGTACCATTCTCCACAATATAAACATTCTATGTCTCCTTCCTCTGACTCATTTTCTTAATTTTTTCATTTTTCTTTATTCTCTTCACTTTCTTTGTTCTTCTCATCGTCCTTCCTTTTTTTCACTAGTCGCTGCCTTCTGTGTTTTGTTTTATTCTAAATCTCTCGTATATTGTAAACTGGTGATTGTTGCTGTTTTGTCACGTTTTCTGGTGACTCGTTTTTGGACTCGTGCTTTGGGTTTGGGCATAATATCTGCTGGTGACATGACATGAAAAGATGTTCCTGGTGGTGGAGTTGCACATGCCTATAGCATTGTTGATAGACCTGGAGAGAGCGTTGCAGGAGGCTGTATGATACTCCACGCAAACGCTCGTTTACCGCTTAGTTTTCGGCTTGTTCAACCCTCACGGCTGCTATTATCTTCTCCATATCTCATTTACCATGATCTGTCTTCCGTTTGTAGTGCCAAACCATAATTGTACCTGCAGAAAAAAAGAACAAATTACTACGAACCTGAGGCAATACGGGCACCCTGCCCATCTTATCCCGTTCATAATGCCCCGGAGGTCGTAAAAAGAAAACGTAAATCAAATAGAAAGATTATTTGGTAATTACTTAAACTCTCTTGTTAGTTATTTAGTTACATAATTGGTCGTAGTAACTAGTTAAGGGATTCAGCATTTAGGGTTCTACTAGCGGATTGACTAGTCAATAGAAAATCTATAAATTATCGAATCTGAAAAAAGCAAAGTATAATGTATTTGGGTATAATAATAAACATGATACAGAAAATAATTATTTGAGAAGTGCACGTGATAACTGTTTGTATTATAGTTTGGTATGTGAAGTAAAATCGCAATCAGATATGACTTGAGTTGTCACAGGCCGCCATTTCATAATTCTGGCAATATCCGTGGCAACGCTGTATTCAGGTGCTTTCGATACATATCAAGCATGTGTTTGTTTACCGTGTGTGTAATCGTGTGTAGTAGTGTATGTGTAATGTGCATACTGTAACGAGAGAGATGGCAGACGCGGCTAGCGAACGCAAAAATGGGTCGATTGAATCGATGATATCTGCTCGGAATGTCCCGTAACCTATACTTTTTATGGAACATACGTGACCGCGATAGTTTTCTTGTTATTCGTCGCTTTTCGCATAGCTCTGATCTAACCGTGAACTATTATTATTTCTGTTCCAAAGTTCGATCCGCATGGATTCTCTATATGGTGCGGATTAAATGCATTGATTTCGTGAATTAATCACTATTGTATTTAGCCGGTAAGGCCTGCAGAGTTTTCGCGGACGTCATTTTTTATGTCTCTACTACAGCATACAAAAAAATCATTTTTTTTTCTAATGAGGAGGTTCGTGCAGGTACTACCTAAACACAATTACGAATTAAACAGAACGCAAACTAAAAATTGAAAAATAATATCAAATGCAATATCTTACGTATTTTTTGTCTGTCGTCCCACAACGCACAGCCACTTCACACTCTGCCACTGTCTCGCTCGCGCGGGGCGGATTGATACACGATACAACTAGTGCCGAACGTGTCGAGGCATAATTCGGCGGGGTAGAGGGGATTCCCCTTTTACCTCGGGAGCCGGTAATGCCCCGGTTTCCCCTACTGCTTATTGATATTTTAGCAGGTGCATTAATTATGCACATATGTTAACCGCAACCACCAATCTTACAAACATGCGTTTATTGTGCAATGCTATAAAATATAGTAGGTTTTCATCAAATGGATATTCCCTGATACTATAAAAAATGTACTTCCCCAAGATTTTAATAGTGAACAGGACTGAGATATAGATACATTGGCAAAAAATGTGTTGCCTGCGATTTTCGATGATGTTTATAGTGATTTGTACCATATTATAAGATACGACCTGCCTACACTGAGAAAAAACATTATTGATCCAATATCATTGTTGTTTTGAATGAAATTTCGTTGATTCAATTGTAAAATGGTTGGTGCAAATAATCGGATTTATTAGTCCAAAGAAAACGCTACTGACTTCCATAACATGATAAAATTGAAAGTTTTTTTTTTCATTCAAAAGATATATTGTTAGCCGAGAACAATATATTATTGAAACTATCTAAAAAATTATCGCGATTAAATTATATAGTTTTAAATGTAACTTCTGCAACGAACGAAAAAAGTGTTTCAATTGAGATCATAAATATTGTTGATTCGAACACACAAGAAAAATTCAATTTCGTTCGTTTGATTCAGATAAAATTTCTATTGAGTAAATATGTTATTTTATTGTTTTCACCATATTCGATATTGATTTTTAAGTACATTATTCGTTAAAATATTAATATTTAATTTTGATTGAAAAATATTGAGCGAATGTCTGAATTGGTTAACAAATTATGCGAAAGTAAAATTTGTTTCTTGCACATTTGGTTGAAAAAATTCAACCAAATCGAGCGTAATTATGGCATAAGAGGCAACAGTAATTCCGACTGTATTTCCGAATAGCTGTTACCTTCGATTTAGGTGAAATTTTGCGCAGGTTTTGAAAAATAATATAACTCACTGTTTAAATGGATTTTTGCGACATCCCAATAGTTTTGTACCTATATAATGGTGATTTGTACTATATTATATGATACGCCAGGCTAAGAGCATAGTAATGTGTTTCCTACATGAACAAAAGCTAAACTACAAGAAGAAGTGTTGAACTGATATCCTATTTTTGCAATGCAACAAACACACTATGTAACAGTTTATGAAACACGCGTAGTTCTCAAAACAATTAAGCTGCAGCTGCTCGAACTGCAAATGATTTACGTCTTCGCTATAAGTAAACTCTACCATAATTTTTTTTTCGAATAGTCACTTTTCATATGGTCTTCTAACAAATTATCCTCGACAAACTTTAATGTTAACCATATGCATCATGCAATCTTGAAAAGAATAGTAGAAGTCGGACTGAACAAAATCTAACGTACAGTATACAACATTAGTATAAGTATTAATATTTTGTGATAGCACTGAATTAACCATATCTATATTATCAAGCATTTTACAATAGTAAGTAATCATTTCGGCCATAATAGATAGTCAAACACTCCACCCAAATCGCAGGTTTGGATATACTTTGCACTTATAATGCTGTTAACCATATTACGATAGCGTGTCAATAAACTATGACGAACTTTGCTATCCCCTCATTTACCATCGGCGTTTGGTATAAATACCGTGGACTTTTCTGTCGGTGTATTTTCCTGTGTCCTGACTCGATCTGATCCTGGGGGGGAGCAACTTTGTGTTCAAGATTTCTAATCTCCTAATACTACGGCCACATTGTACGATGTTTATCTCATACTGATTGTAAGTTTCATCGCCAATGAACTTTCTCTCACCCCGTGTGTGAGTCTCAGTTATCCACATATCGATCCCCAAGTGCGAGACCTCTCTGTGAAGTTTGAGGCAAATCAGTAACTAGATCATGCACCAAAAGGGAAGGCCACATCCGGTGCAGTTCTTACATTATGCAATGGTAAGGGTTTTAGTAAAGATGGTTGCATAAAAAATGCCACATTTGGTGTTTTCCTTGTGGCAAAAGCCCAGAAGCCGGCGAAGATTTCTTACGTTCATTTGACGGAAATAGGGGGAAATCAATTCCGACCGATTCCTCTTGGGAGGGAGAGAAAAAGGGAGAGGGCCGAATTTAATTGGGAAGAAAACGAATTTAGACCTCCAGAAGAAAGTAAACATTTAAATTCTATTTTAAGAACTTACTCCTCGGTACGTTATCTGCGTTTTTTAAATGAAAAAATCGTTGACAATTGTTAACGTTAAATTGTAATAGATATTTTTTTAATTACACGGTACCGCCCAATGGAATAGAAGATAGAGCGGCTACACAATTCAGTCTTCAATAACTTAAGGGGTCTTCTCACTTTAGACGCTAAAAAAGGCTAAAAAAGACGCTAAAGTTTCATGAATTTGTTCGATAGGTTTATATTATAGATATTGATATAAAAGTTGGTACACTTATTAAATACACTTTCGAAATAATCAAAAAATTTTTTTTATCTATTTATGTAACCCAAACAAACTCTAAACGCGTTTTTCTCGAACCAACGTTTTTCGACGGCTTGTTGATAAAAATCTTCGAAAGTACTGAACCGATCTTTATGAAATGTTAACCATACATTGTTAACAGCTATAGCTATAGCGCATATCAAGGATTACATTTTTTTTTATATTTACTATTTCTTGGCCAAATACGGTGAAAAAAAAAACGTTTTTTGGTTGTTTCGAAAAATGTCCGGCATTTTGTTATTATTGCATATATCAAAAATCTTATGATATGCTATAGCCATTAACATACTGAATGTAAAACCGTTTGATCTTTTTGTTTCGGATGATTCATGTCCGAGATTTCATCAACAGCGCAGACCTACAATTTTTTTAACTTCCATTTTCATCTATAAATAATGACTTAAATAAATATATATTTTTAAATGTATTTGGAATGTGTATTTATTAAGTGTAACAACTTTTATGTCAATATCTACACCATAAACCAATCAACAAAATTAATGCAAATAGCCTTTTTTAGCGTCTAAAGTGAGAAGACCCCTTAAGAATCTGATTTGATCGTGCACATTATTAACTCTTCGATCAACTCCTGAAAATCCGATGGTGAAACAAGAGTTGCGGTAGCCTTTTGACGCTGATTGATTGATCGAGACTAGTAAGATTACAATCGTGATTTTTTAGAACGTCGTAACACGTACAAAACTATTTCTCAAATACAATTTTCAGAAGATTTGAAATTTGTGAAGAATTAATCGAAAAAAAAAGTGGTACTTAAGAAATTTAAAGAATGTTTTTTGGTGCGCAAAATCTATAAATGATGACGTATTCATATGATTAAGTGAACGCATGAAAAAATCGTGATAAAGCTAGGCTAGTTTTTTTTAAATTGACCTCTTGAAAATCGTAAACTAAATCTTATCCAGCGAGCTTTTTCGGTTGATCTCACTTGAATTACAAAATGCTTTACTTTTTTCCCGCGATATCTTTCGCAACCACTCACGCCCGTCTTTTTTTCTTCCTCTTCCTCTTCTTCCTCTTCTCTCTGTACTCGTATTCTCGTGTACGTAAGGTATATAACGTACCATCACCGCCTCGTTCTTCCTCTCCACCGTCATAAAAGAGCGGCAATAAAAAAAAGCGCGTTCCAACTCTCGCACGAGTGTTTATGTGTATAGTAACACGCGCAAAGGCGCCATCACTTCCGACCTGAAATTGTCGCCGGTGTTTTTTTTCCATAATCTTATCCTTTTTTCTCATATAGCACCGAAAAAGTATGTCAAAAAATGCGTACCAAAGATAGAAAGAAAAACCATTCGATTTTATCAAAAGATTGTGACAAATAGAAAAACATCGGTTATGCTAGTTGAAAAGTGAACAACTTTTTTCAATAAAATACCCTTAGCGGAAGCTACTGTACCTTGGCACCTTACGTACCTTGAGCCACTGAACTTTTAAAAATGTTACGTTTTGAGAAGGCAAATCAACATAAAGTTAGTTGCAGATAGTCACTCCTCGGCGTTTGGACGTGAGACTGTTTTGAATTTTTTGGTGCCGAAAGTAAGATTTTTTTTGCTTTCTTCGTAACTTGCCTTATTAGCTACATAATTATTCATAACTTACTGTTTTAGGGAGGTACTGTATTAGCATTTAGGACGTTTTAGGGTGATTTTAGCTAAACACAACCTCAATGTTTTTATGTGTGAGTAAACATCAACAGGTATTCTACCTTGATCCTGGCAAACCCGGTGTACCTTGATCGTGGTCAAGGCACAGCACATATCTTTAGAGGTGATCTTCTGATCGGCATTGTGATAATGCTTTAGCGTTTGCACGAAACAAGGGAAATCTTAACGTATATTGGTATTTTTTTGTACCTTTAAACATGATGGTATCATTTAATTTGTTCTAGGTGGGCAGAAAAACAGATTTGAACTTATATCCTTGGTCAGATATTGAAGAGAAAATCAAAAAGCATAAAAAACAAATTCTAAGAGGGAATTCTATTCCGTTCCTGAAATAAACAAATATTGGGAGCTCACCTATTGAATAAGAAACCACTAAGAACAATAATTAGTTTCAGAGAAGAAGAAAACAGTATAATTCGATTATAAAGTTCCTTATTTAGATTTTAAGGGAAAAAGCTTAATAGCTTTTTATATATTTTGAACTTAGAAACTAAAGGAGTTAGGAAAAACGTATGTTTGGTGAATATTTTTTTGTTAAAATACAGATATCTGTTATTACATAAGTTGAATAATGATACCATGAACATCTTAATCTTCAAAATCGTAAATAATATTGAAATTTGTCGGAAAATTGCTTTTTATTTGACTGAATTCTCACTGTGATCAAAGTACAACATATGCTGATCAAGGTACATCAGCAATGTTGTACCTTGATCAACATACCACTTCTTTTTTAATTGCGTGAAAATTATTAACATTTTTGTTCATGGTTTTGTGTAATGTATATTATGAGCCCTAGTAGTTTCCCTTTACGATACAATTTATTTCATGAGTATATATATCACATTTTTAGTTTTATACATCATTGAACGCAAAATGTATCAAGGTACAGCAGCGTCCCCTATGTTGGAGCATGTGGGGAAAAAAAAGAATCGTACAGTGCGTATTTTCTTAGAAAATGTCTATCTGACTCGGCGGTGCATTTATCGACGTTTGGACTAAAGAGACATTGACTGATCACAGCAAGTGCTTTGCGGCAAGTACTTTCGATATTGGAACATACAGAGTCAAGGATTGAAATGTAGAAGTGGGCAAAAACGTGAGAAGGCGATGAAGTGCATAAGGATATATATGAAGCAGCTGAAGTGAAGCCACAACCGCAGCGGAGTATTTGGTCTTGACGAGGGACGGAGTGACCGAGGTTATCGAGTTCGTTCGTAGTTGGATGCCTGCATTCAGTGCTAAGCACGGGTTCCTTTGAGAGCTCAAAGCATTCGATACCATGAAGCGTTGATCCTTGACCGACCCTGCAGAGACATGCAAGGTAAATCAAAGGGCGATAGAAATTCATTTACGTTATGTCCCTTCCGGTTCGGAAAATTGCTTTAAAAAAAGATCAAGTTATTTTTATCGTCATTTATAGCTGGGCCTTTTCGGTTTTCACGGATCCATGTACATATTTTTTTCATTCCATGTCCTGGCGTGGCTTTGCAGTCGCAGCCGAATCCTTTTCCTTCGTTTGGCATTTGCTATAGATGTTGTTTTTCCATGGACTTATGAAAATTGTGGTTTATCTACACCCCTGCAGCCAGTCACAGGTTCGAATTTCCGTCCTGTGCTACGGTCCCAAGCTACGTTGTGTTTCGTCAAGGATATAAACACGGTGTACAGATTTGTACAGGTGACACTCACACGCAACTCTCATGCGTGCGCCCGAGCACATTTCTGGAGCTACTAGTCCAGTAAAAGAGACGAAAACTCAGCACTTTTTTAGCATAGAATATGAATTTTTGACTGAAGGTAGATGGTTGCTTACTGAAAGTAACCCCACTAAAATATTGCCCCTCAACTGGCCCCAACCCTGAGAAATAGGGGTTGAAAACTTCAAAATCGCCGTATCTCGATAATTAATAGCCCGATCAAAAAAGATTTTAAACAAAAGTTGTTTGCAATAATAAAATACGTATAAAGTTATCTCACATCCAATCCCCTATCTTTGAAAATAGCGGTACAAAAACACGAGAGCACCACTGACCCAGACAAGGGCGCAGCGATATGTCTCTGCTCGCACACGCATCAGACCCGAATTTTCGCATCGTTTTTGTGCCGCTATTTTCAAACATAGGGGGTTGGACATCGGATAACTTTATACGAATTTTATTATTCCAAACAACTTTTGTTTGAAACCTTTTTTCAATCGGGCTATTAATTATCGAAGTACGGCATTTTTAAGATTTCAACCCCTATTTCTTAGGGTTAGGGCGAGTTGAGGGGCAACATTTTATTGGGGTTACTTTCACCATGTAACCATCTACCTTCAGTCAAAAGTTCATATTCTACGCTAAAAAGTGCTGGGTTTTCGTCTCTTTTTCTGAACTATACGTCATATTTGCGTTTTCATTTTCGACAAAAGCTACGACACCGGGATTGATTTGCCGGTGTTGCCGGACTTGAGAAGCAAACACGTGAACCACTAGACCAGTGTTTGTCAACCTTTTTTATAAGGCGGCACACTTGAATCTCTGTAAAATTCTTACGGCGCACCTTCGTATTGGACTAGGACCTGCGCCACCCGCCCCGCGAATCGACACTCGTGACGATCGGTGCCCGGGTATTATCACGTGATACATACATCCGCCTATTTTTTGGCGGCACACAAGAAATACACTCACGGCACACCAGTGTGCCGCGGCACACCGGTTGAAATTCACTGCACTAGACCATAACTCGGATTTAATCATTTTAAAAAAATATGAAGAATTTAATGCTATTCTTACCATTTGTAATGCATCACAATTCTGTAAATTTAGCAGTTGCTTTTTTTTATTTTCCTTGACTCGATAATCAGAGGGAGAATACATTTTCGAACGCTATTGGTAGTACCCAAGATATAGAAGAATTGAGTTACGAATACAAGACAAGAGCTGTAGATTACTGGAGATCCGGAGCAAATGGGAATGGAAAGTTATCATCTGTTCAAACGAAATTCAAAAAGGTGAAATCAGAGCCGCAGTTACGCCGGTGGGCCCATAGTATACATACAGAGAAAAGTTAACAAAAATAGCTCACTACACGTTAAACAATTTTAATGATGCTTTGAGGTCCATGATATAGATCTTCGACGATGGGCCTTACGTGCAAGAGAAATAATAGAGATGCCAGCTGTAAATTTCCAAGCATACGCTTCTTGGCTATGGACATTAAAAAACCGACATGGAATTGTGTCACGGAATTGTGTCACGGAAGGTTACTAAATATGTAACAAAACAACAATTATGAAACGCTGATACACTTCAAAACAAAGCCATCGAATTTATTGAAATAGTGAAAGTCAACATAGCCAACGTTGGGGCTGAAAACATATTTAGTTCTGATCAGAGTGGATTCGATTTAGAGCTACATACAGGCCGCACATTGGCGAAAGAAGGGCAGAAATCCGTCGAGACAGTAGTGCAATCAAAAACATCAACAACACACAGTTATACTATACAGCCTTTGATTTCTGCGAGTGGTAAGCTTTTGGCACCTATGTTGATCGTTTTAAACGGACCTACTGGCAAATGTGGTCCTCGAGTGGAACAAACTATGTTCAGAGCCGAAAATATATTTGTGTTGGCTTCGAAATCTGGAAAATTGAGGACTAATCATATCAAGCGTTGGTTCCAAGTAGTATATACTCCCAATACGGGTCAAAAATCGGTAATACTTCTGGATTCTTGGAGCGCTCAATGTCCAACTGCATTTAAAGAAATAGACATGCAAGGGAAAGATATTAAAGTTTTAACCATTCCAGCAGGGAAATATATTGCACCCGTTTCATTAGTTCTGTAAACAATTAGTTCATAGGATAATGAGTAATTCCTGCAGGTACAACTGAAATGATACAGCAAAAATTTGAGAGACAATATTGTTAAGTTACAATCTCTTACACACAACCAGTTTTCTTCTCCACGGTTTACAAACCTTTTCAAATATACGTGGGACAAAAGCGGTTACGAAGAAGAAAGACCACCAACCTTCGAAGATCCAGGGTATGCGGCAAAACAGCTATTATCACTTGTGTGTGGTGTAAGAAATCTCTATATCATTATTGTAATAAGTATAATCTATAAAAAACATAGAGTTGAAACGTTTCCTAAATAAGTAAGCGTGAGAACATTTTTCCGATTATGTTGTAATCTTCAAAGGCAATACGTGTCGGGGAAAAATTTCTTCATAAATATAGAATTGTAATCCAGTTGCTTCCCGAAGCACGAAGTCAGTCCGTGATTGCGAGCCTTGCCTGTGCCCATATTAGTGGAAAACTGAAGAGTGATTTTTCACCAGTCATTCACGAATTATTGCAATAAACAACACGCCATTTGTTGCTGTACTCATCATTATCATCATGAACGTCTAGTAGTCGAAGAATACAACGGTTTTTCCCTTTGAACTTTATTTATATTTCGTCCCGTTCACGAGGTATAGAACAAAGTTTTTAAGGGTGCGTTGCCCCCTTAGGAGTGTCATTCCACCAAAACGAGAAAATGTGTATCGACTATTTTGACTAATTGTACTTTCTTTGTAACCCATTTTTATTTCTACAAATTTTCGTCCATGCCGCACGGTAAGAACTTTGAACGTTTACCTTTCGAGAGGGGGACCGTTGGGGGGGGGGGGGGGGGTTGGAACGATACAAATATGCAATTGCGTCATAACACAAATATATATTGACGTGAATTTAGACCGAAATGCCAAAAGGCTAGCTGATTATACGATGCTCTTGACTCAAAAATCGACGGGCAGTGTCAACCCCTTAATTGTGAGATATCGGAAAAAGAAAAATCCGTATCCGCACTTTTCCATTCTCTACATGTATGCAAATTTACATCCCAATCGACTAAAAATTCTCGGAGATACGGTTGAAAAAATTGCATTTTTGTAATAAACAATTTAGGAATTGTCCCTCTCTGCATCGTTCTCATCTCCAATGTATAGTACACGAAAAAAATAAACATTGTTGCAATTTGAAGCTTTTTCATATCTCGTACCGTTATAACGTTATCGACGAAAAACACCCCAATGTTCGGGGGTGCGTTTCAACCCTAAAAAATCGGGCTCCGCCGATATATAGTAAAAAAAATACGCGTTGCCCATTTTTACCCATTCTACAAGCAAGCCAAATTTCATCGAAATAGAAGACATCGACCCCACAACGTTTTCTTGTTGGATGAGCACATGTTCACCATTCGAAGTTAATGTAATTGAATGACGAAATGTTTTCTTCCGTGTGTAATTTTTCACGCTAAAAGTTCATCAGTAAAAATCTCTATTAAGCTGGCCTCCCGCGAAGAGATTTTTTATAGATCTATTGACCCGCAAGAATGGAGAACGAGATGCTTCATTAATCACGATTACACAATTTTACATCGTTGCAGAGAAAATATTAAATTTCCGTTCACGCTGTAAAAGAAGAAAAATAAGCTAGTTTAACGCTACGATGGTCACTCAAAAATATATCTAATTACAAAAGCGGAAGAAGGCACCGTGCAATCAATTCTTCGCGTTGTGATTAATGGCTGAAACGCGAGAGGCTTCTCTCGTTATACTGCTCGATCTGCATTTTCGCACTCGGAATGACGGAAAAAAGTCCTTCTTTCCGCGTATATTAATTATTTAACGGGAATATAATTTACTCAGCTTCGCCGTGGCGGCTACGAGAGATTGCGTAGACTATCTACTCGGGGCTACAGTCGATTCGCATAAGAGACGGGGAAGAGGCATTAATTATAGCGCGGCCGTTCGATCTCCCGAAATTTTCGTTCGGTCGGAAAGAGATAAGTGATTTTACTTGCATAGCTACATCAGGAATATCTATCAGGTGATTGTCACGAGTCTCAGTTAACACAATCTGCACGTATTGCATAGCTCCATTGTTATAAAATGATCTGCCTCTTTACGGAGGTACATACATTTTCGACTATTTTTGGATCTAGGTATTATTGTCCGTGCCAATCTCTTTCACTGTCATCTTCTATTGCGGCTGCTTCATGAATTTCATTTGGTGAAAGAAAATCCAAACCAGTTTCGACTTCCATTTTCATAGGTTGATCCATCGCTTCAATGATCATGTTTTCTAGATCCTTACTGAACTGTTTTTCCTGTTCGGTGATTGGAGTGCGAGGCAAATTCATACCACTTATCGCTATGGATAGAAGTTGAATAAGATTCACCCGATTAACGTACATTTTTATTTGTATTTGGAACTCAAAATGTATGGCTGGCTTCTCCGTCGTAACTGCAGCAATAATGATCGTTGGCGAATTTATATGACTTGAAAACCCAATTGATAAGTACGCACGGAAAAAATAACGACACACGCTATTACCAGAATTGATATTAATCTTTAATAAGGCGAATTCAAGATTATCATGGGATAGCCGCTCTCTGCACCGCAGTCGCTCTTTGCGAAGGTTTATTTCTTTCGTTCATTGATTCTGCTGTTTGTGAAATTAAAGTTAAAGATAAAAATTAAATTATGCTGCGTTATATGCTGATGAAAACGTTTCCATTATTCTGTTCATGAGTTGCAGCAGCAACCCGAAAACGCTGTAATCTCTGCAGATAATGCCTTCGATACGATGAGCGGAGTGGAATGTCTTCGTAAATATACAATTGTAATCAGTTGCTTCCCGAAGCACGAAGTCAGTCCGTGATTGCGAGCCTTGCCTGTGCCCATATTAGTGGAAAACTGAACAGTAATTTTTCACAAGTAATTCACGAATTATTGCATTAAACAACACGCCATTTGTTGCTGTACTCATCATTTTCATCATGAACGTCTAGTAGTCGAAGAATACAACATTTTTTCCCTTCGAACTTTATTTTTATTTCGGCCCGTTCACAAGCCGTTGAACTCGTTGGGAATGATTCAAAAGCAAGGAAATTGGGTTCCATATGAACTAAAGCCGAGAAACGTTGAACGCCGATTTTGCACATGTGAAATGCTGCTTGCCAGGCATAAGCGAAAGGGCTTTTTGCATCGTATAGTCACTGGTGATGAAAAATGGATCCACTACGATAAACCAAAGAAGAGGAAATCATGGAGTCCACCTGGCCATGCTTGAACATCGACAGCCAAGCCGAATATTCATGTAAAAAACTCATGTTGTGTATATGGTGGGATCAGCTTCGTGTCGTGTATTATGAGTTGCTCAATTGAGATTGAGCCGAGCACCCAAAGAAAAACACGCACACTACTACTCCAGACACGACAAACTATTCTCCTGCATGATAATGTTCGTCCACATGTTGCGGCGCCGGTCAAAACCTACTTGGAAACACTCAATTGGGAAGTTTTACCCCACCCACCGTATTCGCCAGATATTGCTATCTCTGACTATCATTTATTTCGATCGATGACGCACGGCCGGTCTGAGTAGCATCTCACATCATATGAAGATACCAAGAATTGGGTCGATTTGTGGATAGCCTCAAAAGATGAAGCGTTCTTTCCACGCGGTATCCATATGCTACCAGAAAGATGGGAAAAGTAGTAGCTATCGATGGACAATACTTTGAATAAAACGTAAAGTACCGTTTTTCACAACTAATGCCTAATCTTATTTAAAAAACGGCACAGATTTATTGTACTCCCAATACATATTTATAGTAACTGAACAACCACTATGAATATACGGAGAAAAAACTACAACGTTATCAATAACTATATGATGGCTATAATTTGAACGAAAATGTATCCCCCAATATAAAAAGCTGGTCATTGCACTTAGTAGAAAGAGGGGGAGAACAGTGATTTTTTTCCAAACATACATAACGTGCCCATCTCTGCAATGTACGTAAATGCGCCTGCGAATTGAGAAATTTGGTATCCACCAGCATGTAACTACATCGTATGATCTTTTCGCAAGGATTTGCATACGTATACGGCGGATCTCGAAAGATATTCCGCGGCACTTGGCTTTTGCGTGCCCTCCCACAGAACCTCTTCTTCCTCTGCAGGCGATTTCGTTCGTGAAAACGCGATAGAGATAACTGCCGTATCCAAGTTGGCGCTATCAAACTCCAATGAGACGACGATGATTGTCGAGATATCGCAAGTGGGTAGAGAAAAAGAGAGAGAGAGAGAGAGAGAGAGAGAGAGAGAGAGAGAGAGAGAGAGAAAATGGCAGGGCTCACGAAGATTAGGGGAAAGCGAGAGAGAATAGGAGAGAATAGCATAATTGCTTGAAATCTGAAAACTTCAGGGAACCCTTGTTTGCCTCGTACCTTACTTGTGCGAATCGCCCAATTTATGCAGTTCTTAAGCACAGCCCTTACATTTATCGTGCCTGCTTTCTGAGCGTCCCATGTGAATTAGTCTCACCCTCGACGACGTGTGCAAATCCAACGGAATTGCAATTGGCTGCCCAAACGACTTTTACAACATCGTTGATCGAAGTGACAAAAAATTCATCAAAAAGCTTTATCAGTCAGGAATGAAATCAAATTCCTGTATAAAACCAATATCGTAAAGACTACCCTTATTTACAAATGACCCAATTCATCTCGTCAATAAAAACATTTCAGACACGTTTCTACACGATTACTAAAGAATTTGCCAATCGATTTTGCCACCTGCTAACATTGATTTGTCTCATTTTCAGCTATCGTCCCATATCTTCTGTCTACTTGACTTTCTTAAATTCGACTATTGTTCTGTGTCGTAACTTTTGTACTTTAGCGTATACGTCGCGAACTGGTTTTTCCCCTTCTCATCGGGTCCGAATGTTTCAGTGCCTCGTTCATTTGATCATCAATATTAGTTTTCATTTATTCCTTTAAGCTTCACTTTTCAACCGAGTATTTCGTGCCGTAAGTACAGGAATTTTGAAGATGCACAAACTCGCAGCTTTGCGAAATGGTCCAATGCCCTCTTATATCTGCATTCGTAGGTGTGACGACGGACTCTAAGAACGCGTGTACATACATACCCACACACGAACGCCTGTATATATAAAGATCCTATTCTT
Organism: Ophion slaviceki; assembly: GCA_944452715.1. NCBI lineage: Eukaryota > Metazoa > Arthropoda > Insecta > Hymenoptera > Ichneumonidae > Ophion > Ophion slaviceki. The sequence goes on along the minus strand of OX101786.1, from coordinate 36,105,353 downwards.
GAGCCCTGATGCATACATTTCATAGTGCAACGAGGAGAAAGCTCAACCTTGTCGAAAGTGTAAATAGATATGGTTGTAAGTTTCAAACTTCTTAGTCACAGCATGAGAGAGAGAGAGAGAGAGAGAGAGAGAGAGAGAGAGAGAGACCGAAAGGGCAGGACCAAGTAAGAGAAAGAGAGAGTATGGAGTATACAAAGTCATCTCAACGAAGCCTGAGAAGTTGCGCGTTGTCGAGGTGCTGAACTTGCCCCAAGTTTCTACCATCCTAAATAAGCACACATACATAAATTTGTATTCGTAAATATACACGTATTTTATATATATATATATATATATATATATATATATATATATATATATATATATATATATATATGTATGTATGTATGTATGTATGTATGTATGTATGGATGTATGTATCAGTTGTGTGTGTGTGTGTGTGCGTGTGTGTGTACTGGCACGATGAATCTTCGCAATAAATAGAGTTGACAAGTCCCACGCTGATGTATATCCTTATCCCACTCATTCCGGCTCTTGTCATTGATATATTCTGGCAGCGCGTGAGACTTGCCTCGTCTGAACTTTACGACGAAATGACACACGCTGAGAAATTGCAACGTTGCGCGCTTCTTGCTACAGTGCTCCATCGATTTTACCTACATAACATCGCTGCCAAATGCTAGATATCACCTCTGTGGTCTATACTTATATGGAATATGCTCTATGTGAGTCAGCATCACACATGAATTCCGCGATAATCATCAACGGCTACCTACATAATGCAATCGTCCAAATGTCAAAATGCATGTTTTGAATTTCTGTAGTTCGTAAATCCGTACACGTTTGTTTCTCAAAATGGCGAATATCCTGGAGATCTAGGTCCTTCCGCTAGGAAGCATTGTTAGACTCAACTGTGACAATTTCAAATCCCGCGGTACGGCCGTTTTTGAGAGAAGTTCGGAAAACTTTTCATGAATTACTTCAACGGCGGAATCATGTGTCATGTCGCCTTGATTGCGTTACATGATGAATATTTAAATTAAAGCTGCGACTAGAACGAGTTTACTTTTGCAGGCAAGATCCTTGTCTGAGACTTGGACAAAGTTTGGATGACCTGGTTTCCAAGACAACATGGTTAAACCTATTCCCGACTTTGCTTAACCAAATTTTGATACGTGTACAAGTTCCTGCGTGCAATCAGGATACAAATGAAGTTACTTTCTGTACATTATATCTAGTATATTAATCGATAATCGTCGTTAACCGGTGTTTGCTGGAATTGAAACAATAGTGAATGTTTCAAGGGGTCTTCTCATTTTAGACGCTAAAAAGGCTATTTTCATGCATTTTTTTGATAGGTTTATGTTATAGATATTGATATCAAAGTTGTTGCACTTAATAAAAACACTTTTGAAATACATAAAAACAATTTTTATTTATTTATTTCAGTTACTATTTATAGACAAAAATAGTAGTTAAAAAATGTCCTAAAAAAATTGTAGGTCTGCGCTGTTGATGAAATCTCGGCGATGGATCATCCGAAACAAAAAAAATCAAGCGGTCTTACATTCAGTATGTTGATGGCTACAGCGCATATCATATGATTTTTGATATATGCAAAGATATCAAAATGGCGGTCGTTAAAAAAAAGCGTTTTTTTATCACCGTTTTGGCAAAAAAGTAAATATCAAAATTTAATAAATGCTTGATATGCGCTATAGCTATAGTTGTATAGACTATGTGGTTAAAATTTCATGAGGATCGGTTCAGTAGTTTCGAAGATATTATCAACAAGCCTTCGAAAAACGTTGTTTCGAGAAAAACGCGTTCAAAGTTGGTTTGGGTTACATAAATACATTTAAAAATTTTTGAATGTATTTAGAAAGTGTACTTATTAAGTGTAACAACTTTTATATCAATATCTATAATACTGATATAAAAGTCAAATATAATATCTATCAAAAAAATTCATGAAAATAGCCTTTTTAGCGTCTAAGGTGAGAAGACCCCTTAACACCAAAATCAGTATCAAACGGACAGGTCATTCGCGTGAAGGAAATTCTAACCGTTTTCATTCTTTATCGCTTATATTAAACCAAACAGAATAAAGGGGTAGCTTTTCTCTTTCCTTTACGTGGAAGATTTAGTTGGGAATAATTATACGTGAATAACTATGGTGAGTAGCCTGATAATTGTTACGCGCATTTATAGCGTCTAACTATCATTCTCGCTTTGATGCATATCGATATGGTATTTACTTCTGCAGTCGTCGAATTTGCAACCCAAAGGCTGAGTTTTATTCGATATCGCCACATGCCTCTAGTATTCAAAGACCGATCGGATCCAACTAAAAACACCTGCTCACATATATATCGAACAGGTATTCCGTCGAACGGTTACGGTTGTATCCATCCCCGTTGGGTAATGATAACACTCTGGCGGAAAAGGCGAATGGAAACGATAACTCTTATACACTGTACCTGCCTCTGTTATAGTAAAATCAAATGATTCCGTACCTACTGCTCTATCGTTCTGTTTTCTCCAGTTGACTCTTACTCAAAATACCGTCTTTCAGTGGATGTATGTTAACCCATGTGCATGGGTTGGATGTATGTGGCTGTTGTTAACCCATTATTGCTACCATTTCTCTCTCTCTCTCTCTCTCTCTCTCTCTCTCTCTCTCTCTGCCTTCCTATATTTCCTTTCCTTTCGCTGTTCCCTCCTGTCTCTTTTTCTTTCACCAAGTTCTTTTATTCTACATGACAACTCCGACGATCCGGAAATATAGGTTGGATGCGACCAAACCGTTTTCGCAGTTCTTCTCTAATTGAACGGGTCACGAAGATGGAGTCCTCGAAAAAGCGAGATGATAGAAGTATAAAAAGTAAGATGAAAGTCTCCTCCCGTGCTCAAAGTATCGGGTGAGAAAGGTACCAAATATTCTTGCAAGAGGGTTCAGAAATGCTTGAAAGGAGAATGGACGTGGTTTAAGTGGGCCGACGGTTTCTTTTTACCCTGCTATTTACTTCCTTGCCTTTTCATCCAAAATACACCCCAACCTTGTACTGTGTCCAGCCTCCGACTGTCCCTCACCCATCTCTTGCTCTCTGCCTCGTTCTCTAGCATTTCCGCACCACCCTTCATTTCGACCCTATATACTTTGCCTTTCCTACCCCATGCCGCTTTTTATACTTGGCATCTTACCGGGAAAAGCACCCTTACCCTCTTTTGCAGTGAGGACAGCTTACGTAAGCCAAATGTAAAGTCGTCTAACGATAAGGATGACATACGTAGTCTACTGCACTCGAACGTTTTGCAAGAAATAATAGAGGCAGACGCAACGTAGTTGAAGAAAGAAACGGCCAACGTTTGACTTGTGAGTGGGTCACGAGCGATAGGCACATGGTGTTTATTCTCATAAATGTTCCACCACTATTACTATTGTTGGTCTTCGAACATCGATGTCACCTTCCAGAGTTGAATAGATGTTAGGCACAAGCAGTCAAAGAATAGTAACAGAATATACAATATAGTAGCATGTTTAGTGTGAAATAAGAACGGAGAAAATTGCGCAGATGCTTTATGATACTCGACGGATAAGCTGTCTTTTTCTCATGGAACGGAGGGGAAAATGTTGGAGGAAATCAAAAGAGAAATAAGGGTGTCTTACAAAATCGAATCGTACCTTCCCAGGTCTATATAAACAGCCTACCGTTTTTCTGCAGACCTTTCCAATTGAAGCTTGAAAAAATATTTTTTTCGAATGGACCGTTATTGGAACGATCTCCTGTTATTGATCCTCATTCTAATCATATTATTCAGGCACTGCATGTCTTTGGGTTTTTCACTTCCGGAGAAAACGAGAATCTTCACTCTCTTCAATTTGAAATTGCAATAAAGTTGACTTTGCTTTGGTCTATACCGCTCATAAAAATCCCAATTTGGACGAAACGATACTTATGCCGTAGATGAATGTGTCGTAGATGGTTAATTTGCTGTAGTTCATTTCGCACTTTTAGTTCCAAATGACATAGGATATTGATGTAATTGATAGGTCTGGTATATAACAAATCAGCAGTAGATTGAGGGACAATTCAATTCAGTAACGATGTTCTTCGCTTCTTCAAGGAACGGGGTACTTGAAGAGCTGGCCTGGCTCAACAGACCCGTTCATCTCTCGAACGATTCTTCCTCCTCCTCCGAGATTATAACCCTCTTCCAAATTTCTCGAACTTTCCCTCTTCGCCTTTCTTTCTCTCTATTTCATCTGAAACCCCACTGCTAATAGCAAGACTGTATGATCGACTTCGACTTCTTTCGAATTCCGGGGACGACGCTGTGAAAAACGTAGTGAAAAAAAAACGGTAATGAGAGAGTCTCCTCGCTCTCTCGCTCTCCTCCTGATGCACAAACGGGGAACCTCTTGAAAGCGACTTCTGATTACACGAATATGTACTAACGTGCGCAGAATCGACCACTTTCTACTGCCATGGGTAAAAGCTCGTCTCACGGACTTCGTCTTCATTTTCTCCTGTTTCTCCTCAAACTTCAACTACTTTATCGTCTTCCCCAATTGTCACGACGATCCCAAACCCTTCTCTTTTTTACCCCTTTTGAATTTCTCGATTTCCGTCAATTATCATCAGCTCTCTTGAAATCGCTGATTCCCGCGTCTCTCGAATACTTGATTCTCTCTCTCTCTCTCTCTCTCTCTCTCTCTCTCTCTCTCTCTCTCTCTCTCTCTCCCTCTCTCTCTCTCTCTCTCTCTCTCTCTCTCTCTCTCTCTCTCTCTCTCTCTCTCTCTCTCTCTCTCTCTCTCTCTCTCTCCCCCTCACTTTCTCATCCGGCCCTCGTTCCAACACCTTTTCGTTTTTTTTTTGGGCATCTTTTATGGACTGGAAGAAAATGAATGGAAAAAACGCTGAGAACGGTTTCACTTCTTTCACGGATAATGCACACCTGCCTTATCCGTGAAAGATTTACTGATTCACTATCACGAATACACATAGATGCGCGCACGTAAACCTTCCCGGTAAACTCCCATATAGGGTCGCCTGTCGTAACAAAAATGCCAGCATTCAGCCATTAAACGGTTTGCTGATAATCGGCCAATAATACGTCGACCAGCATTGGGGTACTGTAGGCGGATGAACGGCTTGCCAGATCTATGCCAGCCATTCGTGGGCCAATACTATCGCACCGATAATATGGCGATCAGCATTGGGGTATCGTAGGCAGATGAACGGCTTGCCAGATCTATGCCAGCCATTGGTGGGCCAATACCATCGCACCGATAATATGGCGATCAGCATTGGGGTATCGTAGGCGGATGAACGGCTTGCCAAATCTATTCCACCCATTGATGGTTTGTTTTTGGGCGTTTTGCAAATGCAGGTCGTTAAACTGTAACACGTTAAAACAAGGGTATAAGGTTTCGAAAAGCATATCCTATTGATGAAGCTGAAATTTTGCACCGACCTTCTTTTCAATATTTTAAGAGAACCTTTAAAAGGATATTGGCGACTAGCAATAGTTTTCGATATATCGGATATTGAAAGTTATTTATTGTACTGCGCTTCTACTATATTAAATGAATCCAAACAAAGCCATCCCACATGGCAAGTGATATGCACATACGGGCGAGCACTGTTTGCCAGGAAGCAGCGCGGCCGGAGGAGTGGGGGGTATCTATGGGGTATATAGATATACTCGTATGGCGTGAAATAATAAACTTTACAATGCGATGTATGGAAAACTATTGCTAGTCGTCAAAAATCCGTTAACGGTTTCTCTTACGATAATGAGAGGAAGTTCGGTGCAAAATTTCAGCTCGATCAGAGGAGTATGCTTTTCGGAACTTCACCCAAAACGAGCGAGTTATTTTTACAGCCTAAATGGACTGAAAAAACTGTCGGTAAACTTTAATGTCACGAATAAAATTATCGGCATAAAAGTAAAGAACGAACAAACGATGGGTTCTGTAAGTGTTAAAATGGCTAAGTGGGTAGGGCGCTCGACACTAGAACGAAAGGCGCAGGTTCGATCCCGATGAAAGGTAAAAATTAGAACAATGCAGAAACTGTTTTTAATGCAATTATTCTATGTACATGGAGATAAGTAAAGCATAAGAAAACAAAAAAGATACTACTAGAATTTTTATATTCATAATTTGTCAATTTTTTGTTTTTCATTCCCGGCCGAAGATCCGGCAGCCGTTGCTGGGCCAATATGGGCGTATGATAGTTGGCCCAGTCTTAGCAGCCATTCCTGGTTTACCATTACCAACCATGCATGGTGCGGATCTGGCCCGTTTGTATAGCCATTACCGCGCCATCGTTTGTTCTCTGGCAACCAGTCGTGGGCCATTACTGTGCCAATTGTAAAACCCTATTTGGGCTGTCATATCATGATTTTTAAGACATCACGTTTGCTCTGGAATCACTCTCTTTCTCTCTCCAAAAGCCTACCAAGGGATCATTTACCTTCCGCATAAGCCCAAAAGCTAAGCCTAATTCGTTTGTACTTAAAAAAATGGATAATAGTTATTTTTTAAAAGCAGCATGTTTTCGACAAGTTTCCAATGCATGCCTTTAAGGGGGGAGAGATACGGAGAGATACGGAAGATATAGAGGTGCGGAAAAAATTGTTTTTTATTTAATTGTTAAACGATTGTTATTGTTAAACGATTTTTATTTAATTGTTAAACGATTTAATTGTTAAACGACTTTGCGTGCATGGTTAGGAAAAAGCTCGAGAAGATTCAGAATTTTCCGTTCCGACCACCCGCGAAAATAATTTTTGCGTCGATATATGTATGTATAAATGAAATTTTACATTATAACGTCGCGTCGACTAACAGGGGTATTAGGAACATGTCAATTAATAGTGTCCCATCAGGTACCAGGGCTATTAGCAATCATATCTACTGGAGCTTTATCGATACGAAATTTCTGTTTCCACCAGCAGGAGGATACAACAGTAATGCTAACCTTTAAACCTGCAGATTCTTAGATGGTTTAGAGGCAGATGATTTAGAGATGCACACTTTATCCATTGCATCAAAATCTATAAGACGCAATATATTTCTCGATATATGCGATTATTGTGATATAGAATAAAAGGTAAATGCTTTCATACATATTTTTTTCGTATTATCCAAATAAATTAACATTTCAAGTGCCGTGTGGTCGAAGGGTACATCACTCATTTGATTCGTACTCCACATGAATCTGGTTTTCACTTGCACAATAAATCGTGACACTTTGTGCTTTGTTAACCCGACAGTTGAGATGACGAAATGCTTCGCCGAACTTTTTTTTAGCCATGCACGCCAAGCCGTTGCACAGCATTTCCAGTGTACTTGTGTGATACCTACTTTGAACTTTTATCTAACAGTGATATCATTTTTTTCTTATAATAGTAATATGACTTTTTAAAAATAAATATTTTCAAAAATATTATTCCTCAGCTGTAACAATTTAGTGTGCAACATGACTAGTAAACTTGCTTGGCTATTTCATAAAAGTGATTTCACTTTTTTTGTACATTTACATTAAAGAAGTATAATGAAAACATTTTTGACCTTAAATAAAAAGTATAGTTTGAGATATTTGAGATAAATCAGAATTTTTTATATTGTAAAAGAAGCGATAACGATTTTGAGGGATTTTTATTACTTGGCATTGTTTTCTACTTAAAAAAAAGTTTTTTAAGAGATTTCAGATCTTTTTGAAAGGAGAATTTCAATATATCGCAACAAACTAGACGTTTGCAATTTCAAACTGCTTCGAAACATTACTTTTTAATGCTGAACATTTTTTTAAAGAAATTAATGCAACGTGTTTGTTTCTTTTTACGATTTTTTTACAATAAAGAGTTCACAATATGCTAATTTATGAGAAGATTAATTTCACATTAATAAAAGTATAGGAAATATAGAGGTGTTACAACTTTTAACATCCATTCTTCGGACAAAAAGAAAGGTTAAAGGATGGAACTTTTTACTTTGAGAGGGTATGTTTGTTATTATTCAATAAGAAATTGACAAACGTTAAAAGTAAACTCCTTTTTAAAAACAAAGAGATTTTTGTTTATTGAAAAGAAGTTAAATTGTTTTCTTTATACAAATTCTCACTTTACATGAGTGAAAATACCCGTAAATGTCGAAAAACTATTTTTTTACCGAGTAAGTGAAATAATAGTGGGCTAAAACAATAATAGTCTTCCTTAAATTTTTTTTACCAAATTCAAAACTTTCATCATTTGACCTGCAGGGAAAAATCAGGACAACTTTACGCTTAGCATACTTTTTGTGGACACTATCAACTTGGAAAAAATGTCTAAGCATAATATTCACCATAGCTATCGGTAAAGATGTCGTAACTTTTGTAATTTAAAGAATAAACGGCATTTTTGACATTTTTTCACTGCACATCTCACAGAAAACAAATTGATTGAAAATGGATTTTTTTCTTACCTTGAAGAGCATACTTTTAGCTTTCCAGAACTGCCTTTTAAGGCGTTACCCCCACTTGTAACGCAAAAAAGGCCTTTTTCATGAATTTTTTTAAAGAAAACTACAAAACTTTTTTAATCGATCAATATACCATCTTAAAGAACACATTTTGAAGAACTTTCAGTAATTTTTTTATTGAAAAATATTAAATTGTTTAGTGGCAAATGGCCGTCAATGAAATAATGTTTTTATATACACGGTTTGCGGTGACCAACATTGCAGCGCAGTGGATCATCTGAAAAGAAAATGCGGATGGATTTAGTCAAATATAAGTATAAACTAATCTTTAATCGAAGGATTTTAAAAAATATTTATTTTTCACAAAATGGCGGACAGTCAAAGTTAATGGTTCGATTTTAACGAAAAAAAACGGCCGTTTTTTGGCTATAAAACGGCTATTTTTTTCGAAAAAAAAATCGAACGATTAAAGACTACATGTTTATGTATTAAATAAGCCTGCAAAATTTCAAGAAGATCGGTTCATTAGTGTTCGAGTAATCTTGGTCACCGACTTCAGAAATGCCATTTTGAGAAAAACGCGTTTAAAGTTTCAATTTCAGTTTACACGAAGAAATTTTTTTTTTTTTTTTGTAAACTTACATAGAGTCATCTATTCCGGGCCCATACAGAAGTATGGGCCCGGATACTTATACTTCAAAAAAATGCAATAAAAAAAAAGATTTTTTCAAAATCGCAAGTGGGGGTAACCCCTTAAATTCGTGTACGATGATTGGTTCATGAGTTATTGATTATTAAGGTCAAAAGTGTCATTTGACATTGATCATGTAATTGATATATACTTGTTTCAAAGTTCAAAATAGTAAGCGTGATCCAAGGAAAATACGTCTGATTGCGTCATTAATTAAACAAATTTTTCCTTGTCTGTACACCTTTTCGAAACAAAAATCGGAAATTTTCCTTTGCGACGTTTCTTTTGATTAATTAATAACAAAAGAGCAAACAATTATTTTAAGTAGAAGCTTGAAATCCAGAGATTCTAACCTTTGCAATGCTTTTTTAAATTTTCTCCTACGATGATTTTGCACGGAGATAGAGCAATTTAAAAATCACAAAAATTTTCATTTTTTTTGTGCTCTTAAACGGAGATAGAGCAATTTAAAAATCACAATTTTTATAATTTTTTTGTGCTCTTAATCTTTGTGATCCTAACTCCATGACGCTGAAGTTTGCATTGTTGGAATGGAACGAAAATGAATTCTTAAATGCTCAAACATTTTTTGGAACGAAAATGAATTCGCCTAAATGCCCAAACTGTTTTTGGTCGGTGCTGGCTGTGAAAATCTTTCAAACGTTTTACTCAATTTTTTAAAGATTCACGACCTCAATTTACAAAAAGAGGACGCTCCTTAGAAATACAAATAGAGAAATGGAAAATATAAATACATGCAACTCGACCGTACTTGAAATATTTTCGTAGTCAAGTTCAGGTCTTTCGCTCTTACAGTCTCACAATCCAATTTTTGTTCAAAGCATTTAAACAACCCAAAAAATTCCCACCTTCTAGGGCCAAACATTGCGAATGCATTACAGAACTATGTGAACAAGCTCGGCATCAATGAATATTCATTGTTTTGGAAAATTACATTTCCTGTCGTCAAGACAAATGGATTAACTTGAGTCAGCGCTCATAACTGTGTGTACGGTGAGTGCAAAAGCTGCACTTTGCAGTCTTTCTGCGCTTCTCAAGACGCACAAGCTTTTTGCAGATACTCCTAAGCCGCACACAAATTTCTCTGCCGCGTACTCGAAAGAAACTTTGTTCGCATATAAAAATTGGGAAAATCTCACCTTTCGTTATACTCGCAATAGTGCCCATGCGAAGAACTACAAGGGTTGGAGGCCACGATTCGTTAGACTTTCTCCACTGTACTGTCCACATGAAAACCTCTGAGTAACATTTCAAACTTTCTTTAGAGGGATTCAGTGAATCATCATAATATATTTCTTGCCGCTGAACAAAATGACAAGTTTGATAAACGGTCGAGCACGTTATTCAATTTTCCACAGCTTGTGAAACTTGTCATCTTGTTCAGCGGCGAGAGAATACTTATGATGATTCACTGAATCTCTCTAAAGAAAGTTATGAAATGTTAGTCAGAGTTTTTTACATGAACAGTAGTGTGGAGAAAGTCTAACAAGGCATTGTTTTTATCACTTGTAGTTTTTCGCATGGACACTATTGTGAGTACAGCGAGAGGTGAGGTTTTCCCAATTGTTATATCCGAACAAAGTTTTTTCGGTTGACGTAGGGTAGAAACGGGTTTGCGACACAAAAGAATCCCAAAAAAGCTTTCGTTTCTTGCACAGCGCATAGAGCACACTGCGAAGTCCAGCTTTCGCAATCATCGTACACGCAGTTAAGAGCACTGACGCAAGGCAATTCATCAATCTTCACGACACTATACATAATTATTTTAAGCAGTTATGGGCATTTATAGGAAAACTAATGCGAAGCTTGTTCAGGTTGTTATATTATGCGTTAGGCAAAATAACTGTCAAGCTCTGGGTCAATAAATTCTATAGAGCCGGATGCATTTTCTACAAAAAAACTTCACCGTCTATGATAAGACAAACGACATAATATACGATCCAAACGACGTGAATTCAAGAATTCCAGACTTACGAATACACGAATTGGCAATGACGTACGAACCTAGGTTATGCTCTGAGGGCACACAAAAGATACACATGAACGTCTGTCTGCGAATTTCTTAATTTTACATAAGCAAGTGAAAGAAATGAGCCCATTATTGAAGATTTATTTAACTTACTCTGCATCTATTTGCGTATCTTCCTCTGTTGCTGTTTCTCCGACGGATTCCGGGCGTGCGCCACGGCTAATATACGCGTGTTAGGATCAAACTAAATAATCCACACCTAAATTTGAAACGACGTGAAACTTTGTTAAATAAATGTTAAATAAATTTTTGGCTCTAATAAGAGCCATTTGTTTTCGTTTTTCACAACCGCGCGAATATCCGTGTCTGGTTATTCGAGCTGTCAACGCGACTGTATTAGAACCAGAGTTGTGAAAATAGTAATTTTAAAGTAATGCATTACTCATTACTTTGAATAATGTGTATTGGATAAGTTCTCCATTACAAATTACAAAAGTAATGTGTAATGGATGTGTGTTTCATCACAAATGAGAAAAGTAACGTGCAATGAATGCATGTGCCATTACAAATTTCAAAAAGTAATGTGTAATGGTTGCATGATCTATTACAAAGTTTAAAAAGTAGTGTGTAATGGTTGCATGATCCATTACAAATTTCAAAAAGTAATGTGCAATGGTTGCATGATCCATTACAAATTTCAAAAAGTAATGAGTAATGGATGCATGTTCGATTACAAATTACAATTGATAAAAAGTAATCTGTAGTGGAGAATATCCCATTACAAATAACAAAATTGCCGTGCTTGCATTAGAAATTTGCACATTTGCTAAAAGTTGCTGTCTTATTATTTAATTTCGCTCACTAAAAGTTCTTTCAAGACTAATTCATTTTTTTTGCTTGAAGCACAATAATGCAGACGAAAAACGTTCAAATTAGAAGTTCGCACATTACTTTCACCTTGCTGTTTTACACAGACAAAGCTATCTACACGAGAAAGTCGATACTTTTAAAGACATGGACGAAGTTGTAAGCAAAAGCTGGTTACAAATAATGAAAAAAACTGCATATTGAAATTGATCTGATATGATATATTGTCTCGCATGATTTTGCGACGTTTTGAGATATATAAGAATTTTTCGAGCATTAACATTGAAAACTGGAAAACAAATTCTTTTTATCACAAAGCTTTCTCTTTAAAAAAGCAAAAATTATGTGTAATGAATGCGTGCCTCATTGAGCATTGACAAAGTAATATACCATGAATAAATGCAAAGAGCAATTACTATTATTATGATCAATTGATAATGGATATCGATTATAAAAGCAACGTGTAACAGATTACGCGTTGCAAACTTATAAAACTCCACTTCAAATTCGAATAGATCGAAACTGTTTGGTCTACTGAACAATCCATTCAAGGAGTTATAAATTTCAAACTATCTATATAGTTATCTGAAATAATAAAATAGGTATATCATGCAGAAACTATATAAAGCGACATGTTTTGTTTCAGTAACTTGTATTCATTTTTGTTATATTACTTATATTATTATTTACATCTTTTATTATTAGCTAGGTTACGTATATTTTATTAGAATGCTTATAATTGTGTTGAGTATAATTTCTTCCGCCTATTCTGCGGATTCGTGAGATACATGAAACATCATCTTAGCCACTCTTTTCTCGTTCTCTCTCGATCTTTTTCTCGCTTCTGTCGTTATAATTGTAACACGAGTTTTTTTTAACGGCCATATTTATTTTTCTAATGCACAAAACTCAATTTTGACCCCGGATTCTGAAAGAGTGCACATAAAAGTATGGGAGATCATGACTTTGTATTGAGAAGTAATTTTTTTTGATGATACAAATCTGGCTTGTATAAACCTTTTTTTTGTGTTGTCGAGTTTTATGCAGAAGAAAAACGAATTTTCTTAAAACAAATTGCAATTAGCGAAATAAAATAATGAGATAGCAATGTGCAAATTTCTAATGTGAGCACGGCAATTTTTCTATTTGTGATGGAATATTCTCCGCTACGAATTACCTTATTGTAATTGTATTTTGTAATGAAGCACTCATTAATCATACATTACTTTTTCAATTTGTAATGGAACATGCGTCCATTACACATTACCTTTTGAAATTTGTAATGGATCATGCAACCATTACACATTACTTTTTGTAATTTGTAACGGAACATGCATTCATTGCACATTACTTTTCTTATTTGTAATGGAACACACATCCATTACACATTACTTTTGTCATTTGTAATGGAACATATGTCCATTACACATTAGTATTGTAATTTATAATGGAACGTATATCCATTACACATTACTTTTGTAATTTGTAATGGAACATATATCCATTGCACATAACTTTTGTAATTTGTAATGTATACAGGAATGCACAATGAAAATAATGCATTATTCACAACTCTGATTAGAACACACACACACACCCACACCCACACACACACACACACACACACACACACGCGCGCGCGCGCACACACACACACACACGCACGCACGCACACACACACACATATATATGTTTCAAGCAGGGTGTAGTTCGAGTCGTACCGTTCGAGAAAGCAGGGGCGTTGTTGTGCTTTTTTCCGCTAGAGTGTTAATCAATTCACAAAACGACGTATGTACTATGTTTACGACATGAGCCAACGGCTTTATTTCATTCAATGAACGACAATGAACGAGTGTGGAAGAACTTTTGGGGTCAAAAGTCACTTATGTAAATTATGAGATCTGGAGATTGAGTGGACGAATCGAAAAATAGCTCGAACAAAGTAGATAGGAAAAAATCATATTACATTGGTAACCTTTCATTAGATTTTCGATTTGTTGCCGCATTTTCGCGTAATGTCGAGACAACGTCAAAAGTCGTCTGCTAAAAGGCCATCTTACTGTATAAAGAGTCGCGGCGTGTCACCAGTTCGTCAGTGGCGTCGAGATTGGTGACGTTGTCAGTGGCGAAGAATTTTTTTTTATACTTGGCGTCAAGACGCTGCCGCGTCTCTTAATTACTACTTTTGGCTGTTTCATGGTGTTTTTTTAAAGGGTTACGTGGGTTTGAAAAATAAAACAAAAACTATTTTTTTAAATTTTATTATCTGATAGTACAATATGTCTCAAATATTCTCCCCAATTTTCAAGTCCATCAGAGTAAAAGTCTAGGAGAGAGAGCCTTAGGGAATTTCCCCCGCATTTTTCTCAAAATACTATTTTTGAAGTCGGTGGACACGATTTCTCAAAAACGAATGCACCCATCTTAATGAAATTTTACACACTTCTTCAAAATAGCCTTAACTAGTGATTGAACGAAGTTTTTTTTTTTTATTACAACCAACTTTACAAGGATACACGTAATTATACCAAAAATAAAGCTATTTTGTATAGAACTCTGCCAAAAATTCAATTTTTTTTTGGTTTAATCCTTCGTTCAATCACGAGCTTCAATCTAATCTACTAACAGAAATAAAATTGTTTTTTAAATTTCAGATAAAGCTATCATGAGTTATTCTGACCACCACGAGGACACTTTTTTTAGGGGTCTTCGGAAACCAGATCCTACCGGCTGAATTTCCCAAATGTTTGAATGAAATTTTTTTTTATATTGTTGAAATTCTGCTTTTTCATGGGCTTAACATTTTAAATAAAATAATTGATGTATTATATTTCTTTTAAATAGAGAAAATACGCTTTTTTGGCTTCGAAACCCCCGTAAGCCCGTAAATTAATCTTTAAAAATGGCAGAGGTATGGCACGGTCTTCTAAACGGGTTGCGGTGGATGTTGTCAAACGGCGTGACACGTAGCGTTACCGGGATGAATCTGAAAATAACCAACGCATTTTTTTCTTTCATAAACACTCATACGCAGAATATCAACCAATAAGAAGTCAGATATGTTGAAAATCGATGAAATGGTACGCTTTGAAACAAACAGGTTGAATTTTTCGAAAAAAGCTGCATTTTACAATAAAATATATGTTTTTCTTTCATTTTCAAAAACAATTAGGTTAACGTTTCAGACAATAAGACTAGAACGATTTATACCAAATGTCATCAGAATCGGTCGATTAGTTTTTTCAGCTTACGTCACGCCAGTTTTGAAAATGCAGTTTAGAAGACCGTGTCATACCTCCACCATTTTGGAAAATGAATTTCCAAAAAATAATATGCCACATCCAAAAGTAGTAATAAAACATACCCTAGAACTCAAAAATGGTGAAAAAATCTTTCCTTAAAAAAAATCATGAAAATCAACAAATTTTTTCTTCGCCTGAAAGTATCTGCCCGCTTAATGGAGCGTCAAATACCAAAGCGAACGTTTCTTTTTTGTAACCGTGGTTGAAGCAAGTTTTAATAAATCGATGGTAAATAATACACGTGGACAGGATCTTTCGTTAAATCAATGGAAGCTACGGGATGGAGACTGCGTTTAAAATCCAATAGTTTCTATTGCCAGATTTGTTAGCATACGACTACGTTATATTACAACAGCATTCAATTTATAGGCGTACAATAATATTCTTATGTGAATAAATGAAAATAAAAATAAACTGTACAGCGACGAGAATAGCTTCACTTCGTTTCATATGACGCCTCTAGACAATACGAAGGCAAAATCCGGGATCAACTACATGTTGGACTTCGCATTGAAGTAGGGTAGTTTTTGACAACCACCGACGATTCCTAAAATTTGGCATGTAACGTTTTAAGGGGTTTTCACACTTTAGACGCTAAGAAGGCTATTTTTGTGAATTTTTTGGATAGGTTTATAATACAGATATTGATATAAAAGTTGTTACATTTAATATGTACACTTTTGAAATAAATAGGAAAAAAAATTATGTATTTATGTAACCCAAACAAACTTTAAACGCGTTTGTCTCAAAACAACGTTTTTCGACGGCTTGTTGATAAAATCTTCGAAACTAATGAACCAATCCTTATGAAATTTTTACCACATATTCTTTACACCTATAGCTGTAGTGCATATCAAGGATTAAAAAAAAATTTGATTACTATTTTTTTGCCGAAAACGGTCAAAAACACGTTTTTTTAAAGGTCCGCCATTTTGTTATTTTTGCATATATCAAACATTGTATGATATGCGCTATAGCCATTAACATACTGAATCTACAACCGTTTGATTGTTTGTTTCGGATGATCCATCTCCGAGATTTCATCAACAGCGCAGACCTACAATTTTTTTAGGACATTTTTTTAACTACCATTTACGTCTGTAAATAGTGACCTAAATAAATATATATTTTTTAAAAATGTATTTCGACAGTAATATCTATAATATAAACCTATCAAAAAAATTTCCTGAAAATACCTTTTTTTAGCGTCCAAAGTGAGAAAACCCCTTAAGTGTAATGTCGAAAATATTGCAGATCGAACCGAGTAAAAAAAAATGTTTTCCCAAATGTTATTCCGAAACTTATCCTTTCACAGTAACTGCTATCAGTTGACTTAAAAGTATTCAAGGAATTTAATTTTTACGAATCATATCAAATGTTCAAACCAAAGATTTACAAACATGGAGGGGCAAGAGTGGGGGTCTGTAAGATGACGAGTATTGTGAGACTTCATCGATAGTAATTCGATCGTTCGATTGTACCCAGGTTGGCCAACCAAGCTCGGAACGAATGGCGCACCGTCAGCACAAGTCAGATCAACACGCTAAGGACGTTCACCAAGAGGAAAAACGGAAGCATTGGGAATGGGATGATTTACAATGGAACGAGATCAGTCTGACCCTTCAATCTTCCCACTATGTCAATGGACAGTTGAGTCTCCGCTGCATTGTCAAAATACCGGATATTTACAATGCAACGAGCGAGGTGCAACTTGGCGCAGGACTCCGTGAACCAGTTCCAGAAAGAGGTGAGCTGAATCAAAGAATCTCGTTGAGAACTCAAACAATTTCAACATCGCGTAACTGGACAATGGCAATAAACTGCAATTGCGTTTGCCTATTTTGCTAAAGTAATTATCTAATAACACTGCTCGACTATTATTACGTGTGGGATTTCTTTACATTTCCCATGGTGAAAGTGTTTTCGCGTGTCGTACAAAAAATCATGGTTCTAAGATTGAATAATACGAGAACAGTTTTCACTATTATTCTAGAATATACTATGGAAGAATAATAAAAGCGTTAAGGCGGGAGCCTGGATTGGAAGGTCCAAAAATGCTTTTTTTTCGGGAATTTTGGTAAAAGGGAAAAAACAAGTGAGTCCAGTAAACATTGAGGTATCTTTTCATGTAGGTATATTTAAAATGTATAAAAAAATATTTTAACATGAAGGAATAAATGACTGCAGATTTATCAGCTTATTCCATGTGCGTCCCACTGCAGTCCCCAATCGGCGGGAAAGATGCAGCTCGTAATTCTTGACTGAAACAAAAAAACCAATAAATTTTTTAATTGTCATATATTTTTTTCTGGGTGAATTAAGAAAAAGATGAAAAAATCGTGAAATTATAACCTTTCTCAGGTTTGAAAAAAGGTGTTTGAAAAAACACTTTAACGTGACATAAAAATTATTTAAAAAGACTTTTTCAACGACTTTTTCAATTCACTTAAAAGAGATTTTCATACCTAAGAAAATAAACGTTGGTTTTATTCAAGAGGTCGTTTAGTTTTTATGCTATCACGCCTGCCAAGTTGGAAAAATCGTGAAAATGAAAACTGGAGAAAATGCGTTTCAAAGTTTTCAATAGGAGGAAATATCAATATCAAATATCAATCGCTTCTCTGCTTTCGGCCTTGTATCTTCGAAAATATTTACAATTGGCCTCTGTAACTTTGTAAATATATTCTTGGATAGTTTATCTATCAATTGAAGCAATTTAAAAAAACCGTTTTTTCGGACCTTTTATTCAGGCTTCGGCCTTAGCACTCGAAAGTAATCCAACAAATAGATATTGCTGGGGTTACATGTACAGTAGTCTGTGGATGTTACAGTGATCAACAAAACCGGTTGCAGATGCCTCCAGTTTCTGTAATATGCATGTCTATATAGATATATGTAGCGTGCTATGCACACTCATCAGTATGCATACAAATTCAGCGTTAATTCTGGCGTTTCCAACAAGCCCTGCAATGTCAGATCAACAAAGGTTTAACATCTCCACATCCTGAAAGTGTTATTTGTCAACATTGTTTCCTCTGTATTCGTTAATATTTAACTGCATTAGGGAAATTCTCTGAGAGTGAATATGCCACCGAACATGACTGAGGCAATTTTTGAGCCTCGAGCCTTATCGAGAAAATGAACAGCATTATAATATATTACTATCACCTACACTATAATTATATGGTGAATAAGAGTGAAATTTTCCAAAAAGTTTATTTCATACATGATTTATCTACACACACACACACACACAATCTGAAACATTCTGCAAGGATTTTCCATAATGTTTTTTTTTCTCATCTTATCTAATGGTAAACCAAAATCCTATACGAACGCATGTAAAGTTGACATAAATTAAAAATGTTATCATACTGCAACGGGTTAGTGGATCGATACCCAAATTTGGCATACAGGCTTAGAACAAACTACATCATAATGCATCCAATCATCGCCATGGTAGAATTTTTATGGTAATACCTTATATCCTTAAGGCCTTAGGCCACAGTAACGGGTACAAAATTATGTGCGAATTTAACCATTTTGTTTCGCATTAACAAGTAATTCACTCATAAAATTAATTACACATTTCTTTAGTATAAATATCAAGCTGTTAGAAAATATATATATTTTTTTCGATGTGCAAAATGGCCTACTACTAATATTTTCTTTTGTTTTTTTAGGCGCTCCGCCGCGTGACATTTAGCATCCACAACTTTTGACCTAGAACAAAAAGCAAAAATTCTTGTCAATCTACATTAGAATACCTAGAGAAGTACGTACGGAATTTAAAAAATATTGTTTAATCCAAAAGTTGTAGGTATTGGAACTTAAGAAATGAATTTTCAGTGAAAAAATTCGTTATAACTGCTCATAAACTCATAAAGTGAAAAGTTTTCGATTAATCAGAAATTCCGTACGTACTTCTCTGCGAAATGCAATAAGGAACATAACGTTTAAATTTGAAATGAATCGAGTGAAAATTGTTGAAGTTATTTGTCACGACAATTGGAAAAAAGCTGTTTCGAAAAGTTTCGAGTAGTCGGCCATTTTGTACATCGAAAAAAAAATACATTTTTTCTAACAGCTTGATATTCATACTAAATAGATGTGTAATTCATTTTATGAGTGAATTACTTTTTCATACGAAAAAATTGTTAAATTCGCACATGATTTTATACCTGTTACTGTGGCCTAAGGCCTTAATTCGATTAAAATATAAGGTACAACCTTATTTTCTCACATACTCAACTCCATCAGTAGGTCATAAAGATGGTCGGATTTTTTTGGCGAATTATGCACGCTACAATTCCGGTGTATGTGCGCGCGCGCGTGTGTGTGTGTGTGTGTGTGTGTGTGTGTGTGTGTGTGTGTGTGTGTGTGTGTGTGTGTGTGTGTGTGTGTATGTGTGCATGTGTGTTACTTCACATTTTCGGAATACGGCCCCAAGGGACTTTCGTGTCCGCTACAGTCATACATGTCTAAAGTATCACGATACACGTATAAGCGTACATGAAACGGGAGAAGCGCGTACAAGTAACCCGTACAATTTAGCTTCATGACGTGGAGTTATATATGTACGTGGGACACCTACAGATATGTGTATTGCAGCTTCCACACGATAGAGTAGGTCGATGTTGTAAGTTGGAACTAGAGAATGACAGGCATATTATATATTAGAGTAGGCTACAAGACCTTACGTGTATTCCTCTACCTGTACACGTACTGCAGGTCTCGAAGCTTCCTTAAGTCAAAACAACTATAGATCGTTGCTGTGCAAGTATATCGCATCGAGCCTCAAAAGTTTTCATGTACAGTTCACAGTGACTTGATATTCTCAGCTTCGCCCATGCTTACTTTGCACACTTCGTAACACGATCATATGAAATGTATATACTTCGTTATACGCGAAGAAAAATGATCTAAAAATATAATGAAAAATAGCAAGGGATGCGGATCAGCATCCCTTGTTATTTTTGCACGCACTTATACTCTTTGTAATCGAGGGGCTACGTCTACCTAGAGGCCCAAAAAAAATGGCTAAATTCCGATTTTTCGGGGAAACGAATTTTTTTTAACACAAAGGTACATATATTGAGGGCCTTAAAAGAAATCACAAAAAAATACAGAAAAATAACAAAAACATGGCCGCTGACAGATGATACATTGTTTTTTGCGACGTTTGGGGGTGGACAGTCTCCAGCTCAAACGGTATATCTGAACTCTAAAAACCAAACGGGTTATTTAAGTTAACAATTAATACAAGTCGTTGACGATCGTCGATTTAGATCAGTCACAGACATGAACCAAACTGCTGTGCAATCAAAATAGAAATAGAAGTCACGTGAAACGGCAGATAATAAAAATCAGTCACAATAAATTATTATACTCAACGATAAACTGGAATAAAAAAATTTGCGCAAATTTCGTAGATTTAGACATTTTTACATTTTCTCTGAGAGTCGCGGCTACGGAAATTCTTCTGCTGGTCCGATTTTTCATGGTATTGAAGGTTGCATCATTGGAACGCAACGAAAATATTTTTCTTCCTATTGCCTATTTTTTATTCTGATCATTTCAAAATTTTTCTAACATTCTTTTAGAGATCCATAGCCTGTACCTGCAAAAAAAATCGCATAGGAGCGAAAATAAAGAAATTAAAAAATAATGAACTTTCGTTGAACTTCAACGATGCAAACTCCACCACCATGATTTTTCTCACTTTTATCATGAACGTTTTCTTAAAAAATTCGGTGACCCCTGTTTTTGTTGTCGTTACGGAACCTTTAGAATTTTTTTTCGCGCGTTAAGCCGTTTTTGTCAGGCGTCTAGAGTTATTTGGTGTATAAATTGTTAGGTAGAAATGTGGCCACCGTGTCATCTCCATGAAGTGCCGTATAAATTAAACGATTTTTGGAGTCGTAAATGTTCGTTAAGAGTTCGGTGATAGGGCTTGAAATTTTGCCAGTATACTGGGATTCGTTTTACTTGATCATAGACGAAAATCAGTTACGTGTTAAGTATGCGGGTTCGTGGGTGGAATATCTTAAATCTTTTAAGACAACGAAGAATTTCACTTTCTTAAAAATAAGAAATGAATCAACTATTTCCCTTGTTAACGCTCTTGATGTATTGATATCCTCGAAATGGGCGAACTTTGTACATTTTTCATCTCATTGCGATGACTGTTACAAATGTCACAAGCATATAGCGCGTGAGTCTTCATTATGTACGCCAGAGACTGAGATCACTCATTTATCAAATGAAAATAATGGGCTTTCGTAAAACGGAAAGCGAAGGCGCTCCTACATTTCTCGGGATGGTTAATAATAAGATGTTGAAGCTTGCATTGTCGGAATGCAACGAAAATGATTTTTTTCGCATTTTTTTCCTTTTCTAAAAAAAATTCTAAATTCTTTTTTATTTTTTATTTCTTCGTTTTTATTACTATCTCAACCGTTTTTTTTCCAAGTTTAGGTAATGGGACCCTAATAAGGATCTTAAAAAATGTTTCAGTGATTTTTATAGCCCAAATGCGCAAAAAAATAGGGGAAAAGCAAAATAAATATTCATTTTCGTTGCATCCCAACGGTGCAAACTACAATACCATAATCACGCAAACATTTCTTTAGGATTCTTATTTAGGGATCTACAACAAGTCTGCAGAATATGATTTTGGATAAAAATGAGAATAAGAAATTTAAAAGGATTTTCGTTGCATTCCAACGATGCAAACTTCGGCCCCATTTAATAACGGCGTCTGCGGATTTTGATAGAAGCGATCACCATAGAGGCCGCAAACAAATCAGCAAAAAAATGAGTTCTTCCACCGCCCTAGCATAAAAAACAATGAGCTTTTTTAAAATTTCCTTCAAGCTTGTACTTTATAGAATAGTTTAAGCCAAGGTGGAACGCAAATTCTGAAAATGTATCGTATGATAGTGCTTCGAACGTAGCGTCACGTGCAACAGACACCTGGTTCACCTGGCAGACGGCGAAGGCAAACACGTTTTTACAAAATAATAAACATAAAGCTCTCCTTCATTCAGACGTTGAGAAAACTTCTTGACCCGTTTATGGAAAATCAAGCTCCGATAATTTATTAACACGTTGTCTCGGCACCGAAAAATACTTCGAATGGTTTGAAAATGATTGAGAACGTGACAAATATCTCTACAAACATATTCAACGAGTGGTATCACAATGAACTACTGATGATGCAAGTTTTTGGTGCAAAAATCAGACCGAATGCTCAGAGAAGCTGAGCGGGGTTAGACAAAAGTCGTATCTGCATCGCTCATTTAGAAACCGAGCAAGCAACAAAAGAGGCAAGAAAAGTAATCGAGTGGCTTAAAAAGATACAAAGGACGCTATTTCGTCTGCAGAAGCGATACTGTTCGGGCCAGGAATTGCAAACGAAAGGTATATTTGGAAATTTACTTTTGATCGAACATGAAACTCGTACTGATTTTTCGTTTTTCTCGGACAAACCTTTTTTACGTTGACCGTCAAAAGTCTCAAAAATTACGCGTCCGATTTACTTCCATTTTGGTAGACATATTTTTGTAAGACTATCTAAAGTATAGCATGAGATTTTTGCGATACGCTTAAGGAGTCTTCTCACTTTAGATGCTAAAAAAAATTATTTTCGTGAATTTTTTTGATAGGCCTATATTATAAATATTGATGTAAAAGTTGTTACACTTGATATACTTTTGAAATACATTTTTCAAATATTGTTTATTTAGTTAAGTCACTATTTATAGACGAAAATGGTAGTTAAACAAATTGTAGGTCTGCGCTGTTGATGAAACCTCGGAGATGAGTCATCCGAAACAAAAAGATCAAACGGTTTTAGATTCAGTATGTTAATGGCTATAGCGCATATCATACGATTTTTTATGTATGCAAAACTAACCAAAACGCAGACATAAAAAAAAACAAAAAAACGTATTTTTACTGTTTTTGGCACAAAAAATACTAAATATAAAAATTTGAAAAAAAAAATTCCTCATATTCGCTATAGCTATAGTTGTCAAAAATATGTGGTCAAAATTTCACAAGGATCGGTTCAGTAGTTTCGAAGATTTTATCAACAAGCCGTCGAAAAACGTTGTTTCAAGAAAAACGCGTTTAAAGTTTGTTTGGGTTACAAACAAACTTTAAACGCGTTTGGGTTACCCAAGCAAACGCGGTTTGTTTGGGTTACACATTACAAAATTTGTTTATGCATTTCGAAAGTGTATTTATTAAGTGTAACAACTTTTATATCAATATCTATAATATAAACCTATCAAAAAAATGCACGAAAAAAGCCTTTTTAGCGTCTAAAGTGAAAAGACCCCTTGACACTGTTTGTTTATAATAATGTTCCAGTTATCAACTTTTTGGGCCATACCAAACAGGAGTTGTACTGAACACAATTAAAAAAAAATCATCACTATTCCATACCACAGCTATGATGTCACAGAAAAAGAATATTTTTTCCTAGACGAACCTGGAGCTTGGAAAACTAACAGCCATTAATGAGTGAAGATTCTCAGGAGACAGCGCGTCATTTATACATTTTTTTAATATTTAAGAATAAAATTTTCATATATTGTCATTGAGTATATGCTGTAAACATAGAAATTGAAACCTTTATTTTTCATTTCTTTAAGGGGTTACATGGGTTTGAAAATGTCAAAAAATCCTTTTTTCAATTCGATTATCTAATAGTACAATATGTCTAGAATATTCTCCCAAATTTTGAAGTCTATCGGAGTGAAAGTCTAGGAGAGAAAGCCTTTCGGAATTTCCCCCGTTGGGAAAGACCGGCCGGGAGCGATGCAGGTAATCGCATTTTTCTCAAAATACTAGTTTTGAAGTTGGTCGACGCGATTTCACAAAAACTAATGCACCGATCTTATTGAAATGTTGCACACTTCTTCAAAATAGCATTGACTAGTGATTGAACGAAGTTGATAAAATCTTCGAAACTACTGAATCGATCGTTATGAAATTTTAACCACATATTCCTTACAACTATAGTTATAGCGCATATCAAGGATTTTTTTTATATGTTCATGTTTTCATTTTTTGCCAAAAACGGTGCAAAAGACACGTTATTTTTTGTTTTTTTTTTCGAAAAAGGTCCGCGATTTCGTTATTTTTGCATACTACATTAAAAATCGTATGACATGCGCTAATAGCCATTAAGGCGTTACCCCCACTTGTAGCGCAAAAAAAGGCCTTTTTCATGAATTTTTTTAAAGAAAACTACAAAACTTTTTTAATCGATCAATACACCATCTTAAAGAACACATCTTGAAGAACTTTCAGTAATTTTTTTATTGAAAAATATTACATTGTTTAGTGGCAAATGGCCGTCAATGAAATAATGTTTTTATATACACGGTTTGCGGTGACCAACATTGCGCCGAAGTGGATCATCTGAAAAAAAATGCGGATGGATTTAGTCAAATATAAGTATAAACTAGTCTTTAATCGAAGGATTTTAAAAAATATTCATTTTTCACAAAATGGCGGACAGTCAAAGTTAATGGTTCGATTTTAACGAAAAAAACGGCCGTTTTTTGGCTATAAAACAGCCATTTTTTTCGAAAAAAAAATCGAACGATTAAAGACTACATTTTTATGTATTAAATAAGCCTGCAAAATTTCAAGAAGATCGGTTCATTAGTGTTCGAGTAATCTTGGTCACCGACTTCAGAAATGCCATTTTGAGAAAAACGCGTTTAAAGTTTCAATTTCAGTTTACACGAAGAAAATATTTTTTTTTTGTAAACTTACATAGAGTCATCTATTCCGGGCCCATACAGAAGTATGGGTCCGGATACTTATACTTCAAAAAAATGCAAAAAAAAGAAATCGATTTTTTCAAAATCACAAGTGGGGATAACCCCTTAACATACTAAATATAAAACCGTATGATTTTTTCGTTTCGGATGATCCATCTCCGAGATTTCATCAACAGGGCAGACCTACAATTTTTCTAGGGCATTCTTTTGACTACCATTTTCATCTATAAATAGCGACTTACATAAATAAACAATTTTTTTTCAATGTATTTATTAAGTGTAATGACTTTTATATCAATATCTATAATATAAACTAATCAAAAAAATTCATGGAAATAGCCTTTTTTAGCGTCTAAAGTGAAAAGACCCCTCAATCGATAGTGAAAGTTTCGGAATATCTCATTTTTCGTATATGGTAAATGAGCCCAAGGTTCAGGCGACTTTCCGCTATAGATAAGTTTTCTTTTCTCTGATGGTCCGTTTCGTGCCCCTGTGGGCTTTAATGACCCAATCCCTTTCGTACCACACTCGTCAATTCGCTAGTTTCAATTCCGTACAGACCCCTCGCAGTGTTGCCCGCAGCCAGTCTCCCCTAATGCACTATTCTACCACATTCGCACGAAGGCACAGGAAAACTCTGAAAAACCAGCGCCGATAATGGTGGCCGTATTTTACAGAGTTTCAGTTGCAATGCCACTGCAAATTCAGTAGACCTGCAGCAGTAGGCTCGCATGCCAGTGTGCGACTGAATAGTCACCCATCCAAGTATTGGACTAGGCCAACACTGCTTGCCTTGGGGGACTGTTGCAGCCGCGCACATACGTATGTGCCCGTGTTCAGTACAATTATGCATGCTGTGTAGGAAACAAAAATATTTTCGGGTGAATTTGAGGTCGCATGCGATCGGTACGAAACGCGTCCATGCCAAAAGCCGCACAAGTTCTCGCTATCGGGCCTTTGCATACCTGATTATTCCAGACGTTCTGCCCTCCAGAGTAAACTACTTGGCGTAAGCCCCGCGAAACCGCACCAGGGCAATTCAGGTTCTTGTTATGTGCATGCACATCGAGCCGCGCACATATGCATATATGTAAAAAGTCGCATTCTCCAGATCCTACCTGGTAACGTTTCAACGCCCGCTTATCGACTCGTTTTCTTCACACTACCGCTTTTCTTGTTACGCTTGGCAATCTTATCCCCGTGTGTGTTTCTCTTATTCAACTCCACCTCCGGGGTCTCCGCACCCCGCCGATAAGAAAATCCCGGCAGGGTAGAGCTTACCTGCCGTAACTTAAATATATGCAGATGTATGTGTGTGTGTGTGTGTGTATATATACATATACACATATATATATATATATATATATATATATACGCATACACACATATATACAGGGCGTTAGGAAGGTCGATGCAAAGCCTTAAGGGGGTGATAGGTCACCTCGTTAGGAACATATCTAACCTAGGTTACCTCAGTCCAAAGTCTAAGGATTTCGAGTTATCATGGTAAGTATGATTTTTGGAAATTTTTCCAAAATTAGGTACTAACTCCTCTTGTGTTAATGCTATTTAAAAAAATAGTATTAACATAAGAAATATTTTTATTTTTTGACAAGTTTTTAATTATTCAACACGTCCCATTTAGTTAGTTGTGTGAATACAGATGATTGTTTTGGTGTTTGTCGATCGAATAAACATTAAGCTAAGACGCAAATAAGTTTTTAATTACCAATTATTATCTGATTGAATATTATGAACGAGTTAGTACCTAATTTTGGGAAATTTTCCAAAAATCATACTTACCGTGATAACTCGAATTCCTTCGATTCTGGACTAACAAGGAACATCCCTCAGGTGACAACCTTCGATTTTGTTGAAATTTGGATATGTTATAAAGCACCAAAAAGTAAGCGATACGTATTTTTTTTATCGCCGGAAAAACGGTTTTAAGAGGTGAAACCAATCCTCGAAAATAGGGGTGTTTTTCGTTTTTCGTCGATAACGTTATCGTTCTCATCTCCAATGTATAGTGCACAAAAAAATAAACATTGTTGCAATTTGCATTTTTGAAATATCTCGTACCGTTAAAACGTTATCGACGAAAAACGAAAAACATCACTATTTTTGAGGGTGCTTTTCAGTCCTTAAAACCGTTTTTCCGCCGATAAAAAAATACGTATCGCTTACTTTTCGGTGCTTTATAACATATCCAAATTTCAACAAAATCGAAGGGTGTCACCTGAGTGATGTTCCTTGTAAGGTAACCTAGGTTAGATATGTTCCTAACGAGATGACTTATCACCCCCTTAAGGCTTTGCATCGACCTTCCGACTACCCTGGATATATATATATCTGTGTGTGTGTGTATGAATAATGACTTTTAAGCATGCTCTATTTACATTTTTTAAAGTTTGGAAAGCAGTAACTCTTTCTTTATGACAGGGTAAAAAATCAGGACTTTTCGTCCTCGTTCGAATGCCGCGATGCGGATTTCGTCCAAAAAGATATGTTGTCCGGGGAAAAGATCATTTTAATTAATTAAACCTTGGCCATGCGATATTGCGTTCATGTAGGCTGGAGGGGATCAAGTACATGACTTTTAATTCCTCTTTTCAATCTCTAGGTGAAGACTTTATTTTATTTTTTTATTTTTTAGCCCTCAGATATTGGCTATTTGAGATAATAAAAACTCTTTTATGCACGAACGGAAAGGTATTAACGGAGCAATAGATTTAGGTATTTATCCATGCACACATTTTTTTTGCATAAACGTAAAAAACGTATGCCAATTGCTTGAAAGTTAGTAGATTGTCTCGTCTTAAAAATTCATGTAAAATCTCCCTAAAAAACACGTTATATAAAAGTGGCACGCCATTTCATTCCGCACCAGGTTGCACACGTGGTTCATTAGAACGATTGAGGCAGGAGGGATATAAAGATCTGAAGATCTAGTTGGAAGCATACATACATAATCAATTTTGGAGTATATAGAGCCCTTACCCAATTTAAATTATACTATTGGACCTTGTAAGACTCATCGATAAAAATGCCATTTTGGTTTGATTTTTAACCGGGTTTTTTCCGATTGCTTTCTTCATTTTCAATCTCAGGACCTTGAAGTATTATTGTACCTTAGAAAATGTGACGTTTTCCTATTTCCTCGATTATTTTAATGAACTATGTACCAAAGCTATGGTACAAAAACTGGCAGCCTAAGTTTTGATCACCTCAAATCCCTTCGCTGGCAATGTCACTATTAATTCAAGTCTTTTTTCAAAATGTATAAGAATTTCAAAGAAAAGAACAATCGAACAACTCCCGAGTACTTGGAATACGTATTCTACGTCTGGCAAAAAACAATTTGGTAAATTATTTCTTTTCCGAAATGCAGGGAATGTTAAACCGAGCATCTGTTGAACGCGCTATGCCATAAGCATCGTAAAACATAAATCATAGACGCATATTCCGAATCAAATTTTTCACTGCTCGGCATGCAATTATATTCATTTTTCACTATCGCCAAACGACGTGAAAAAAAAAACGATATTTTTGGCCTGTCGATACCCAAATATCTGAATTTTTCATTGACTGTAATCGATGCAATGAAGCAAATTCATTTTTTGGCGTCACCGACACGTATAGGTAGGCTACTTTTTTAACCTGAAGCATTATTTTCATACTTTTCATTTTTGTTCTGTAGATGCAAGTCGTTTTTATTAAATAGATTTTTATTTATTCCAAATAAATGTATTCGCCGTAGCTCCTCGCGTCCCTGGACTTGGTTTCGAGACGCGGCCGCGTCGCTTAATGCACATTTTTACATGTTTATGTATTTACAAATTTACATATTTTATATTTACATATTTACATATTTATAAAAATAATAATAGGAAGTTTTTGTAACATTAATAATACTCATATTTTCACGCTCTGGGTTCGCCGACGAACCCACAATTCGCTTCAACAACTGTCCTGCACATTCGAGACCATCGTTTGACGAGGGACACCATTGTAAAATTTATGAAAAATCGATTTTTTTGGAAACACTTTAAAAAAATCCTTTAAACCTTCAAAAATATTATGCATATTCGTTTATAGCTGAAAAAAAAACAGTTCTAAAGTGGTTTTCGAGCTATTTTTAGGGGAGTCTCCGACCGCTGAAAAGCGCCTTCGGTGATGCTACGCCGATAGACGCAGTTCTAACGAAAAGCCTCAAAATTGAGGCTGTTATAGGTTATTGTAGGTAGGTTCCGTGCATCAGCGAACTTTAAAAGAGTTTTTCTCAAAATAACTTTTTCAAAATTGTTGACTTAAATTCACGAGCTTCTTTTATATATCAAAAAGCCGTGCTAGGACGAAGGAATTTTGTTGTTCATTGCATCTTTTTTTTATCAACGAAAATAGAACGTTTTTTTTACCGATTGATACACAAATTGATACTTCGAGTTAGGACTGCACCAATTTCTTCAAAATCAATATGTTATTAAATCCTTCGTGCAAGCACTACATAATTTAAGGCAAAAACTAAATATGTTTGACTTTTTAATTCTTCATGATTTGTTTCCGAGCAGTGTTGTGTCACCGCGAGGAACGTTTTTCAAACAGCGGTCTCCACAAATCATTGTATTTACCCCATTTCTAAGTATTTTCCAATACAACATTTTTAAACGATACTTAAAACCATACTCTTCAATGGAAAAAAATAGACTTGCACACGTTTTCCCAGAAAAAAATCCCCCTTTATTTCCGGCCATGAGCTAAGTGTAACCCGTCAGCAAAGTCGAAACAATGCAAAATAATACAACAGAACATTCCTGTTTATATTATTACCTAGCGGATGAAGAGCAGAAAAAGGTCGTGTCTTTTTTTCTTCGAGTCCTCATTAAGGGCGAATTGAAAAACAAAGTTTTATTTTGATTAAATAACCTTTACTATGGTCAAAATGTTTTTTTTTTTAAGAAAAACTCCGCACCTGGATAATTGAAGAGGGAATAACAAATTGTTACAAATAGTTACAGAGCTTGCGAAAGTTACAAAAGTGCAGATACAACATTCTCGAGGATGTCACACACATACATGCACGCGTGCTCGCCCGCATATCTTGATTTCTAAGCAAGCGAAAAGTCGAGGATGTCCCATTCGATGTCGGTCATGTGAAGTTTGCCAGTTCGCTAATGGTAGAACGAGCCCGCGCACTTGATTTCTATAGATTTTGTTCAGATTTGTACCAGACGTTGTTCATATCATTATGCATGTTTGAGTGAAATTTCAGAACAGTCGACTATTTAGATTGGAAGATAATGGGTTTTCAAATTTCAACTTTTAACTGCAGGGTCTGCATTGACCGAAAGTCAGGTCCCATGATTCGTCGTACCATTCTATTATGTTTATCAATTTTAAAAACAAATTATGTTTAGATAGCAAACTAGTTAGGGAAAAAGTGAAAAAAGCTTGGATTGCATTTAGTATTCAGTTTTGCTAAAAACCTTCAGTAAAGACAGAATAATTATCCGTAAAATATATTAGTCCCCTATAATAAGAAGATATGTGGCAACACCGCAGAACAGTATTGTTGAATATTTCGTGAAAAAAATTATAATTATCGTGTTTGTAAAGTTAAAAACTTTTATCATAAAAAAAATATTTGCGTTGTAATTATTCATATTTTATATTGTTTATGTTATCTTCATTAACAAATGAAAGAGTTGGTTAATCATAACTAATTAAAAACTTTGTTCGATTAAAAATTACTTCCAAATAAAAATTTGTTTTGCACTATTATTTTAAATATGACGCGCAAACTTACGTCATTGGATACGTAGAACGACGCGGCGTTGCCATATGTCGTCTTATTGTAAGGGACAAATATTTTTTACGGAAAATTATTCTGTCTAAATTTCAATGCAGACACTGCAGGGCAATTTCAAAACCCATTATCTCCCAATCTCAATAGTCGACTGTTCTGAAAACTCAACCAAACATGCAGAATGATATGAACAATTTCTTGGTCTACCTTAAAAACAAGTATATGAACTTTTGTATAATGAACCCGAGGATCCAGCGAGAACGAACCAGTTTTTGATCGTTTCTTAACGAACCATTTTCAATCGAATCCCCAAACGTTCCTCTTTTTCTACCCAGAATATTACGCAAATAGAGAATCTATTTGCTATTTGAATTTTCGCTTGGGTAGTTTATCACAATTGATAAACCCACTGGACGAGCAACGGAAAAAAATAGTAATTGAATGTTCCGCAGTCGCAAAAACAAAACGAAAAAGATCAGCGATAGGCAAAATAAAGAAATTGCTGGATCACTCCCTTTCTTCCAGATGTGAAAAAATCGGGTCCCGATTTTTTTCGACGTTCGAAAAAACGTGATAAAAATGACAAAGATATACATAGATCAAAACGTTTGACTCTTTTACTGTATACGAGTGGCCAATAGACCATGTCCAATGATTCGTCTCACTTCCCCATTCTTTTTTAGTCTGCTAGCGTAGAGTTACAAACTTTTATCTTGACTTTCTTCATAACTGGATTTTATTCATTGCTATATAGACAAGTACCCCCTGTACGTACATATGCATCCGATCACGACTTATTTGACTATTTTTTAAACTTCGTGTGTTTGAAAACTTATATCTGTTGAAAAAATACAATTCAATAGCGAACATAATGTAGCAGATATATATTACCCAATAAGAATAAGTTTACAAACTAAATGCGTGGCCACCCACTTCTTAGCTTTGAAAAACCGTCGTATACTTTCCCACACGAAGATGGAAAATCGTGTAAAAGTTAACCCATGAACTTCGAAATTGCGAAGTATGAGCGCGCAAATGAAATTTGTAAGTTTTTTCTCTCGTATAAATTCATCTTCGTATTATAATTCGTGGATTCGTATTGTACGCCCACCGTATACGAATGCTTCAGCATCGTGCATTTATTTTTAACCGCCATAGTTGTTTTACGTCTCCGCGGGAGTACTATGTGCTACTCCGGTTGGTTCTGCCGCAGGGTGCTTTATATTTTCCATGAGCTCGTAAGTTCGTTTCGAAGTAGTAATATTGTGACGGCTCTCTGGCCGTGACTGGAATCCACTTCACAGCAAGAGCATAGCACACTCGCGGCAGGCCGCAGTAATAACTCCATTTCGTTTCTTCGTCCTTCTCATTCGAGCTATTCTCAACCCCTTAGGGCTCCATCAGCTTTCTTGACCTTGTTACTTTCTTTCCCCGTCCTTTCCAGCTCTACATACATTTATATATATGAAGTAGTATTGTATGCTGAGCTGTAGATGCGTATTCCACGATCCGGTATAGCTTATCTCTTTTTCTCTCTCTTTCGCTCTCGCTTTCCGTACCTTACTATGCTAGAACGGAATTGTTTTTAGGAAATTGACTTTTCCCACGACGGAAAAGAGAGTTATATACCGCACAGAGAGTTTTACCGTAAGCTGTTACGACCACTACGCTTTTCGCGCTTCTATCGTTCTCTTTCCTTCTCTTGGCCCCAGAAGCCTAGTTACTCCCGCGTTACTATAAGTACTGCGTATATATATCTTAGTTTTTCAACTCTACACCTTTCCCGCTCTACCGCCCCACCCCCACTTCCTCACCACTCTTTTTGGTATACCCGCCATTACTCCTGGATATATCTACTTGCTTCCAATATACTACGCCTTTTATTATATAGAGTCTGTGGTGTATATATACTGGGCAGTATTAGTCGACGATGTAACCTCTCTTTACTCCCCCCCCCTCTCTCTCTCTCTCTCTCTCTCTCTCTCTCTCTCTCTCTCTCTCTCTCTCTCTCTCTCTCTCTCTCTCTCTCTCTCTCTCTCTCTCTCTCTTTCTCTATGTCTCGCCCTCGGCAACAGCTGCCTTTCATGTCGTACCGACATTTTCAGGCGAGAAATATTGACTATCGTTTTTCACCGCTTGATGTATTGCTCGATATATTTCCCCAGCCAAGCTTCCCGACATGTGTATATGCATTGTCCGAGTATCTATATAACTCGTGGCCTTTTTGTCTATGTGCGATGTATGCGCTTTTACATGAAAATACACGAATTGAAAGAACGGAAGTATAGAAAACGATTAACTTTGATCTCCAGCTTTCATTTACTTTTTTGATCAATCGAAACTGCGATAATGGTTTGCACGCATATATATGCGTTTACGTTTGTGTAAGAGCAAATACTGAATCTACGTACACCTATGCTGAGAGAAATGTATGGTGTTTTCAACCACATTTTAACTAGATTTCATATTTCCCTGAGGGGACGATGATATTATTGCTTATTGACATTTAAGCAGATCCTAATGGTGAGCAGAACTAAAATATATACTGGGCGTCCCATAATTGAATGCGTTCCCTGAAACGGGGGGTTGGGGGTGAAATTCTGAGTCGATTGATATAAGCATGTGTGGGTCTCAGATCAAGCCCTGAATTATTGTTCATTTTTAAAGGCGGGCCAATCAGGTGCGCTCGATGCACGCGTCTAGTGCGTACGCCGGT
The DNA here is from genome assembly GCA_944452715.1 of Ophion slaviceki. NCBI lineage: Eukaryota > Metazoa > Arthropoda > Insecta > Hymenoptera > Ichneumonidae > Ophion > Ophion slaviceki. The sequence goes on along the minus strand of OX101786.1, from coordinate 36,071,708 downwards.
GAGCGATACGCGCGTGTAGTGGCGCCTGGCGGGAGCACCGCACCTACAAGCACCACTAGACGCGTGCATCGGGCGCACCTGATTGGCTCGCCTTTAAAGATCAATAATAATTCAGGGGTTGATCTGAGATCCACACATGCTTGCATCAATCGACTCAGAATTTCACCACCAACCCCCTGTTTCAGGGAACGCACTCAGTTATGGGACACTCTGTATACATCGGTTAAACATGTTTGTCATTTGCGAAGATGATTATATTGATCAGTATCATATTACAAGATACGATCTGATGTATGCGTATTTGGTGTGTTATTCGATTCTTTTTCTATACCCTGCTTGCATGTTGGTTCAAGTCATCAATGCCGGTCTATTGCTCAGAATATTACGTGAACTAATTGTATAGAATATTTCATAAATATAAAATAAAACACTCGGCCGAGAGTTCTACTATTTATTTCAAAGAAAATATTTTGCGTACATATGGAATCGGAAGCTACACCCTATCGAGTGCTTGTGGCATCTTTTCGCAGATATGGTATAACAGACAAAAGTAATTCCGGCTATACTTCCAAATAGCTGTTACCTCCGATTCAGGTGAAATTTTGCACAGATTTTTGGGGTCCGGGTTGAAATTCCGAACTTTGAATGCTCCGACGTTTTAAAAATCCGAATTTTAATGTTCCGCAATTCGGGATGGGGCCGGGTTGAAATTCCGAACTTTAAATGATCAGAACGCTCAAAACTCCGAAAGAATACTATCCCGAAAGATGAAAACTCCGAGAATCTGAACACCGTCAAAATAATTCGTCTACGGAAGTTTTCAAAGTTTTAAGATTTAAAAAAAACCGACGAATTATTTCAAGGATTTTTTTCAAGGAACTTTCAAGGATTATTTCAAGGAACCGTCGGAGCATTCAAAGTTCGCAATTTCAACCCGGCCCCCATGTCAAGATCATGCCAGCGAAAGTCTACACAGTTGACTGGAAATGATCTAGAACGTTTAACATTGTCTAGACAAATTTCAAAATTGACGTAAAATTACATCTTAATTAAAAAAATTGAAACAATAACACGATTTATTGGAAATTTTGAAACTTTTAAATCGTTCGTAGCCGAATTATTTTGATAGTGTTCAGATTTTCGGAGTTTTGGTCTTTTGTGTAAAATTCTTTCGGAGTTTTGATCTTGCGGGGTAGTATTCTTTCGAAGTTTTGAGCGTTCTGATTATTCAAAGTTCGGAATTTCAACTTGGCCCCTTTCAGATTTTCGGAGTTTTGGTCTTTCGGGTAATATTCTTTCAGAGTTTTGAGCGTTCTGATAATTTAAAGCTCGGAATTTCAACCCGGCCCTGATTTTTGTTTCATGATTCCTCGTCATAGTCATTGCCTAAACGGCCTTTTGGCGCACGTCAATAGTTTTGTACCATATTATATGACACGACCTGCTATTTGTATAGTACAGGTCCCATAACTGAAGGCGTTTCCTGAAATGGGGGGTTGGAGGTGAAATTCTGCGTCGATCGATATAAGCATGTGTGGGTCTCACAATCAGATCAACCACTGAATTATTTTTAATGTTTAAAGGCGGGCTACCTGGTGCGCCCACCTTTCACAATCAATACTAATTCAGGGGTTAATCTGAGACCCACACGTGCTCATTTCAATCGACGCAGAATTTCACCCCCAACCCCCAATTTAAGGGAACGCATTCAGTTCTGGGACACCTTGTATATATAGTGTTTGTGCGTGCATGTATGCGTACGTGAATAAATACCTACCTCCCGAAAACAGCATGCCAGCGGTAAAATGAGTGAAGATAAATTTATTTACAGGCTTTCCTTTTTGAGGATATTTCTATACGAAGTCCACTTTGTTTTATTACTTTTATTAAATGAATGATTAAATTTCGTGGAATGGTAAGCGATACCTTTTCATAATGTAATATATTATTTCGCAAATCCAGCACTCCATATTCGCACTCCTTCATTACAATTTTTTTCTCGTTCGAGATTCCAATTAACAAACGAGCAGAATATCCCGAAATGGCGAAAAATGAAATTTAGATAAAATGTATAGAAGTATTCGGACTTGCTCATAAAAAATGTAAACATAGTGAGCCTTGGTGGCAATAAAAATTAATTGTACAAGTTTTAACTAGGTTCTTATTTCCCGTGAAATAAGGCTAGTTACAGCAGTCACGAAACATTCCCCTCTGTTATTACCGTGAAGTTTAACAAATGTGTGCTGAAAAGCAGTGTACAAAATACGTCGAGATGGCAATCACGAACGAACATTTTTAGTTTAATATGATGTAAATGAAATGTCCTTATAGTAGAAATCTTTATTGATAAAGGGTTTAATGAACTCGGCAAGTAGAGCAAGGTGGGGTACAGTGTGTCACTTTTTTTCGAACGAATTTTACTCTAATCAAGGTAGTCTGATTAGAAAAAAAGGTCATCACCGATTTTATAGACCTTTGGGCGTGCAATTAAGCTCCCACATTTTTTGCAAACAGATTAAAAATACCAAAATAATGCGATTTAAAAAAATTTGCGGCTTGGCTCATTGTACCCTACGTGTGGGGTACAATGTGTCATATAAGTAGGCACAAGTAGTGCATCAACTAATGCGAAACGTAGGGTACAATGAGGCGGTTAAAGCTCTTATATTTTTCTAACTACAATAACAGATTTTTACACATAACAGTACGAATCCAAACAAAATCAGCATATCAGTATCAGTATAAAATCAGTAATATCACAGGAACGTCTTATTTTTGTAAATTGCACGTCGTTGACAGCGGCCCGTGACACATTGTGATTCTTCGGAGCGTCGCACAGTGTTTCAAAGTCCCGAGAATTGTGATAAAATATCAAAGAGATGTCAGATTCAAAGCAAAAATCCGTATATAAGAGTTTTCGAAGCTACTGATGACGAATCCGAAATGCAAATTCAGAAATTCAAAATGGCGGATATAAAATGGCCGACATTTTTGCAAAAAACTTGTCAGATTTGAAAAAAAATCCGTATATAGGGGTTTTCGACAATACCAATGACGAATTCGAAATTCAAATTTTGGAACTCGAAATGGCCGATCCTAAATGGCGGACATTTTACAAAAAAACTTTTCTGTTTCGTCCGAAACTTCATTTATGTGGGTTTCCAAGGTTGCTGATAACGAATCCGAAATGGAAATGCAGAAACTAAAAATGGCGGATACAAAAGGGCCGACATTTGTGCAAAAAGCTTGTCAGATTTAATTGAATATCCGTGTATAGAAGTTTTCGACGATACCAATGACGAGTCCGAAATCCATATTTTGGAACTCGAAGTGGCCGATACAAAATGGCCGACATTTTACAAAAAAAACTTCTCAGTTTCGTCCGCGAATCTATTTATGAGGGTTTCCAAGGTTGCTGATAACAAATCCGAAAACCAAATTTCGAAATTCGAAAATTCCACATTTTAGCAAACAATACTGACTCATTCTTTACACGATTCGGCCTTTGCGCACCATAATTTCACTCATCTTTAGGTGCATTCATTCAAAGTTGATACCTTCAAGCTGCATTCGCTAGTCCATTTGAGAACATTTATGCGATTCATTCTCGATATTTTCTGCGAAGGTTATTAGGGTTACATAAAACAGTTGTTTTCAAAACTAGGCATGATCAAAAGTTGAAAAAAAAGTTAGTTTACAAAAACTTTTCATTATTTTTTTTACCAAACTTCGAAAAATCTACCAGAAAAAAGATCAGTTGTGAAAAAACCTGTTTTTTGTAACCCTAATAACCTTCGCCGAAAAAATCGCATAAATGTTCTCAGATCGAGCAGTGAATACAACTTAGGGGTATCAACTTTTAAATGATACAATTGAAGATGAGTTAAATTATGATACACAAAGGCCGAATCGTGTCAAAAATGAGTTAGCATTGTTTTCTAAAATGTTTTACAAATTTCCAGCAAAAAAATCAAAATTTATTTGTTTAATTTTTCGAATATTTTTTTCCCAAATTTAGCATGTAACTAGAGCAAAATTGTGAATAAAGTCAAATGTGATCAAAGACAAAAGGATCTTTTTTCGGTCGGATATCTCAGCAATAAATTGACGTAGAGAGACAAGAAAAAAAAATTGTAGCCGAATAAATAATCTGCTCTATGCATTGATTTAACTTAAAAAAAAAAATCCCGAGCCCGTGGACCTTTGAAAAAAAGAAAAAGATGTGGAAACATTTTTTCTCGCGCAATTTCTCATGTTTACCCGAGAACCGTAGCTTACAAAGATGTTTTGCCAAACAGTTTCGTAACTAGAAACTTTAAGCTTTAAAATGCTTTTTTTATCTTGACACGACCATTTTTCACAAAGATACAGCGCTTCAAAAACGCTAAAAAAATTGAAGTAATTCTCTATTCCTTAAATTTTTTGGACTAGTGTACAACAAAATGATGCTATAATCAGATAAAATTAAAGTCAGGCTTTATAGTCTTTAAAAAATTAAAGTCAGGCTTTATTGTACTGATTTCTGAAGTACAATCCATGAATAGCGGGCATATACGTCCGGATTTATAAAGGTACAATACAAAACACAAAACTATTTGAGTCCCCTTAATTCGAAATGCAGATAAGCATGCGGTAAAGGTCGGGTTTCAACTGCCCCGCTGCGCGCTTACGTGTGCTCGAGCGCATCGCTCGAAATAAAGTTGGTTATAAAAAAGGTTAGCATTGCAAAGTACCTGTTCCTTGGAATATTCGATGAAAAACAGTCTAAACTATGTATGATATTTTCAATCAAAGTGGTAAAAATTGGTGAAAAAAAGTGACTCGATATTTCGACCCGCTTAATTGGAAATTAAATTTTTTGAACACTTGATATTTCACGTTATTTTTAGTAAGAATTAAACAAAAATCAATAAAAGAGTAATTTATATTCGAATTCTACATACCTGAAGGAATTCTCACTATCGAGCCACATTCAAATCGAACACACCAAGCATTAACTGTTCACTCCTAAATAATTATAAATTTTCGGAGCGACTGCGTCTGACACACATCGTTCCGAAAGCGTTAACTAGGGCTGATGCTCGAGAGCAGATATAGAGGTTTATCGTTCTGGCCTTTCGGCATAGTATGCGGCAAAGTCATCCCTACAATATTGTAGGGTCATTTTCCTGAAAAAAATATCGAACTTTTTCGATTTTGTAACATATTTCGAGACTTTCAAACAGTGTGCGTCGTCACTTTTTTGCTTCCTCATTGGGAGTCGAGGCTTATGCCCCGCATCTCGGTGATACATTGTACCCCACTAGTTAAATACTTGATTATTGATGAAAATAACTATTAATTAAATTACGAATGAAAAAACACAAGCCACTGAGCTCATCATGAATAATAAAACTATCGATTAGGACCAAAAACTCGAGCCGCTACAGAAAATTATGTTATATTTTACGTTTTTCCAGCGAGCGAAATATTTTCTTTCCAAACCTTAAATCAATTTTTAAATATCAATAATTCGTTCTAAGCTGCTATCGACTTTGTTTTAAGTCTGACACAACCAAATATAAATCGCGGTCCAACACAACAAAATTCCGAATTTACGAGCTACAAACCTCCGAGAAATCGCATCTAGCTCACAGTGCCCCGTGATACTGTACCCCACTCACCCCTACTACATATAAGATTTGCTGTAATTGTGTTTTAAACTTTGTATCGACATAGCGATATATATCTCGAAACATTGAAATTGATCCGATAACTTATTGTCAAATTTTAATTTTTTTTTACTTCGTTGCTTGAATTGACAAAGTAAAGAGAGTAAATAAATATATTTACTCTTTTTTTTTTTTTTTGGTTTTTTCCTTAGGTACACGCTTGTCGCGTTTGTTACCTATTCTTTCCCATCCTTATGACCATTCTTTTCCTCTACTGTTTATTACTCTTTTTTTTCTTCTCCATCTTTCCCCTGTTCCCCCCTCTTGCGGCCGCAGCCGACTTCCCCCTCTGTATCATATTCATCATGACATTTCTGTCATGGGTATAGGGAAACTGCGGAAAACCTATACCAATACAGCCGGTCATCGAGTTCGCCCCCCAGTCGTGGAACTAGTCTTATTTCGCCGCGAAATGCCGAAGAAAAACATTTCACGACGAAATGTACGCGACTGGGATTCGAACTGGCGACCTCCCGGTCCGCTGGTTTAGTGGCGAGCACGCTAACCACTAGACCATCGCACCGGTCAAATATATTTACTCTTTGTCATTAGTTTTGTACAGCAGGTATGTTGTTTTGTAAGGAATTCGAATAACGTATCCGAAGCTCAAATGTACAATACAATGCTACTAATTATTCAAACTCAAAGTCGAAGTCAGAATATTCTAGATATATCTCCTCAACCAAAATAATAATAGTATGAACAAGAATATACGCAAAATTATATGGTAATTATTAGCGTCCAATAATACTTTTAGTATCACTCTGCTATTAAACATTAGGCTTAATCCCATGATAGTCAACGGCATATCCTAATACACAATCACGTTTCTCAGCTTGACTATCATTATAATCGACAAATTTGGAACTTTCAAACCAATACTTGATCTTTGCGCGTTATAATCGTATACCTTTCACCATTCTTTTGCGAAAAAAGTGCGAATAGTGCAAAATACATTTTTCAAAACCGGAATTTTTTAATTTGTGATCTTTTCAATCTTCTTTAGTTTCTGCTTTACAGCATTATGTCATTGCGTTGACGTCTAACGTTTCACGTCCGGGCATTAGCAAGGCTTGCACAATAGGTAATTCTCTACATAAGAAACTATCACAAAAGCGCTTACAGTTTATGCACGAACTGTATTCTGTTTGGCTCAATGAATGGCTCTTCTAATGGTGATTGGCAGTGCGTGAAAAAATCAGTTATGAGTTATCGGAAACGAAAAATAAAAAAATGCGACGGCCGTGGCCAATCGTTTAGGCTTCAGGTTGGTCTTAAGGGGAGATATAAACCTTGGAGCCGGAAAAAGGTCATTTTTGTGAATTTTTTCAAGGAAAACTATTTGAAATTTCGGATTGGGATTTTAATTATCTAAAAGTATATACCTTCAAAAATATGTTTAATTTTCTTTATTTAAAAATATCAAAAATATACAAGGATATTGTATGATCCTTGGAGCGTCGTAAAAAAATCTGCGTATACGGTACGCACTGGCGTTTCTTCAAAAAATTATTAAATTAGATACTATAATCTAGTACTTGTCATAGCCGATTTTGAAAATATCGATTTATGACAAAATGGCGGACGCTTGAACATAAATAGTGATTTTTGGGCCAAAAATTAGTTATTATTTTGCCGACAAAACAAAAACTAGGTAACGGAAAAAAAATCCTATGACAAGTACTAGATAATGGTGTATAGAATAACCACAAAAAACCTCAAGGCAATCGGTTAATTGGTTTTCGAGAAATTTTGGGTACCGATTTGAAAAACGTGGTTTTGAGAAAAACTCGTTTGAAAATTTGGGAATGAATAAATCATGAAATTTGTCACCTTACATAGAATCATCGATACCAGGCTCATAGTGTAGGTCTTCTACGGTCGACGGAATGTTCACGGCTTCCAAATCCTCGACCTCGACCATCTAGGTGTATATCTGCCCTTAATCGAAAAAGAAAGAAAAAATGAACAATAGCCGCGCCCAAATATACCCCGAAAACGCTACAATTAATCGAATATGTAGAAACATGTACATACTCCCTAAAAAGGGGCTATGCGGGATGTGCAGAGTAAAAGAGTCTTCTTCCATCATCAGATTAGCCGGCAAGTTACTATTAAGGCCTGAATTAGAGCCTGAATTAGAAGGTCCAAAAAAGCGTTTTTTCGGGAGTTTTTTTTTAAGGGTAAAACAAGCGAGCCCAGTAAAGATTGAGGTATCTTTTCATGTATATTTGAAATATATGAAAAAAATGTTTCAACATGAAACAATAAATGGCTGCAGATTTATCTTCCTATTCCATGTGCGTCTTGCCACTGCAGTCCCCAATCGGCGGGAAAGATGCAGCTCGTAATTCTTGACTGAACCAAATAAACCAATAAAATGTTCAATTGTCATATATTTTTCTTCTGGGTGAAACAAGAAAAAGCTGAAAAAAAACGTGAAATTATAACTTTTCTCAGGTTTGAAAAAAAATGTGTTTAAGAAATAACTTTAACGTACTATACAAATTATTTGAAAATACTTTTTCAACGACTTTGCGAATTCACTTTGAAGAGATTCTCATACTGAAAAAAATAAACTTTGATTCGACTCAATAGGTTGTTTAGTTTTTTTTCTATCACGCCTGCCAATTTGAAAAAAGCGTGAAAATGAAAACTGGACAAAACGCGCTTCAAAGTTTTCAATAGGAGGAAATTTCAATATCAAATATCAATCGCTTCTCTGCTTTTGGCCTTGTATCTTCGAAAATATTTACTGTAATACTACTATATGTAATTTACTGTAATACTCATATATTTAACAGTGTAAATATATTTTTACATAGTTTATCTATCGATGCAAATAATAAAAAGAAAACGATTTTTCGGACCTTCTAATTCAGGCTCCCGCCTTGAGGGTCAATATTCTTGTCGCCAAAAGCTATTGCTTCTCTTGATACTAACGCACACGGCAGTAAACCCCAATATTCATTGACCCAAAGAAAATTTATAACGATTCAAGTTTTCGAAAATTCTCGCTGTTCCACAAAAATATAAAATCTGTCTCCGCGTTTTATTTGCTCCGGGTGACGCAAGTCAAAATCTGTCCTCTTCTAATTCTTCTCATGACAATTCTTTTTCATTTGTGTGTTACAGTGACGTCGGAGAACTCAGCCGTTATGACATCAAGCCTATCCAGCCTGACGCTGCTCTTTCTCAGCCTCTCGTACACGCTCGGGAGATAGTCGCGGCAACGCTTGTAAAGAAACGAAAAAATCATTTTTAAAAAGGCGAAGAAGGAAAACGAATAATCTTCCTTTGCAGGTGGGTGTCTCGTCACGACGAAGAAAGTCGAAACTAGTCAGCGTAAAGCGGAGCCTTCGGTAAAGAAAATTTCAAGCAAAAGCGATGACATGTAGAAAGACAGAAAGAGAGAGAGAAAGAGAGAGAGAGAGAGAGAGAGAGAGAGAGAGAGAGAGAGAGAGAGAGAGAGAGAGCAGAAAATTGCAAAAATATTGTCGGTAAGAAAATAATGTAGAAATTAATAAAAATAAAATAAATAAATCATAAGAAAAATGGATATAAATCTTGGAGAGAATGTATGCGCAGCGCGAACGGAAGCGAACGTGAAAACAGGGCGTCGCCGCCTGACGCTTACATACATACATATATACATACATATATATATAGGCAAATTTTCACGTAACATTTTCCTGTAGATGTGCTGCCCACCCGAGAATGATACAGAGAACCCGAAGGGGATGAAGTGTGTTTGTTTGAAAGCTGCGAAGTGTGCAAATGAATTATCTCCTGCGAAAGCGAAGAAATACAAGATAAAAAGTTGCCCATAAATGAACAGGGGAATTTTCTGTAGATAATGTGGTATCAGTAATCGACGTCGGTTTTGCCAAAAAAAAAACGAGGAAGGACATTTTATGTTTGTCTTTTGATGGCAACATTACCAACTATATATAAATAGTTTAATTACGTCTACGTCACGAAGACGCTGGTATTTAGCGTAATGTACCATCATTGTCATTATTATTGTATCCATTCACATTTTCTATCCCATCATATTGTTATAAATAAAAGAGAAACGACGAGGCCAAAATAATGGGCGCTTTTCGGATAAAAAATTATTTATTAGGCACCGTTATCAACTGCGTGATTGTGAATAAGTGGTCCGGGAAATACTCGCAGTGTTAAAGAATTCAGAATTACTCTGAGAGCAATTCGTAAAAATGTTTTCCTTAATTATTTAGTGTTTAAATATTTGTTTTCAAAAACATTTGAATAAAGTGATCTAAAAATAATATGTTCTATTTTTCATGCGGTATTTATTGAAATTCTTGCAATTTGCCACCACGGATTATTCCGTGCAAACCATAAAACTGCCACGACAAAAAGTTTCCAGTTCAGCGGATACGAAATTTCTAGAAGTATTTCAAGATGCGAATGTGGGGTAAATTGGATTGGAACAATTGGCGCAATTTCGTATCACTGAAAACCGCCAACTTGTGGTTTTTGTCAAATGACAAGCGGAAGCAAAGTGTGTAAGTTATAATGAATGAAAATTGATAAAGCTCAATCAAAATGAGAAAAAAAAACATAGTCGGCGATGCAGCAGTAAACTTTTGCAACTTAATGGCAGTAGTAAAACTACGTCAAGAAAGATCAGGAGCGTTCATTAAAAAAAGTCTGCACCCAAAGCTGCGTGAAACTGTCAGTGTCAACTTATTTTTCGAAGCTTAAAAATCGACCAGTACCAAGTACTTTTCCGTGACTATTTTCTAGGGAACGCAAATAAATTATCTCATCGATTTACCGCTTATAAAAAAAAGCAGTGTGTTCGACTACCATGCTGGAAGCTTACTGGCAAATTCACGCTTTATCATGTTAGAAATGTAGTGGGGAAGAGGGGCAAGAGGGCTCGAGCACAGAGCTATGTTTTTTTAAGCACTCAAGACAGAAAGGGAACATTTACAATACTACATATAACTACACGATTAACGGGTTATGCGTAGTTATTGCAGTCGAAAACAGCTGATTTTTGGGATTTTTTTTTAGAATATCGTCATGATCAATTTCTTTAAAGAAATGGGGCATTTGAAACAGTATCATTTGAAGAACGCTGTATTTTTTTTCGTGCAGAAATAGTCAATTATTATCGATTTACAGCCGATGTCCGGGAAGCACCTCTCGAAAACGTCTGTTGCGGTGAGCAATACATTTTTTTAAATGTCCCTTCTGAACCAGGTCATCTAATATCCAAAAATTCAACAGATTTCGTTAGTATATTAATTTATCCTATGATTAATGCAAGGAATTTCTGAAATATCAAATGATAAAAAACTGGTGAGTATTCAAAGTGAGAGTCTTAATTATTGTGACCCTATAAATTTCAGAAATATCGACTTTCTAGTATTTTTGATGGTGTTGGAGTCTGCATCGTTGGAATGCAACGGAAATTCTTTTTAATTTCTTATTTTCATCGGCATCTAAAATTACTTTTCGCCGTTTAGTTGCAGATCGCCAAATGAGAATCCTAAAAAATGTTTTCGAAATTTTCGTAGCTTAGATCTGCTAAAGGCAATCTGTGAAAAAAATGGTTTTCTTTGCATTCCAACGATGGAAACTTCAACGTCCTAGTTTTTTTTAGATATTTTGCTCACCGATTTTGAAAACGTACTTTCGAGAAAAAAGCGTTTAAAGTTTCGAATCACGGTCCGAGCGTTCCGGCGGGCGTCAACATAACAGCCTATAAAGCTGTCAATTTTTATCCGATCACCTAAAAGTTTTCAGGAAACAGTTATAAGATGATATACTGTGAATATATATTGATTCCAAAAAAGTGATTTTTCAACTTTTACAACTAGGCATTAACCCCTTAATGCATACATATTTCTTATAACGGTGAATGAAAAATTAGAATTCTTATGATTCCACACGCAAAAAAAAGCCGATTAAATGCTTTTAATCGGGGAAAACCGATGTGCATACAATATGGTGTAAAGGCTGTTAACCGAGACACAAATTTACAAGAGGGAAAATTAAAACATGCCGAACATCTAATTAGCCACTTACTTCTGTATAACGATTCAAGATTTAATCGGTATCAGCAAAGGTCATATAACTTTATACCCCCCCGACATCATGCCAGCGGTACAAAGAGTAAAGATAAATTAATTTACATTTTGTGTCATTGCCTAACAACAGTTTTTCAAATTAATTATAATCCCTTAAAGCAGCGATCACCATGTATATTAATCTTATTTGTGTCGTAAATGGAAAAAAAACTGAAAAAAATGTTTAATGGGAATTTCCAGGCTCTCCTTTTGGAGGTTATCTCCATATGAAGTTTTTCTTTTATTACTCTTATAAAATAAATCATTAAATTTGTGGAATGGGAAAGGACACCTTTCCGTAACCCAATATATTCTTTTGCAAATCCAGCATTCCATATCTTCATTCGAACAAATTTGGCTCCTGTTTAGCTCCACAAATGTTTCGGAACATGTTTGGCTCCACAAATGGGAAAATAATTTGTGGAGGCAAACCACGAGCATATGTACCGCAGACTTCTCGACCGTCTCGACCCCAAAGTTTGCAATCTGGATTCGAATCTCCAATTATCTTCTCGATATTCTCTCTCCTCGCATCATCTTTTCCACAACTTTACATACTTTACAGAAACACTGCAATCAAATTGGCTCACAGGTATAGTCATTTTACAATCGCTTTCCCCAATTTCCGTAAATGAAGTTAACATTAATGTGGCGGCAGCAGGTGTTTGAGGATAAATGCATACGCAATATTTCACTTTATCGTTCGATACATAGAACTGACACTTACAAGGAACATCACTTAAGTGCCGTTGATTTTGTTCAAACCCATATATCTGATAAAGCATTGAAAACTATTAGACACGTATTTTTTATCTGCGGAAAAACGGTTTTAAGAATGGAAACCACCCCTCAAAGAAAGGTGTGTCGGGGGGTGGTTTTACTGTTTCATCCATAAGCAGTCCACAGATCTAAATTAAACAAAACCCAAATTCTTTTAATGGAAAGCGATGAAAAATCACCTATAGAGTAATCGAAAAAATTAAATTAAGGGGTGACACGTCTTTCTCTGAGGGATTGTTCGCCCCTTAAAAACGTTTTGCCGCAGATAAAAAACAAAATACGTGCCCAATAGTTTTCAATGCTTTATCACATATCCAAGTTTCAACAAAATCGAAGGCCGGGCACTCAAGTGATGTTACTTGTCAGCTCAATTACCATATTCTGTATTTCTTGATGGACGAAGTATAAAAAAGATAAATTGACGTCTAGTCGCTGGTATACTAGAGCCTCGATTGAGAAAATAGGCACTGTGACCGTATTCGCATCATGGCTCGAACGCGGTTGCGCAGGCGGTTCTGCACAGGCATGAAGATGGCTCGCAACGCTGTGATAGGCCGAATGCTTCCTCCCACCATGGTCGAGAGACCGATCGATACACTGCATCGGGTAGGGGATTACGGCTGAAATCGAAGATCGTTAAACCGAGGTCCTAGTGTAGCCCGCTGGCATTTCAGGCTGGTGGATTCTATTCATCGTTATTGTCGCCTTTGACGTCGATGAAGAAACCGCCAAGCTGGAATGACTACGAAGGAGAATGGAGAATCGTTGGTTGCCGGAGCTGGAGGGCTCGTTAGTTAACTTGGTCTGCGCGGTTAATACTGCAGGGGTTCCTTCGAAACGATCGAGAGACGAGCGAACAGGCAAGACAGAAAAAGAGAGAGAGAGAGAGAGAGAGGGGGGGGGGCGAGAGAAAGGAGACAGACTTTGCGAGTCAGGTTATAGTTTGACTCGCTCGAGGCAGCGTCACAAAGGATTTGCCAGTATCCCATAGTGATCCATGTTCTATAGATGCACTTCGGAATCACTTGCACGAGCTTTCTCGCTATTTGCCCCTATCTTTCTTCTTCTCTGTTTCCATTTCGGTACGTCGTCTTGAGACCATCTTCTTGTCCCAGTCTGAGCGGCGAGATCTGCGTAAAACCTTTTTCCCAGTCACCTGATACAGAAGTCGCATCAGAAATGGAAACGGGCAAAGAAACTGAAAAGGTGAAAGACGAAGAATGGTTCGAGATGAAGGGGACTCGAGAAATTGAAACATACTGTTTCAATCCGTTATTTCCCTATTTTCCTGGCTGAGTCAGGAAAATATGGAACGACGAAACAGACAGGCAAGCATTGAGTTAGAGATGAAAACTAATGCGACGATGATACGTCGTCAACGTGTCACGACAAATCTTCGTTTACCATTCATCTCTCCGATCGTAAAACCGCCAGCAATCTTTCTCATGTCACCTTGTTTTGATTTCCCCATTTGAATCTGGTGTCCAGTTTCATGTTTCCGCGACTACTCAACATTCTCATTTCGGTTGATGCGTCTCAAGTTGTGAATCAGTCGCAGACGAGTATCGCTTCGCTGATACTCGTCAACCTGAGACGTTATTTTTCGTATTCCTCGACTGTGCAAATAGAGAAGGGTGCATACCCTTTTGTGTATTGAGCATGGCCGATTTTCTCCTATTAAATATAATTGTCGAAAAGAATTCATCATTTTTCAAAAACATGCATAAACCAACAAAAGTGACGAAAGAAAAAGAAAGTTGGAACTCGGGTTCAGTTGAAATTAATAAGAATATAAAATGATACGTTTGGTCAAGTAGTCAGCAAAATATATGTTTTCGTATTTTTATTAATTACTTTGCAACCCGAATATTGTTCAAAGTTGTGTTCTTTGATTCTCTGGTATTCTGATGTTTTAAATCGTAACTTGAAAATCTCACAATTAATTTTTATCGTACCGCCTATCCATCCACAATAAACTAAGATACTCTGCATCGGATAGCTATAAGTGTCTTAAATCAGAGGATAAAACAAACGAACGTAGATTTTACTAAATAATAAAAGGAACTTCTCTGTCGATAAGAACAAATTCAGACGAATAAATCTCACGGACAGAGATAGAGCGAAAATAAATATGAAAAACCGAGTCCGATCGGTCACGAATGGTTTCGTCGTGTAATTTACGAATCGAACGAGATAATTCCTGGCTGCAATCGTAGAAAGAAGAGGGAATGGGAATATTTCGTGCGAACTTGCGGAGAATCGTGCTCAATGGGCTTTTCTGAGGATACATTCGGAAGGGGTGTGATGGCAGCACGTGTTCCCGAACAGGCTGTGTTTTCTCCCATTTTTCGGACGTTGCTGGGCGTAAACTACGATTCCTTTATAACCCGACGCACGGTAGCCTCAAAATTGAAACCACTCGTTACCCCATTCACGTTTTCCCCGTGAATTATGTGCACGAAGAGCCGCAAAACCCAGAGAGGGAGAGAGGGGGGGACCAGGAAGGAGTAAAAGAAAAGTGAGAAAATTTCGTGACGTTGCCGCAGGCTCTCATCTGCAAGGATGAAAGAGCCCGATAGCTCTTGACACACAGGGTGGAGAATTTAAGAAAAAAGAATAAACAGGAAAAGCGGTGAACGACCACGAAGTCTACGTATCTCATACCTCGCCCAATAATCTCGCACCACGTCTTTCCTCTCAACAAACGACGCTCATAAAAACCTTCAAGTTTGAAATTTATGACGCCACCATGAGATAATCAAAGATCGTTGCTCAAAAATAGAGCACGATAACCATCTGGTGTCAGCGAGATTTTTTCCCCGCTCTTTCCATTTCTTTATCGTAATGGCAATAGCGAATCAAATGGTTTCGATCGTTCGTCAAAGGAACATAGACGTCTCTTCCGGTTCGGAAAAAAGGAAGAATCGTTCTCAAACTGTGGTACAACGATTTTGTGTATTATTCAGGTACACTAAGAAGGCCCGTAAAAGTGCTGTCTGCGAATTTTAAGGAAAGCCCCTTTAACAATGAGTTTCAAATAAATATCAGGCAATGTTAGCACAAAGTACATTCTTGATTCAAACTATGAAGCGTATCTGTGAGTACTATACTTTTTACAATTTCTTTCAATATGGGACTTTCCTGCGATCGTTATTTCTCCACAAGCTACTCTACGCAACGGAAATTTAATAGTTTAGTACGGGAAAATGAGTATAAAGTATTTACTTTAGCTGGCACTATGGAGGATTGCTTCCTCACATTTATACACAATTGAATCGTTTTATTCAACGTTATTTTGATTTGGAGCCGGATTGAAATTCCGAACTTTGTATGATCAGAACGCTCAAAATTCCGAAAGAATACTACCCGGAAAGATCAAAACTCCGAAAGAATTTTACGCGAAAGACTAAGATTCCGAAAATCTGAACACCGTCAAAATAATTCGGCTACGGAAGTTTTAAAAGTTAAACATTATTTAAAAAAAACAGACGAATAGTGCCAAGAATTTTTTTATTAAGAAGTGATTTGACGTCAATATTGAAATTTGTCTAGACAATGTTATACGTTCTACATCACTTACAGTCATCTGTGTAGACTTTCGCAGGCATGATCTTGATGAACCTTGTAATTTCCGAACATTGAAATTAGGAATTTTAAACCGTCGGCGCATTTAAAGTTCGGAACTTTAACCCGGCCCCCATGTCAAGACCATGCCAGCAAAAGTCTTCACGGTGGACTGTAAATGATGTAGAACGTATAACATTGTCTAGAGAAATTTCGAAATGGACGCAAAATCACTGAATAAAAAAAATCTTAAAATGATTCCTCGATTCATTGAAAATTTTGTAACTCTTGAAACTTTCATAGCCGAGTTATTTTGACGGTGTTCAGATGTTCGGACTTTCGGTCTTTCGTGTAAAATTCTTTTGGGAGTTTTGGTCTTTCGTGTAATATTCTTTCAGAGTTTTGATCTTTCTGATCATTCAAAGTTCGGAATTTCAACGCAACCCCATCTTGAATGTAGGAATATTAAATTTCGGAATTTTAAACCGTCGGCGCATTCAAAGTTTGGAATTTGAACCCCACTCCTTCGATTTTAAGTAGTGCATGAACAAAATTCAATAGGAGTATCAGTGATCTTCATGGTATTTACGCGATTATAAAAAAAAAAAAAAACGAAAAGCACCCAAGATTATCCAAATTTTATTCTTAACCCTCTCTAGGAAACAGGGCGGTTGAAATTCGCGGAGCGCCTTATTAGGGATTACTCCAATGGACATTCACACGCACATACATCCGATTGGACAAAAATATATATGCTATACATAAATATACGTACAGAACTTCGCAGCGTTCCTCGTGTAATTGTGAATGAATGGGAAAGCGTGTGCAACACCTATCCTGTATGTATTACGTGTGTTAGTGCGGCATGTATGTTTTTGCAGCCGGGCGCATACATCTCGTAATTATTTGTATACATATATAGTGATACATGTTCAAGGATGTTAATAGGATATTAACCGCAAGAAAGATGTTTGCCGATGAAATAATTCTGGCTGCAACTATGGCATGCAAAAAAGAATTTTGTCAATTTCACTATCGTAATATCGAGCATATGTAAATGAGCATTAGCATAATAATCTTCAGTTCCATATTTACATATTGGATTTTTTTTCTCCAAATGTAACATTTTCTAATACTTTTCATACTAAAATGATTTTATCTTCTTTCTATATTGTTTTTCTATATACCGAATTCGGAGTGGTCATAGAAGTTGCAAAAAGAAATGTTTTAGAGTCACTGATACGACGATGTTCTCTGTATACTTCCATAACAACCACTGGAGATAAGTGCATTACATATACATCGATAAATCGTAACGAGCATTTGCAAAATTTTCATAAAATAAAACGCTCCCATACCCGGAACCGCTGCGTCTAAGTAGAAGAAATACAGAGAATGCAAACAAAACAAAAACACTACGAGAAAAATAATTAAGAGAATGGTCTACGTATTTAAATGTATATTTCTATATATATTCATTTAATCGGATGATAAATGATAGAAAATAAGGTAATAAAAGTTAATGAAGAAAAATAAAAACCTATAGAAAACGCGACACTTCGTGCATGCAAGTAAAAAAAACCACAGCGTTTATTCGTTATTATATTATGTAACAGGATTAATGAAGCGTAATTAACGAAACGTGTATAGATAAGCGAGAGAGACAGAGAGAGAGCGCGAATTGGCCGCAGTAAACAAGCGAATAAAAAATTGATAAAATGATCGAAGGGTTCGTTTATGTAATATTTAACCTTGTTTGTTCTTTTATCAGTGAATAAAATAAATGTTACAAATGAATGTTGTCTTTTTTAATTATCTTGAGTCTCATTGTGCCGCCTGTGGTAACGCTGATCAACTTGCTAAACCTGGTGTCAAGGAAACTCTGGGTTATGCGGGTCATTTATACGGTGCGGGCTGTCCTATATATAAATCAATGGGATTACGTACAAGAATATAAAGTTCGTCACAAGAAAATTACATACACATATTGAGGTGCTAGCAACATCGAAAGGAAGCGTTATCTATCACGTGGAACTTGTAGTCGGAGAATCTACAATTAAGGGTACTCGTATGACAAATCGGTTGGAACACTTCTCTCAACGACTTGGCATTAGCGGTTCTAGCGAACCGCAGCGATTCTAGCGAACCGCAGCGATTCGGCGGAAATATAGTTGATCAACTTCAATCATAGTTGATCAACTTCAAATATAGTTGTTTAACTTCAATCATAGTTGATCAACTTCAAATATAGTTGTTTAACTTCGAATATAGTTGTTTAACTTCAAACATAGTTGATCAACTTCAAATATAGTTGTTCAACTTCGAATATAGTTGTTCAACTTCAAATATAGTTGATTAACTCCAAATATAGTTGATCAACTTCAAATATAGTTGACCAACTTTAACAGCATCTAAAAATGGATAAAATACCATCTGAAATCTATATCGACATCACTATGAATTCGGTATTCTTGCCGAGTTGCAAAACTGATGTCGATATAGATTTCAGATGGGATGTTATCCATTTTTAGAAGCTGCGTGCCTTTGTTGTCACAAGGCTCGGAACAACAGGACTATCTACATATCCTTAAAGAAAAAAAATGAATTTTCGATTATGCACTTGTTGTTAACATTCTTACGAATTAGTATGAATCAGTGATTTTTTTCCACCATTCTAATACTGAAATTTCTTGTATACCTAGTAAGGCTAAGATATAGAGAAAGTCAATCAAACAACACAGAATCAGATTTATCTCTATGGAGAATGCAGAATGACCGAAGAACCCCACACCCATTTTTTAAATCTGTACATTTATTATCTGCCTTCGCATAAAAAACGGGCAAAGTAAGTGGTTTTCTTGAATCCTACAAAATTAGTCTGTTATTCCTTCAGCAAAAAGGTTTAAAGAACTTCGAGTTTCAGCGATGAATCTAAAAGCATACTGATTTTTTTGAGTATAGATGTCTCGAATAGAAGTTCAAATTCGAAATTTGCATGAGTTTTTAAGAAAAATGATCATGGCAATTGAGCACTGTTTTTTGTGCTAACTCCTGAATTTTGCTTAAGGGGGGAGATTCGTTTTACCGGGATTTAAAAAATGAATTTTCATGAATATTTCGTGCCGAAACTGTAAGACCTATTGAAAAGCCCCATTGCATATTGATTTATTTTTATTCTTTCATGCTTACACAATTTTTTATAAGACATTTCATTGAGTCGTAGTCGCTCGGCGCACTGGCCCGCCCGAGGCAACATTTCGTCGGTACTCACGATCGCGCGCGTTTGACTGGTCTGAAACAAAAAATCCAGGTATACTTTGGTCTGTCAGATCACCTTCTATAGCCCGTAGTTCGATGGCACTTAAAAAATAGAAAATTACGAAACAGTGCCACAATAACGAATTTTTTTCGCAGCTCTTTTCAGTCTTCCTTAAGTTGTACAGGTCGTAATTTTATATTTACACTATGCTCCGTGGTGGGGATGTTGGGGTATGTATTCTGAACAACCTGGCGAAAAGTTTAGATGAATCGATTCAGTGGTTTCTGAAATTTCGTGGATATAAATTTGAAAAAATTGGTTTCGAAAAAAACACGTTTAAAGTTTCAGTATGAATCGGTAGAAATAATTGTTGATTTTAGTAACTTACGCTCAATTGGCTATTCCAGCGCGATATCAGGGTCCTTCTTCCTTCAAGTAAAAAGCCTACTGAGCTTTACTAACCTCTTTCTCACTATTCCGTGCTTATTGGACGCCGAAAGATGATCTTTCAGCACGCTTGACGCGCGGCTGGTATTATATCTGCGATGCACTTGTTCATTTAAACCTCTATTACTCCGACATTTTTTTAAATTTCTCAATAATATTCGGAGGGAATATTTTCAAGACTATTATCTATATGAAAATGCAAAAAACCGAAAATCTATTTTGCGAACGGAAAAACCCCATCTCCACCCTTAACATCGATGACTGCAGATAATTTGTTTTTACATGATATTAACTATGGCAAAGTAGGCAACTTTTCATTTTTCAAACTGTGCAAAGTTTATCTTCCAGAAGTGTAATTGATGTAATTATAATAATACAGATAATGCGAATACTTGCGCAATGCAGTATTCCGTTTGAAGACTACATTTTCATTAAAAGACTTTGTAGGCGGAGGTAGGCCATGAATATTCAACGAAATTTTTTTGAATGAGAAAAAAAACGGTGAAATCTATCAAGGTCTTTCATCGTAACTGTCGATAATTAGTTCGAAGTCGTGAGCAGGAAAACCTATATGTTGTAGCTGATCAAATATTGGGCTATGCCATACTTCGTTAGCGATGAGGAAACGTTTCGAGGAAATAACGCCGAACGACATACATTCCTACTTATTCATTTCTGATAGTGGAACGGAAACTGAATTTTCTGATTATAATCTACGATGGTAATGCGATGGCATTGACGAACCTACGTCTTTTCACTGTAAGCGAATGAAACCACAGTTTCGTGTATTACGGAATTATCGTTCCTTACACATCGAAAAAAGTCTTGCGATTGTGGGAACTTCGATAAACAAAAATATACTATTAAGGTTGTTGCTTAAAAATATTGGAGTAAATAGATATTAAGGCGTTACCCCCACTTGTATCGCAAAAAAGGCCTTTTTCATGAATTTTTTAAAAGAAAACTACAAAACTTTTTTAATCGATCAATATACCATCTTAAAGAACACATCTTGAATAACTTTCATTAATTTTTTTATTGAAAAATATTACATTGTTTAGTGGCAAATGGCCGTCAATGAAATAATGTTTTTACATACACGGTTTGCGGTGACCAACATTGCGGCGAAGTGGATCATCTGAAAAAAAAATGCGGATGGATTTAGTCGAATATAAGTATAAACTAGTCTTTAATCGAACGATTTTAAAAAATTTTCATTTTTCACAAAATGGCGGACAGTCAAAGTTAATGGTTCGATTTTAACGAAAAAAAACGGCCGTTTTTTGGATATAAAACGGCCATTTTTTTCGAAAAAAAATCGAACGATTAAAGACTACATTTTTATGTATTAAATAAGCCTGCAAAATTTCAAGAAGATCGGTTCATTAGTGTTCGAGTAATCTTAGTCACCGACTTCAGAAATGCCATTTTGAGAAAAACGCGTTTAAAGTTTCAATTTCAGTTTACACGAGGAAATATTTTTTTCTGTAAACTTGCATAGAGTCATCTATTCCGGGCCCATACAGAAGTATGGGCACGGATACTTATACTTCAAAAAAATGCAATAAAAAAAATCGATTTTTTCAAAATCGCAAGTGCAAAATCGCAAAACCCCTTAATGAAAATTTTACTAGTCGTTATGGTATAATTTCTGAGTGTTCTAGGAAAAGTAGAACGGAGGGTATCGCACTCATTTGTTAAATGTTAAATGTTGAAGCTTACGGCACTCTCGCTTGATCGCATTGGTTGTGTGAGGCAACGTCATTACCATTTCAGTTTTTCTCGTATAGCTTCCGCATATGTGAAGTAAGTGACCCAAAAAACTAATATTGTATGCAGGGTAGTCTACAGAACAATATTACCGAAAAAATATAGGTTAGCGATCTAAACTATGGGAATAGCAGAACCAATCGAAGACCTAGCGCGCCAACTTCAAATACGCTGAAGTCAAATGCGAGTAAGGGGTTATTTATTTATTTATTATGATGTAAGATCTTTAAGACCCTTTTTTCTAGCTTCGCCGAGCATGGTACAATGATTATAGGCACGAGCCCTGACAAATCGTATTTTCCATTGGATACTTTGCGGCTCCCTAATCTTCTTTCTGCGTCATTTTTCGCCTCCTTCCGCACTCACATAACCTGTGGTAATGCCGGCCGCCACAAAACGCGCGTAATTTCAGCTGTGACCTGTGACAGTCACTTCAGTCAATCTAACACCCTCGAATTACGAGAGAACCGTGCGATGTTGCCAAATCTTGTGACTCATTTAATAGGCTTTTCAAACATCGAAAATGAATGTTCTGATAATCCTAAATCCTTCAAATTAACATATATGTTAATCATAACCGCGATTATCTACCGTTTATTTGAACATTTTCGCGATGTTCATTCGTACGCATCATTAACATTTTGCTACCATAAGTTGACGCTGGTGACGTCACGCAATAGCATGGGAACGTCGCACATAGGGGTATTTTGCCATTCTGGGCGGTCAAAATTATTTCTTTGGATTTTTTATTTATAATGACTCTCTAATTGACTTCAAGCTATAAAAAGTGTTTTGCGATGAATAATGTGATGAATGTATCCTGAAATATTGGGTTTTTTAGAACAAAATAATACAACTTTCTTTTTAAGTTGAATTTTTATTTTTCTCCAAAACTGAACTTAATGTGTCACATCCGGAAGGGATGAGAGCATAATATTTTCGTTTCCCTCTTTGTTGCCTACGCCTAGCGCAATAGCACGGGATGAGGGTAAAAAGGGGTAGTGCGTGGGAAAGAATAGAATTAAGGAATTGACGTGATATTTCGGTATTGAGGAATAATTCGACAGAATTGGTGTACGATTGACAATATGTTATTTATTATAAGATTACTAGACGGGTCAAAGCGGTCAGGCCTACGATGAATGATACAGAAAAGAAAAAGGTATGGCTAGCTTACATTGGTTGTGTTTGACGCTCGGTCGCTCGCTCGCTCGCTCGCTTGCGTGGATGTTTGTTGTCGCTCGCGTTACAAGGGCCTTCGCTCTTGACCTGATGCGCTCGCTGGAACAATTGCTGGCAAGATGCTCGCAGAATTTTACGCTGGACGTGTGTATACTCGACGTGTTTACTACGACGGGCACTACGCGTAGATAAAAATATGAACGGCGCGCAAGGTCTATGAATTGAGATTGATAATCACGGACCGATGATAGAAATTATACAAGTGTAAAATAAAACTTTTGGGACTCGAAAAATGAAGACAGTTCGTACGAAGGATAATCGGAGATATTCGTTTGGCTTCTGGGTTAAGACTTGATATAAGGAGTGATTCGGTTGACGCAAATATTGGTTGACGGAAGACTAAGTTCTGAATTTGATGAAGATTGTCGGGAGACTGGGATTGAGACTCGATAGAAGAATTTGATTTGATGATGGTTGACGGGAGACTTGGATTGAGACTTTATAGAAGAACTTGAGCCGATGGTAGTTGACGGGAGACTGACTTCAGGAAGGAAGTCTTTCTTGATATGAAAATTAGGAGAGGTTCAGTAGTGGGAGAAGGAACCTCAGTGAGAGTGTGGTCTTGGTCATCTAGTTCTTCGGGGATTGGTCCATTGGTCGTGAAGAAATCGGTTGATTAGCGTCATTGGTCGCGGTATGGTGTGCGAATACTTTACAGATTCGTTAGGCACGTGCGTGGCATTATTTCAGGGCATCGGTTCTGACTAATATGCGTATGACGAGAAGGAGACCTTTGTCTCGTGTTTCGGCGAAAAAGCGCATGAGATATAGAGTTCGATATCAGAGACCTAAGCATTCGCATGGTTTGTGTTATGTCAATTTATAGCTATGGTGACTTCTCATATCGAGAAGTTTGTATATCGGACTACGCTGCGAGACCGGATGTCTTATTTTTCAGTCAGTGTTATAAATTCGTCGGAGCCGTCTAGGCTATGTTATGATGAAGTAATCTAGGGTCGCGGCTTCTCTTGGTCACCATGCGGATGGGCCGGCGTAGAGTTTTTCGAGTCTGTTGATCGAGTTGATGGTTGGTTTTTCGTTCGACAGCTCTTCTTGGAATATGCGCCTGAGATCGTGTTCTTGTTGACAGCCAATGGGATAGGAAAAGTCGATGAATGTGGCGGTGCTGCTATCGTATATATATCGCTGTAGGTTGAATATGCGTGCAAAACGTACGCACGATTTATTCATTTAATAATAAGCTTTTAACGGCAAATGAGGATATTGGGAATAACCGAGAGAAGGCACATTCGCTAGGATGTAACACCTCCCCGGTTTGAGATTGAGCGTCCCGCTCAATTATTGTGAATGTTCCGAAGGTAATCTCAATATCGTCATCAGCCTATTCTTAAACGGTTGCGGTGTGGGTAGGTACAATTTTTGGATTAGAGTAGTTTGTAGACTATATAAAAA
This sequence comes from Ophion slaviceki, assembly GCA_944452715.1. Taxonomy (NCBI): domain Eukaryota; kingdom Metazoa; phylum Arthropoda; class Insecta; order Hymenoptera; family Ichneumonidae; genus Ophion; species Ophion slaviceki. The sequence goes on along the minus strand of OX101786.1, from coordinate 36,047,418 downwards.
GGAAAGTATATGTGTCTTATTATTGTATATGTAGATGTTTGTATGAGAATATGTTTGGTTATTGTACATCTAGATCTTTGTATGAGGAAGTTTTTTTTTGTTCTCCGTTTTTTTTTGTTCTTTGCTTTTTTCGATAATTATAAATATATTTTTTTATTTTACGCTGAAATGTATGTCTACGAGTTTTCTCCTTTTTGTTTTTACTCGTGCATAGTTGCTTATTAACTTATTTTACTCTATCTCTTACTTGACAAGGCTAAAAGAACGATGAGCAAAGAATAAATTATTAGCATGATCAGAAATATCGTCTCCTCGTGCGAATTTAAGGGAAGGAACGCGGTTTGGAGGATTGGTTGTTTTCTGGATGATCGGAGATGACAGGGTACAGATCATGTGTTGCAGCGTTGACATTGGCACTCTGGTTCAGCTGGAGGGGCAGACACGAGTTGATAAAGTTCTTGGCCAGTCGCTGCATCCGTTGACGTTTTCTTCTTGGGTTGTTTAGCGAGGTGCATCAGGTACGTAACCGAGTCCCATACTGCACCGACGAGATAACTTGACCAGCCGTCCACAGGGGGTAGGCTGTATGCATGGATCGCCGTATCTACGAGGACCTTGATCGCTCGCACGACGAGTGATGTTCGGGTGAAACCAGCGCTTGTTGTACCGAATTGAATGAATTTTCCAGGTGCGATTCTAGATGGAGTAGGCTTGGTGTTATGTATTGTTGTTATCCAGGAGATTTAACAACTTGTTCTCCGGACTGGTAGTGTTCTGACTACTGTTGTCCCGTGCCATATTGTTTACGACAGCGGGTTTCTCCAAGGACAACGGTACGCGATCACGTACGTTGTCGATATCTTCTTTGGAGTACATCGCACAGGATGCTGGTGATGTTGGGTTGATGTATCGTTAAGTAGATTTCGTCGATGGATTCATGTTTGCAGGTGGTGTGGCTTCGACCAGAACAGGGATGAACTTGTACGAGGTGTCTCCGAAAAGGTAATATGAGGGAAGTAAGGAATTGCAGATTGTTTGAGTTTTTCTTTTGGTAATTGGTTATATGTGAGTTCGAGGAGTAAGGAGATATTTTACGTTCCCACGAGTGACAGGAGGTTGATCGTGAAATTCTTTTAACCTGATCAGATTTTCTTGTGTTGTTATACATTGAATAACGTGTAGTATTTCGCTAGAATGTACCTCCATATAACTCGGTTTCTCGACTAAATTGTATACAATCCGTCCGAGGCTTGGATCGCTAATAACAAATTTTTTTGGAGCATTTGGCGCTCTTTGCTACACTGTGACGTATGCATATCGTAATATAATTATTTTTTAATATAATATAATGGCTACGTATATGAGTTTTGAATTGAAGTAAGCGATTATATCTAAGATAGAGACTGGAAATCTCTCTCGAATTTTTAAACAGTTAGTTAGGCGAGTCTGATATACACAAGTTCGAATGTTCTGTACTGTGGATACTGTAACTAAACATTTGATCTATTTCTCTGATTACGATTGCAAAGGTGACATCGTTAAACGTTACAGAGTAGATTGATAACGGCCATCTGAAAAACAGGTTAATTATTATGATTATTTTTATTATAAGGATTGAAAACGGTTTTTGGGACACCCTTGTGTCCTCCTGGGTCATACGGCTTACCCGTTGACTTGGTGAAATAAACCGGATTATCGTTTCGAAAATGAAACAACTCGTTGGTATTGATGAAATTTGCAATTTTGAATTCTGATATTTTTCTTTCCTCCGCTGGAGGATCTTTGTCTTCGGAGGGTTGTGAATCGAGAAAGTTGAAATCTGAATTTGTCGAATTATCGGAATTAGGATTGGTGAAGTTTTTGAAGTGAGGGATCGGAAGTGCTTTGCGCTTGTCAGGACCCTCAGCTGATTTCAGGGCAATGCCCTCCGCGGGTCGACTAGTGCGTATGGGTCTTACTATTTCGGCCTTCGTCTCGCCGTCGCTACTCTTTACGTAATTTATGAGTTTACGAGTTCGACGCGTAAGGTGTCGATTTTGGGAGTGCGCGTCTATGCGTTCGACTGCCGGCGCATCGGCCTCGACGGTAGCGTAGTCGCCACATGATTCGTGTACTTGTTCCATAGGTCGAGAGCCACTGACGATGTTTATATTTTTCTCACGCGGGACGGGGTGGACATCTGCTCGAGCAGTAAAGATCGTTGGATTTTTGTTTTCGTCATTGCTATTGCTAGTCTGGTCTAATCTGCGCGCTAAATCTTGTAATGCGATTTTCGAATTCTCGATTATATGCGATGTTGACTTAGAGGTGACGATAGAATTTACCTTCGTTCGCGAATTTGCTTTTGTGATTAGAATTTGAATCGAGTTTTGTTTCATTTTTCGGCCTTCTTCTTCGTTTTGGTTTTGGATTGTTGTGGATTTTCCTTTTTCGTTTTGATTTTGTTTTATAAGGAGTACAACTTTGCAGTGACCGTTTTTTTCAAAAGTTTAAGGCTTTATTATAAAAAAGTGGCTACATATTTTTTAATCAAAGTACTGCCCGTCGCTAGCTACGACCTCGGCCCATCTTTCAGGTAGCATTCGAATCCCGCGTCGATAAAAGTCTTGGTCTTTGGAGGCAATCCAGGAATCGACCCAATTTTTGACTTCTTCGTAAGTACCGAAGTGCTGGTCAGCCAAATCGTGTGCCATTGACCGGAACAAGTGATAGTCGGAAGGGGCAATGTCTGGAGAGTACGGCGGGTGGGATAAAACCTCCCATTCCTTCCTTCCTTTGTTGTCTTTGGAGCAGTTGTTCACAGGTGAAAAATCGGCGCTCGATGTCTCTCGGCTTCAACTCATGCGGGACCCAGTTTCCTTGCTTTTGGATCATACCCATATCCCGGAGACGTTCTGAAACCGCTTGCTGGGTTACTCCTAACGTCTAGGCGAGTTCCTCTTGAGTTTGGCACGAATCCTAGTCCAGCAAGGTCTCCAATTCTGCGTCTTCAAAAACTTTCTGCCTTCCGCCACCATGCTTGTTCTCGACCTCAAAATCTCCACTTTTGAAGCGTTGAAACCACCGCCGACACGTTTTCTCACTAATAGAATCCTCCCCGTAAGCATCTACAAGCAAACGGTGGGCCTCAGCCGCAGAATTCTTGATGTTGAAGAAGTAAATCATAACCTCCCGCAAATGCTGAGAATTCGGTTCGTAGGTTGCCATATTTGAGTGCCTATAACTTTATAATGCATTCACGTATCCGTTAGCTTTTTTAAATTGTTTACATTGGCAGAGCCTCTAGTTTAAAATGCCACTTTTTTATTGAGCTAGGGCCACTACTTCGGCCGCAGTGGCTCTCTAAGTAAAACGGTCACTGCAAAGTTGTACTCCTAATATTTTGGGTTTTTCTTTTTGATTTTGAATTGTTTTAAATTTTTCTTTTTCGTTTTGATTTTGAATTGCTTTGGATTTGTCTTCTTCGTTTTGGTTTTTTTTACTTTGGGTTTTTGTTTTTCGTTTTGATTTTGAATCGTTTTAGATTTTTCTTCTTCGTTTTGGTTTTGTTTGGGTTTTTGTTTTTGATTTTTCCTCGCCACTGAATTTTTGATTTGATTTTCCTAGCTCGTCACTCTCGTCGGAGTGATGGCAAGGTTTTGTTTCGACGTTTTTTGTCGAAGTTTTTTGATTGGCCACTTTCGGGCTTTGGATTAGCGTAGTTGTCATGCAATCTACGATTGGAATAGAAGGATCACGAGGAATTGGACTGGAATTTAAGATTGTCGTGCAATCTGATTTTGGTTTTTGTTCAATTTTTTATTTTTTGATTGTTCTTGTTTTTTATTCTTCCTCGCTACTGAATATTTTTTTGTTTTGCTTGCTCGTCACTCTCGTCGGAGTGAAGGCAAGGTTTTGCTTCGACGTTTTTTGCCGAAGTTTTTAGATTGACCACTTCCGGGCTCTGGATTATCGTAGTTGTCATGCAATCTACGATTGAAATAGAAGGATCACGAGGAATTTGCCTGGAATTTAAGATTGACATGCAATCTGATTTTGGATTAGAATGGTTGCGAGAAATTGGGTTAGCATCGCGAGGAACTGGATTGGAAACGCAGATTGTCGTGCAATCTGAGTTTGTTTTGCTTTTTGTTTTGTTTTTGTTTTCGTTTGGTTTTTCTTCATCATCGCTCTCATTGGAGCGTTGACAAAGTTTTATTTCGACATTTTTATCGATTTTTTCATTGCTTTTATTGGCCACTACTGGGCTCTGGACCGGCGTAGTTGTCGTGCAATCTACGTCCGAATTAGGATTAGCATCGCGAGAAATTTGGATCAGCATCGCGAGAAATTTCATTAGCATCGCGAGAAATTTCATTAGCATCGCGAGAAATTGGATTAGCATCGCGAGAATTTGGGATTAGCATCGCGAGAAATTGAATTAACATCGCGAGAAAATGGATTAGCATCGCGAGAAATGAGGATTAGCATCGCGAGACATTGGATCAGAATTGAAGATTGTCATGCAATCTGGGTTTGTTTTGTTTTTGTTTTGTTTGGTTTTTCTTCATCATCGCTCTGACAGGAGCGTTGACAAAGTTTTATTTCGACGTTGTTGTCGATTTTTATTTATTAATTTTTTATTGGCCACTACTGGGCTCTGGACCGGTGTAGTTTTCATGCAATCTACGTCCGAATTAGGATTAGCATCGCAAGAAATTGGATTAGCATCGCGAGAAATTGGGTCAGCATCGCGAGAAATTGGATTAGCATCGCGAGAAATTTGGATTAGCATCGCGAGAAATTGGATTAGCATCGCGAGAAATTTGGATTAGCATCGCGAGAAATCGGATTAGCATCGCGAGAAATTGGGATTAGCATCGCGAGAAATTGGATTAGAATCGGAGATTGTCATGCAATCTGGTTTTGTTTTTGTTTGCTTTTGTTTTCCACGATGTCGAATTCCTGTAGTTTTATGACCGGCACGATCAGTCGTACGGCGTCATTTGTGGGGTTGAAAACCTTCAAATGGGCCTTTCCGTCGATGTTTGGTACCGGGCAGTCGCCGGCGTAAACACCCTTACGGATTTTTAAAGGCGGGATATACCCTTCCTTTAACGTGCGGTTTTCGACTCGAATGTGGAAAGAGATTTCGAACGGGCGGGGAGTTCTACGACCTCGTCGGGTTCGTTTGTTCGTTTGAACGGCCATGCTTTGTCTTCACATTCAAGGCATTCCGTCTTGAATTTTATTTTGGAATTTATTGCAAAAAAACGATTGGGACCTCAATAAACCGGGGTGAGGGCGTCGAACCTCGTCAGGTATGATGTAGAATAAAGTTTCGAAATTGTATTTTTTTAAAATTAGGTTCGGGATAGCGCCACTGTCTAACAACACCTATTTTTTTTGTCTGTGCGCTCCGATACATACCGAGGGTAGGTTAACGGAATCTTCCGCGTTTATAGTGTAGGTAAGATAGGTTCGGGAGGAATGATTATCGAGACCGGACGCTTTGAGATCGTGAGATCTCGCAGCGCGACTGCCCGAAGGGTATTCGAACCATTTTGCGTGTTATTATATTCGCGGGTACGACAGTTTTCGATAGTGTGTCCTATCCTTTTACAATACCGACAGAAGGGTCGCTTGGATTTAAGCGTTTTGTTCTTTAACTGAAAACACTTATCTGCTGAATGGCCGATCTTTTTGCATATTTGGCAAACAACTGAGTTTTGTTCATTTAGGACCCTTTGGTACTCGATGGCATTGTGTTCTTGATTTTTATAATTTTGGCAGGTGAGGGTCGCGAATGGACAATTTTCTGTAGTGTGATTGTCTCTTTTGCATACATTACAAAATTTTACTGATTTTGACGGGACGAACCTTTTGTGGTTGGTGAGAGTGGACTGCAATTCGCTGCGCGCTTTAACTTCGTGTTCAATTTTTATCGCATATTCTATTGCGTCTTGGCATACCGGTATGAATTCTGCTAGAGCGATATTTTTTTTTTCGAATTCCGCGACGCAGCTGATGGCGTCTTTTAGGGATATTGACTAGTTTGTTCCTAACGTCGTCATTGTTTTTGTGGATTTGTTTTCGATTTTTGAGAATTTTTGTAATTTTTTGGTCGATCGTTTAGGATGTTCCAAACCAGGTAATAAATTCGATGTATAAATTTTCGAATCACTTATGGACATTAGGTTAATTAACACATTCCCTTTTTAAGGCACAACACCACTGTAACGCCCTGTTTTTTTGCCATTTTTCGTGAGTTGATGGTTGGTTTTTCGTTCGACAGCTCTTCTTGGAATATGCGCCTGAGATCGTGTTCTTGTTGACAGCCAATGGGATAGGAAAAGTCGATGAATGTGGCGGTGCTGCTATCGTATATATATCGCTGTAGGTTGAATATGCGTGCAAAACGTACGCACGATTTATTCATTTAATAATAAGCTTTTAACGGCAAATGAGGATATTGGGAATAACCGAGAGAAGGCACATTCGCTAGGATGTAACACCTCCCCGGTTTGAGATTGAGCGTCCCGCTCAATTATTGTGAATGTTCCGAAGGTAATCTCAATATCGTCATCAGCCTATTCTTAAACGGTTGCGGTGTGGGTAGGTACAATTTTTGGATTAGAGTAGTTTGTAGACTATATAAAAAGGAAAGTATATGTGTCTTATTATTGTATATGTAGATGTTTGTATGAGAATATGTTTGGTTATTGTACATCTAGATCTTTGTATGAGGAAGTTTTTTTTTGTTCTCCGTTTTTTTTTGTTCTTTGCTTTTTTCGATAATTATAAATATATTTTTTTATTTTACGCTGAAATGTATGTCTACGAGTTTTCTCCTTTTTGTTTTTACTCGTGCATAGTTGCTTATTAACTTATTTTACTCTATCTCTTACTTGACAAGGCTAAAAGAACGATGAGCAAAGAATAAATTATTAGCATGATCAGAAATATCGTCTCCTCGTGCGAATTTAAGGGAAGGAACGCGGTTTGGAGGATTGGTTGTTTTCTGGATGATCGGAGATGACAGGGTACAGATCATGTGTTGCAGCGTTGACATTGGCACTCTGGTTCAGCTGGAGGGGCAGACACGAGTTGATAAAGTTCTTGGCCAGTCGCTGCATCCGTTGACGTTTTCTTCTTGGGTTGTTTAGCGAGGTGCATCAGGTACGTAACCGAGTCCCATACTGCACCGACGAGATAACTTGACCAGCCGTCCACAGGGGGTAGGCTGTATGCATGGATCGCCGTATCTACGAGGACCTTGATCGCTCGCACGACGAGTGATGTTCGGGTGAAACCAGCGCTTGTTGTACCGAATTGAATGAATTTTCCAGGTGCGATTCTAGATGGAGTAGGCTTGGTGTTATGTATTGTTGTTATCCAGGAGATTTAACAACTTGTTCTCCGGACTGGTAGTGTTCTGACTACTGTTGTCCCGTGCCATATTGTTTACGACAGCGGGTTTCTCCAAGGACAACGGTACGCGATCACGTACGTTGTCGATATCTTCTTTGGAGTACATCGCACAGGATGCTGGTGATGTTGGGTTGATGTATCGTTAAGTAGATTTCGTCGATGGATTCATGTTTGCAGGTGGTGTGGCTTCGACCAGAACAGGGATGAACTTGTACGAGGTGTCTCCGAAAAGGTAATATGAGGGAAGTAAGGAATTGCAGATTGTTTGAGTTTTTCTTTTGGTAATTGGTTATATGTGAGTTCGAGGAGTAAGGAGATATTTTACGTTCCCACGAGTGACAGGAGGTTGATCGTGAAATTCTTTTAACCTGATCAGATTTTCTTGTGTTGTTATACATTGAATAACGTGTAGTATTTCGCTAGAATGTACCTCCATATAACTCGGTTTCTCGACTAAATTGTATACAATCCGTCCGAGGCTTGGATCGCTAATAACAAATTTTTTTGGAGCATTTGGCGCTCTTTGCTACACTGTGACGTATGCATATCGTAATATAATTATTTTTTAATATAATATAATGGCTACGTATATGAGTTTTGAATTGAAGTAAGCGATTATATCTAAGATAGAGACTGGAAATCTCTCTCGAATTTTTAAACAGTTAGTTAGGCGAGTCTGATATACACAAGTTCGAATGTTCTGTACTGTGGATACTGTAACTAAACATTTGATCTATTTCTCTGATTACGATTGCAAAGGTGACATCGTTAAACGTTACAGAGTAGATTGATAACGGCCATCTGAAAAACAGGTTAATTATTATGATTATTTTTATTATAAGGATTGAAAACGGTTTTTGGGACACCCTTGTGTCCTCCTGGGTCATACGGCTTACCCGTTGACTTGGTGAAATAAACCGGATTATCGTTTCGAAAATGAAACAACTCGTTGGTATTGATGAAATTTGCAATTTTGAATTCTGATATTTTTCTTTCCTCCGCTGGAGGATCTTTGTCTTCGGAGGGTTGTGAATCGAGAAAGTTGAAATCTGAATTTGTCGAATTATCGGAATTAGGATTGGTGAAGTTTTTGAAGTGAGGGATCGGAAGTGCTTTGCGCTTGTCAGGACCCTCAGCTGATTTCAGGGCAATGCCCTCCGCGGGTCGACTAGTGCGTATGGGTCTTACTATTTCGGCCTTCGTCTCGCCGTCGCTACTCTTTACGTAATTTATGAGTTTACGAGTTCGACGCGTAAGGTGTCGATTTTGGGAGTGCGCGTCTATGCGTTCGACTGCCGGCGCATCGGCCTCGACGGTAGCGTAGTCGCCACATGATTCGTGTACTTGTTCCATAGGTCGAGAGCCACTGACGATGTTTATATTTTTCTCACGCGGGACGGGGTGGACATCTGCTCGAGCAGTAAAGATCGTTGGATTTTTGTTTTCGTCATTGCTATTGCTAGTCTGGTCTAATCTGCGCGCTAAATCTTGTAATGCGATTTTCGAATTCTCGATTATATGCGATGTTGACTTAGAGGTGACGATAGAATTTACCTTCGTTCGCGAATTTGCTTTTGTGATTAGAATTTGAATCGAGTTTTGTTTCATTTTTCGGCCTTCTTCTTCGTTTTGGTTTTGGATTGTTGTGGATTTTCCTTTTTCGTTTTGATTTTGTTTTATAAGGAGTACAACTTTGCAGTGACCGTTTTTTTCAAAAGTTTAAGGCTTTATTATAAAAAAGTGGCTACATATTTTTTAATCAAAGTACTGCCCGTCGCTAGCTACGACCTCGGCCCATCTTTCAGGTAGCATTCGAATCCCGCGTCGATAAAAGTCTTGGTCTTTGGAGGCAATCCAGGAATCGACCCAATTTTTGACTTCTTCGTAAGTACCGAAGTGCTGGTCAGCCAAATCGTGTGCCATTGACCGGAACAAGTGATAGTCGGAAGGGGCAATGTCTGGAGAGTACGGCGGGTGGGATAAAACCTCCCATTCCTTCCTTCCTTTGTTGTCTTTGGAGCAGTTGTTCACAGGTGAAAAATCGGCGCTCGATGTCTCTCGGCTTCAACTCATGCGGGACCCAGTTTCCTTGCTTTTGGATCATACCCATATCCCGGAGACGTTCTGAAACCGCTTGCTGGGTTACTCCTAACGTCTAGGCGAGTTCCTCTTGAGTTTGGCACGAATCCTAGTCCAGCAAGGTCTCCAATTCTGCGTCTTCAAAAACTTTCTGCCTTCCGCCACCATGCTTGTTCTCGACCTCAAAATCTCCACTTTTGAAGCGTTGAAACCACCGCCGACACGTTTTCTCACTAATAGAATCCTCCCCGTAAGCATCTACAAGCAAACGGTGGGCCTCAGCCGCAGAATTCTTGATGTTGAAGAAGTAAATCATAACCTCCCGCAAATGCTGAGAATTCGGTTCGTAGGTTGCCATATTTGAGTGCCTATAACTTTATAATGCATTCACGTATCCGTTAGCTTTTTTAAATTGTTTACATTGGCAGAGCCTCTAGTTTAAAATGCCACTTTTTTATTGAGCTAGGGCCACTACTTCGGCCGCAGTGGCTCTCTAAGTAAAACGGTCACTGCAAAGTTGTACTCCTAATATTTTGGGTTTTTCTTTTTGATTTTGAATTGTTTTAAATTTTTCTTTTTCGTTTTGATTTTGAATTGCTTTGGATTTGTCTTCTTCGTTTTGGTTTTTTTTACTTTGGGTTTTTGTTTTTCGTTTTGATTTTGAATCGTTTTAGATTTTTCTTCTTCGTTTTGGTTTTGTTTGGGTTTTTGTTTTTGATTTTTCCTCGCCACTGAATTTTTGATTTGATTTTCCTAGCTCGTCACTCTCGTCGGAGTGATGGCAAGGTTTTGTTTCGACGTTTTTTGTCGAAGTTTTTTGATTGGCCACTTTCGGGCTTTGGATTAGCGTAGTTGTCATGCAATCTACGATTGGAATAGAAGGATCACGAGGAATTGGACTGGAATTTAAGATTGTCGTGCAATCTGATTTTGGTTTTTGTTCAATTTTTTATTTTTTGATTGTTCTTGTTTTTTATTCTTCCTCGCTACTGAATATTTTTTTGTTTTGCTTGCTCGTCACTCTCGTCGGAGTGAAGGCAAGGTTTTGCTTCGACGTTTTTTGCCGAAGTTTTTAGATTGACCACTTCCGGGCTCTGGATTATCGTAGTTGTCATGCAATCTACGATTGAAATAGAAGGATCACGAGGAATTTGCCTGGAATTTAAGATTGACATGCAATCTGATTTTGGATTAGAATGGTTGCGAGAAATTGGGTTAGCATCGCGAGGAACTGGATTGGAAACGCAGATTGTCGTGCAATCTGAGTTTGTTTTGCTTTTTGTTTTGTTTTTGTTTTCGTTTGGTTTTTCTTCATCATCGCTCTCATTGGAGCGTTGACAAAGTTTTATTTCGACATTTTTATCGATTTTTTCATTGCTTTTATTGGCCACTACTGGGCTCTGGACCGGCGTAGTTGTCGTGCAATCTACGTCCGAATTAGGATTAGCATCGCGAGAAATTTGGATCAGCATCGCGAGAAATTTCATTAGCATCGCGAGAAATTTCATTAGCATCGCGAGAAATTGGATTAGCATCGCGAGAATTTGGGATTAGCATCGCGAGAAATTGAATTAACATCGCGAGAAAATGGATTAGCATCGCGAGAAATGAGGATTAGCATCGCGAGACATTGGATCAGAATTGAAGATTGTCATGCAATCTGGGTTTGTTTTGTTTTTGTTTTGTTTGGTTTTTCTTCATCATCGCTCTGACAGGAGCGTTGACAAAGTTTTATTTCGACGTTGTTGTCGATTTTTATTTATTAATTTTTTATTGGCCACTACTGGGCTCTGGACCGGTGTAGTTTTCATGCAATCTACGTCCGAATTAGGATTAGCATCGCAAGAAATTGGATTAGCATCGCGAGAAATTGGGTCAGCATCGCGAGAAATTGGATTAGCATCGCGAGAAATTTGGATTAGCATCGCGAGAAATTGGATTAGCATCGCGAGAAATTTGGATTAGCATCGCGAGAAATCGGATTAGCATCGCGAGAAATTGGGATTAGCATCGCGAGAAATTGGATTAGAATCGGAGATTGTCATGCAATCTGGTTTTGTTTTTGTTTGCTTTTGTTTTCCACGATGTCGAATTCCTGTAGTTTTATGACCGGCACGATCAGTCGTACGGCGTCATTTGTGGGGTTGAAAACCTTCAAATGGGCCTTTCCGTCGATGTTTGGTACCGGGCAGTCGCCGGCGTAAACACCCTTACGGATTTTTAAAGGCGGGATATACCCTTCCTTTAACGTGCGGTTTTCGACTCGAATGTGGAAAGAGATTTCGAACGGGCGGGGAGTTCTACGACCTCGTCGGGTTCGTTTGTTCGTTTGAACGGCCATGCTTTGTCTTCACATTCAAGGCATTCCGTCTTGAATTTTATTTTGGAATTTATTGCAAAAAAACGATTGGGACCTCAATAAACCGGGGTGAGGGCGTCGAACCTCGTCAGGTATGATGTAGAATAAAGTTTCGAAATTGTATTTTTTTAAAATTAGGTTCGGGATAGCGCCACTGTCTAACAACACCTATTTTTTTTGTCTGTGCGCTCCGATACATACCGAGGGTAGGTTAACGGAATCTTCCGCGTTTATAGTGTAGGTAAGATAGGTTCGGGAGGAATGATTATCGAGACCGGACGCTTTGAGATCGTGAGATCTCGCAGCGCGACTGCCCGAAGGGTATTCGAACCATTTTGCGTGTTATTATATTCGCGGGTACGACAGTTTTCGATAGTGTGTCCTATCCTTTTACAATACCGACAGAAGGGTCGCTTGGATTTAAGCGTTTTGTTCTTTAACTGAAAACACTTATCTGCTGAATGGCCGATCTTTTTGCATATTTGGCAAACAACTGAGTTTTGTTCATTTAGGACCCTTTGGTACTCGATGGCATTGTGTTCTTGATTTTTATAATTTTGGCAGGTGAGGGTCGCGAATGGACAATTTTCTGTAGTGTGATTGTCTCTTTTGCATACATTACAAAATTTTACTGATTTTGACGGGACGAACCTTTTGTGGTTGGTGAGAGTGGACTGCAATTCGCTGCGCGCTTTAACTTCGTGTTCAATTTTTATCGCATATTCTATTGCGTCTTGGCATACCGGTATGAATTCTGCTAGAGCGATATTTTTTTTTTCGAATTCCGCGACGCAGCTGATGGCGTCTTTTAGGGATATTGACTAGTTTGTTCCTAACGTCGTCATTGTTTTTGTGGATTTGTTTTCGATTTTTGAGAATTTTTGTAATTTTTTGGTCGATCGTTTAGGATGTTCCAAACCAGGTAATAAATTCGATGTATAAATTTTCGAATCACTTATGGACATTAGGTTAATTAACACATTCCCTTTTTAAGGCACAACACCACTGTAACGCCCTGTTTTTTTGCCATTTTTCAAGAAATTTTTTTTGTGGGAAAAAAAGAGATGTTCGAAAAATTTTTTTTGTTTTGTTCGTTGTTTATTGAAGATACATAAAAAAAAAAATTTCAAATTTTTCACGCCCCATGGTGACGCTGGGGAAGCTCCCGCGTCAGGTACTGTTGCCTCTGCAGTGGTTCGCGGCACGCAACAGAACTCTCTTCAAAGTCGATCTGAAAAAAATACCGAGTGTTTTCGTTAATAATATGATATTTTGTAGAGAAGTACATAGGGATTTGAAAAAATATTGATTTTTAAAAAATAGGCACGCTTTTGAAATTAAAGGACGATTTTCGAGCAAAATTTCTCGTCGAAAATAGGCTATAACTTTTTTTATTATTGAGATATCGAAAAAATCCTATGTACTTCTTTAGATAATCTAGTTTTATTGATGCAGTCCAAATTTGAAGTCGATCGGATAAAAATTGCTCGAGTTCTGCTGCGTGCCGCACTCAAAAAAGTGGTTTTGAGAAAAACGCGTTCAAAGTTTTAGGTTTGTTAATTTATGCGATAAATTGGAAAAAAAATTGTTTACCTTTAATCAGCGATGCCGGCACCATATAGCTGGCCTTTAAGAAGCAAATCATTGTCCCTAGCATCTTTTCTCGAACTTGTAGAGGCTCTTCTTGCCTCTTTTGCAGCGTCTGTGAGCGAGCGCTCCGCCAGCTCGATCCGCGCTGCGTCGGTTTCAACGCAAAAATTGAAACAATTTGGGCCGATAGTTATCCCCAACGTCTCCAAAACTTTCATGAGGCTTCTCAGGCCATCATTGAATGATAATACCGCGATATCAGCTGCAATATCGACGATTTTTTTGCTCCCGGACTGACACTTGGGGGCTATTGCCCAAACTGATTTGTTGTAGCTTTCGTTGTTGTTTTGCGTGAAGCCGCCCAAACAACGCTGCAGCAAATCGTCTCTGCTCAAATTTATATATCCCTGTATACCTGCCGACCCTGAGGCGCGCAGCGGCGCGGGACCCCGAGCGTCACGGAGCGCTGCACCGCTCCACAAAATATTCAATATCTCCGAAAATAATTATTTTTTCGACCTGGGTCCAACGGCATCTGAATCTTAAATGTATTTTAGATTTTTCTAGATGGTTTTCAAAAAATCGATTTTTTGAAGCCGTCACAGTGGTGTTGTCCCTTAATATCCCGGACGAGCCCCCAAAAATTAATATTTCACATCCGGAAGGGATGAGAGCATAATATTTTCGTTTCCCTCTTTGTTGCCTACGCCTAGCGCAATAGCACGGGATGAGGGTAAAAAGGGGTAGTGCGTGGGAAAGAATAGAATTAAGGAATTGACGTGATATTTCGGTATTGAATAATTCGACAGAATTGGTGTACGATTGACAATATGTTATTTATTATAAGATTACTAGACGGGTCAAAGCGGTTAGGCCTACGATGAATGATACAGAAAAGAAAAAGGTATGGCTAGCTTATATTGGTTGTGTTTGACGCTCGGTCGCTCGCTCGCTCGCTTGCGTGGATGTTTGTTGTCGCTCGCGTTACAAGGGCCTTCGCTCTTGGCCTGATGCGCTCGCTGGAACAATTGCTGGTAAGACGCTCGCAGGATTTTACGCTGGACGTGTGTATACTCGACGTGTTTACTACGACGGGCACTACGCGTAGATAGAAATATGAACGGCGCGCAAGGTCGATGAATTGAGATTGATAATCACGGACCGATGATAGAAATTATACAAGTGTAAAATAAAACTTTTGGGACTCGAAAAATGAAGACAGTTCGTACGAAGGATAATCGGAGATATTCGTTAGGCTTCTGGGTTAAGACTTGATATAAGGAGTGATTCGGTTGACGCAAATATTGGTTGACGGAAGACTAAGTTCTGAATTTGATGAAGATTGTCGGGAGACTGGGATTGAGACTCGATAGAAGAATTTGATTTGATGATGGTTGACGAGAGACTTGGATTGAGACTTTATAGAAGAACTTGAGCCGATGGTAGTTGACGGGAGACTGACTTCAGGAAGGAAGTCTTTCTTGATATGAAAATTAGGAGAGGTTCAGTAGTGGGAGAAGGAACCTCAGTGAGAGTGTGGTCTTGGTCATCTAGTTCTTCGGGGATTGGTCCATTGGTCGTGAAGATATCGGTTGATTAGCGTCGTTGGTCGCGGTATGGTGTGCGAATACTTTACAGATTCGTTAAGCACGTGCGTGGCCTTATTGCAGGGCATCGGTTCTGACTAATATGCGTATGACGAGAAGGAGACCTTTGTCTCGTGTTTCGGCGAAAAAGCGCATGAGATATAGAGTTCGATATCAGAGACCTAAGCATTCGCATGGTTTGTGTTATGTCAATATATGGCTATGGTGACTTCTCATGTCGAGAAGTTTGTATATCGGACTACGCTGCGAGACCGGATGTCTTATTTTTCAGTCAGTGTTATAATTTCGTCGGAGCCGTCTAGGCTATGTTATGATGAAGTAATCTAGGGTCGCGGCTTCTCTTGGTCACCATGCGGATGGGCCGGCGTAGAGTTTTTCGAGTCTGTTGATCGATTTGATGGTTGGTTTTTCGTTCGACAGCTCTTCTTGGAATATGCGCCTGAGATCGTGTTCTTGTTGACAGCCAATCGGATAGGAAAAGTTGATGACTGTGGCGGTGCTGCTATCGTATATATATCGCTGTAGGTTGAATATGCGTGCAAAACGTACGCACGTTCCTTTTTACGCTGTTACGCGCCTTATTCTTAGATTTATTCATTTAATGATAAGCTTTTAACGGCAAATGAGGATATTGGGAATAACCGAGAGAAGGCACATTCGCTAGGATGTAACAAATATAATTTACATAACTCAAATGATGATGAGTGCTATGGCTCTTCTTCGTCCTGCTCACTCTCTGTATCTTCAGGAACCTCCTCCGAAACTGAATCTGAGTCATCTCCAGAGCCAGGTTCAGCGGGAATCATCAATTCCAATGCATCTTTCGTGCACGGCATTGATTTTTTTTTTTGAGGTTGGTCTCATGCTAGTGATTAGTAGGTCAGAATTTAATAGTAACCTGGTTATACTATCAAGGTTATACTCCACCCTTGTAAATTTCCTCGCGAAGTTCAGCCTGTACAGTCTAAAATGTTTGTTTCGTGCTTCGGCGGCTTCTTCGGAAGGCAACCCAATTGGCAACAATGCGTTTTCTATGACACACGCGCTGTGCACTAGAATCTTGTGCATCGTGGGCGTCATAGGATGCCATGTATATAAAGTTTTGCAATTTCGATAAAATAATCTGCAAACTTATGTAAATGGACCTTGTGACCACTTGAAATGACTTCGAGGATGACTTTAATCCGTAAATCAGATTAAAATCGACTCCAGTGATTTCCGCCGCTACTTCAGGATTGGCGAAAACTCTTCTGCTCGTGTTACCATCATTGGTGTTACTGAATCCAGCTTTTGGTAAATCCACTATCAGACCTGTTTCACGTCTAAATTTTTTCTTGAATTACTTTTTTCTTCTCCTTAACAATGGCTTTGTCAGCATCAGATCTTAACTGCCACTTTTTCACTGGGAGTTTACATGGGAGGTGCAATATGCTTTCGAACAGACGAATCCTGGCGTTCAAAATGGATAATCCAAACGAAAGTGCGTCCACATCAACATCTTTTTTGATGGTCAAATTGTTGAATTCTGTCGATGTTGCACCACAAATACAGCACCTCATTGTTGACGTGGTTTGTGTAGCGGCATTACACACTTGTGTCTACCATTGTGAGTGTCATTCTATGTTTTACGAAATACGACTTTTCCTCTAGGGACAATTTCGTATTTTCTAAGGAGTTAATGGCATTTTCTACATGCTTGATTTCTTCTTGGATAATATCCACAGTTCCTTCAACGAATCTGATTCGAATAGACCGACAATATCGCGGTGATAATGGAGTTGGGTTTTGCCATAATATTTCCTGTTTATTTGTACCACATAATAGTTGTAGAGGCACAAAGCTACTTTGAAAAATGTTACCATCAGTTACATCATTTTGCATCTTCTGTTTGAATTGTGCCTGTTGTGATCAATCACAACCCCACTTGGCAATCAGCTCTAAGGAGTTACATTCTTCTGGTCTTAAGTTATATAAAACATCCTTCAAATACGTGAGTAATCTTGTAGCAGTATGATTTACCAAATCTTGAAAATTTCCTTGAGCGCATGTTTTAGTCATTTCATACGATTCTTTAAGCGGATAAGAGTCACTTTTTGCTTTTTGTAGGATGCTGTAACTAGGATATGACTTTTTACTGGCACTTCTAATTATCTCATATTGCCGCCGAGATAGATTTGCTTCCACGAATATTGAAAGAGCTAATAACGGCGTTAGTTGATTTTCTTTGTCTTCCTAAACCTTTTCGTATGCTCTCTTCAACTTCGTAGCTCTCGTTGGGGAAATAATGATTTCTTTTAATATAGTTGAAGCATCTCTTTTTCCAGATATTTGTAATTTCCTTTGCGCAGCATGTACCAACAGGTTATCATATACCGCATTACGAAGATGTATCGTTTTTCTTCTTTTACTTCTTTCGCTCAATTCAGTAAACGGTTTCGATGGCCGACCCGAGCTTCACTGCCACACTCTCGGTATTTCAAATGTTTTTATCAGCTATTATTTTGAAGGAATCTTGTGTGTTTTTTCTCAGCTTTCTTCCACCTTTGTTTGAATTCTGACTTAATATGCGAAAAATTTTGCTTGAACTTCTTCACTTCATCATCAGAGTAGCCTTCGCAAGATAAAAGGTGACTCTCCAAATATTTTAATTTTTCTTCAAAATTAGGTAAGTTTTGTTCCTGCATTCTATCGTACAGTGATCTGCGGGTCACTATTCTTACACCGGAACCACCAGCTGAGCCTGAAACAGAATAATTATAACGTTAACATAATCTAAATTTTCGACGTAAATTCTGTTTTTTGTTGTTCACCCCTCACTCGAAAAAGTGCGCGTAAGTGCGGTTGATTCAATGATGATTATATTGTACAATCATCTCGCAAAACCAATCGAAATAAGGACCCGGACGCACCCGGAAATACAACAAAAAGCTTTTTATGCGTAAAAATGTGGTAGAAAATTTAACAATGAACTTTTTTTTTTCAAACGACGAAAAAAATTAATTTCCTTAACAAATAACACAGCAAAATGGTTTAAAAGTATGTGTTCTTACCTGCTCGATCGGAATCCACAACAATATTTTCAAAGAAATCGCTGTCAACAAAAATTTGTACTTTTTAACTGAGCCAGTCAATCTTAGAAAGCCGAGAAAGATACGTACACTTGTACCGGTGGTAAAGTTCCGACTGAAACTACGGCACGGGTGAAACCGATGAGAGACGGGGAAGTGTTGCTTGTGGTTCTTTAGTCATTTAACAATTATAATAACCGATTTTTTATTTACCTGCGTCCAGTTTAAAAAATTGATTTATGACCAGCTAGAATACCCGTATGTGCGTCGTTTCGTTTTAAACATCGTAAATTAATTTTCGGAAAATCCTAAATCCTTCAAATTAAAATATATGTAAATAATAATCACGATTTTGTACCGTGCATTTGAGCATTTTCTCGGTGTTCATTCGTACGCATCATTTATATTTTGCTACCATAAGTTGGCGCTGGTGGAGTCACGCAATAGCATAGGAACGTCCTTACTTTTCAAACATCGAAAATTAATGTTCTAATAATCCTAAATCCTTCAAATTAACATATATGTAAATATTAACCACGATTATCTACTGTCTATTGGAACATTTTCGCGATGTTCATTCGTACGCATCATCAATATTTTGCTACAATAAGTTGTGTACGGTTCATGAGACAATGTTACATACATAGAAGTATTCACCTGATGTTTCGGACAGCGTTGCATATGCGGTAGACGCGACTACAGAGTAAGTCAGAGAGGAAAATAGAGATCTGCAAGTACTGGAGTCACTGAACTATGATGCAAAATAAACTTGGTGCCGGGCTTACAATCTTATAGTACAGTCGCGCTGTATATTGAAATCGGAAAAAATTAGAAGAAGGCCAGTTTTTTGACAGGTGATTTTGTAAGTGCCGCGGGTGCTAAATCCAAGTTTGCCTAAAATTCGGGGTGTATGGTTTTTGTAAGGGGATGGAGGTGGATTAATACCAAAGTTTAACTCCTACGAGGTGGGTGCTGCGAGACAAAATGCTCAGAAAAATTCGGGCCTCATTTTTGTCCATAGCGCCGAAGTCGTGGAAGTTCATTGTAGGGTGAAATCTTGAAAAATGACTTAATTCGATAACTCTTTAGGAAGAATTCATACAATTTTTGTTCAAATAGGAACGTTGTAGCCCTTGAAAAGACGCGTCGATCGAGTATTTGATCATCTCTCGTCGATAATATCTTCGCCCCCAAAAAAATTGTTGAAATATACAAAAAAATGTTTATTGGATAACTCAAAAACAATCGATTTTTCGGGGATAGTAAAAATGTACGAAATGTAGAGAATAATTTTCTCTACATTTTTGTTCGTATGAACCATCCTTGAATTTAGCTTGCTCCAACCCCTCTCGGGGGTTGAAAATTCAAAATGAAACTCTGCGAAAACTATTGACCGAAAGTAAAGAGATACGAGTTTGGCATTGTGGACAAAAAAGTAACTGATGGTTCAAGCTACAAATTGTTTTACGGCAGCGAATTCTTGCGTTCAATAGTTTTCCCAGAACTTCATTTTTTATTTTTACCCCCCGAGAGGGGTTGGCAAAAGCAAAATTCAAGAGTGGTCCATATAAACGAATATATAGAGAAAAATATTCTCTACATTTCGTACGTTTAAACCATACCCGAAAACTCGATTGTTTTTGAGTTATTAAAAAAAAACAATTTGTTGGCATTTCAATAATGTTTTCGGGGGTGAAAATATTAAGGGAGAGTAATGATCAAATACTCGCTCAACGCGTCTTTTCCAGGGCTACAACGTTCAAATTCGAACAAAAAGTGTACGAATTTATCCTAAAGAGTTATTGAATTAAAATTGATTTTTCAAAATTTCACCCCCAAAATGAACTACGACGACTTCGGCGCTGCGGACAGAACTAAAGACCGGATTTCTTTGAACATTTTGTCTCACGGCGTCGACCTCGTAGGGGTTGTAGTTTGGCATCAATCCACCCCCCGCCCCCGCCCCTTCATCCCCCAAAAAAACCTTCCGCCCCGATTTTTAGGCAAACTTGAATTTAGCACTCATGGCACCTACATAATCACCTGTCGAAGAACTGGCCTTCTAATTTTTTCCGATTACGGGTTTTTTTTCAGCGACATCACGACTGTATTATTATAGGATACAATAGATTGAAAAGGAAACTATCCGTCCCCTCGTTATCTTGGGACCCCCCCCCCCCGCCCTATGCGTACTTTTAATGAGTTTCACTGGTCTGTGCCTCACCGCTTGAATCCACTCATCGCTCTCACCTCGCTTTTGCCGTGAGTGGTGGTTGCCGTTAGCAGTTGAATTCGGAGCAAGTACGTAGTGCACGGGAAGGTGCTAAATATCCTACGAGAGATGAAAGAAGCTTTGAGTAACTGCAGCATCACCAGCAGTTTTTATAGTCTTTACAATTGTGATCTTTTGCTTTGTACTCGTAGTCCTTCCCCTTTAGTCTGTGTTGAATTCTCGACGAGTGCCAGCTAATTGTTATATATCGCGATCTTGGATCTCAACCAGGTCTCTTGACATTGCATTTGCAGTACAGCATTTGGATGGGACGCTTGTCAGTCCTCCCAATGTCTTCGGTATCCTGTACACTTGTCTCTCCACGTCTCTCCTGTGTCCGCTCGGTTGTTGCATCCATCTAATTCTATTGCTGCTATAACGTTTTCCCTCTTTATTTGCCTTCACCCCTTTTCACTCTCGTGCTCCCTCTCTCGTTCTGCACATATTATACGAGCTTGCGCTCGGATACAATGATCGTTGTTGATTCAATGTGGTCCTGACACATTTTCCATTCACCGAGAACTACCATTATTATGTATGTACAACGTGCTTCACGAGCGCAAGTTCGAGGTATCAATTTCAACGAGAATTGCAACGTTGCTTGTGCTTGATCAAAATTGTACCTGAGTGTTCCGTATAGTATTACAGCAAAAGGGTTACGTACAGACATGTCTATAGAGACACGTTTATATATAATGGTCGGTGGAAAGCAGAAAATGGAAGGAAAAAATTCGTGGCACGTTTCAACTACCCCTGAACCCCAATAAGCCATACACCATGCTTCGTAAGCCTTCGCAGTGGTACAAGTCCGTATAGATCGGACAGCACGGCTGCTTGTTGCTGCCAGAAGTTCAAGTCGACACTGATCAGCCACACCGGATAACACGTTGGTAATACACAACCCCGACTTTGTTTCTTCGTTCGTTGTTTTGTTTTACCCGACTACTTCCTTTCCTTTCTTTCTTACCTTCCCATTCTTCTCACCGGGTCACTATGATATACAACACTTTGGTGCCTCTCGGTCACGGAATCTTAAACCCGACGGACGGGAAATTTATCACTTTGGAAAGTTCATTGTTCTCGAGAGAAACGAAAATACCTAACGGCCGCAACGTGGCGATCGATGGATTCAGCTGTACGAAAGTTACGAAGCTCGTACGAGCTTAAAGCTTGAAATGATTCGTACGTGTTTATTATATCTCTCTTTACGAACTAAGAGTTCGGAAATTCTTTCACCGTACATTATCCGTAGCCGAACTTCAATCAAGATTGACGATGGTCATAGAAAACTTTGCAAAACATAATTTCGAAGCTCAATCGCAAACAGGAATAATGAATAAAAAAAGGGTATGATAGAATAAATAATTAGTATAACAACCCTTATACAAATGCGAGGGAGCATAACCACAGTCACTTTCAAACTCGAACGAACATTCCATTACGCTTCCAAGCGATGATTTTCTGCATGTTTAAATGGATATTTTACCCACTAAACCTTAGTGAAGCAAATTTTCCAGCTATGTGGTCCCTCCGTTATTGAAGAACGAACTTACTCGTGTACTATGATTTTTTATATAAATTAAGGTGCCTGCGGGTAATAAGGCCTAGCCAAGGGATATTCGAAATACAATGAAAAATATCCAATTTAATCGGCATATTTTAATTATAATCATTATTCAAGTTCAGTTTCTATAAAATACAAACGAAAAATGGTAACTTGTACTATGAACAAAACCAAAATTAAACATTTTTTAAAACCTTGATAGTAGGCCTTATTTTAGTATGGTAGGATAATAAGGCCTGCGGTTTTAACATATTAAAATAATCAACTACACGTAATATATTTGGTATTTAAGCTCAATAATCCTCTGCAGCTTTGTATGGACTCGAAATTCCTCTTTGCATTGGTCGGACAGCTGACACTAGCGCATTTTTTCACCACAACACTCGTTTTGGAGGCATCGGGATCGAGGCACTGAAAATAACAATCATTTATGTAAGAAAAACAAATATAAAAAATATTGTCGACCATGTATGTAAGAAAAACAAAATAAAAAATATTTGTACCACGATACGTTATTCAAATATGTATGATCATCGGAGCTTGAATTAATAAAGACAAAGACTGTGATTTTAGATAGATAAGTGTAATATTACAAAAAATACTTACGCTTTATTCCGACAGGTTTTTAGTGTTGATGCTACGCGGCCACGTGTATGATGGATGATGCAACACTGCCGGCGGGGAGCGGGGTATCGCACCTCCACAAACTTGTAGCGACAAATTCGTGCAATAGGTGTCTGTGAGTGTGGCCTTGAGTGTGAGCGGTTATTTTAAAGACGATTTTCGTTACTTAGGCCTCATTAGCCGACATGCCTTATTACCCGCAGGTACCATTTTTCATGAATAAAGTAACCTTCCGATGGCCATTCACCTAGCACATGCGTTAGGCAAAATAAAAAATGAACCAAAGAGACCAATATTTACACCGTCCGACGTTTTACACCTGAATGAAATTTTCACGCCGTTCAGAATGACCACCAATCCTTGACCACTTCTGGTTGATGAGAAGTATCACCCGAGTAGAAATATTGTCAGGCTGGCCTGACATTTGATCCGGGCCTGATCACGCTGTTGTGCGGAGGCCTTATTTACAGTATGCCTTAATATGCCTGATCCTGCCGGTTCTAGGCGATAGTCAGGCAACTGGGTTTACTGTAACCTTCAGTCGCCTGATCCGGCTGGTTTCAGACGATAGTCAGGCAAACGGATTTACGACATCATTCAATTCGAGTGATCCAGCTCGCTTCAAGCAATCGTCAAGTAACTGAACCCATATGAATTTTCATAGAGACAAACATTTTTCTGTTTGAATGAATTAATGTCCGTCTTGATTGCAATGCGCATATCGAAGCGGAGGGGGATAGAGAGGGAATATATAGGTTATATTTGAAAAATCTATAGCATGATATTCGATAAAACTTTCTAACTATCACAATGATATTAACTAATTTTTATAGTTTATATGATACAACAAATAATTATAGGATTTCATGCGGTCTTTCATACCACCGAAATGCTACAAACCCTCGTTAGCGTAACAGTACAGTCGTGCTGATATTGGAATCGGAAAGGATTAGAAGATGGCTAGTTTTTCGATAGGTGATTTTGTAGGTGCCGCGGGTGCTAAATCCAAGTTTGCCTAAAAAACGGGGTGCAGGGTTTTTCTAGGGGATGGGGTGGATTAAGGCCAAACTACAATCCCCACAAGGTCGGCGCCGGGAGACAAGAGGTTCAGAAAAATTCGGGTTTTATTATTGTCCACAGCGCCCAAGTCGTGGAAGTTCATTTTGGGGGTGAAAAAGTGGGGTGAAATTTTGAAACATGAGTTTTCATTCGATAACTCTTTAGGAAAAATTCATACGTTTTTTTTTATGCGTACGTTATAGCCCTTGAAAAGACGCGTTGGAAAATCAAAATTCAAGGGTAGTCCGTAGAAACGGAAATATAGAAAAAATTATTTTCTACATTTCGTACATTTGAACCATACCCGAAAAATCGATTGATTTTGAGTTATTCAATAAACAATTTTTTTTGATGGTATTTGAACCTTTTTTTGGGGGGTGAAGATATTATCGGAGAGTGATGATCAAATACTCGATCGACACGTCTTTTCAAGGCTACAACGTTCCGATTTTAACAAAAAACGTACGCTTTTTTTCTGAAGAGTTATTGAATTAAAATTGATTTTTCAAAATTTCACCCTACCTTTACACCCCCAAAATGAACTTCCACGACTTCGGCGCTGTGGACAAAACTAAAGCCCGGATTTTTCTGCACATTTTGTCTCACGACGCCGTACCGATAAATCCACCCCATCTCTATTCATCCCCTAAAAAACCCTACACCTCGATTTTTAGGCAAACTCGGATTTAGCACCGATGGCACCTACAAAATCACCTGTCAAAAAACCATCCTTCTTCTATTTTTTTCCGATTCCGGGGTTTTTTAGCGACAGCACGATTGTACTATAGGGGCAGCGTGCGTAGCTATAGGTAGGTAGGTTCTAGGTTCGATCGCATGTAGATACAGAAATATTTTCGAAAAATCCATGCAGAGGGCCAAAAAATGACGGATTATGTTACAAAATCATTGTGGTAGAACTCTAAATTAAGTATTTCAGTTTATTTTAGATTTATGAAATATTCTGTTGAATATTCTAAAAAATATATTTGAAACGAATAGGATCGTAGTAAAAATCCTTTTTGATTAAAATAGATCCTATGTAAATTAATATTTGTTCTGGTAGTGCAATGAAGAATGTGATGAGATAGTGGTTTCCGAAGGAACAGCGAACTTCTATCTTCGAACTGCATGTCGGGCCTTAACTTTTCACCCTGATCGGGCTTTAATTTTTACCCTGAGCAGACCGAAGTTAGGGATTGCGTTTAAAAAAATGAGCAGGGCTTGATAAAAAATCCTGATCAAGGCCGGAAAAGAAAATCAAGAAGCCTGATCCGGTCTTTCTTGTAGCCAGAGCAAGATTTCTACTCGGGCAGCTTCTCAAACGCAATCGACCGATGGTTGCAGGCAAATGGGGATAATCCAGTCGCCCAGGTGTAAGATATGGGATGAGAGCGGTTTTTCGAAAAAAATGTTATGATCATCATACTTCATTGCATTTCGTAGCATCGTACGGTGCTCATACACAGAAAAATTCTGCATCTCTCCTTTCGAAGTGATCAATATCAATAGTAAAAGCCGGATAGTTGCCCCACTTTTCAAAAAAGCTCTATTATTAAAAAATATGTACTTACTAAGAATAATGCGATATGTACATTAAAACATAGGTCTTTGATCTTTTATAGTAGCCTATTTTTGTAATGATAATTAATACTGGTTTTGAGTAAATCCTGTTTTATTTGACCTCTCAAAAAACGGATAGTTGCCTACTGTGGCGGATAGTAGCCTAACGTTAAAAATGCTTCGGGGGATACTTGCCTCGTGCGGGGATAGTCGCCTCATAATGATTTTATTAGATAGAAACAAATTTATATCAATTTAAGTAATCAATCTTTATTATTTACTGAGATCCTTTATTACGTACTAATTACAATATTAATCAACATGATAAAATAGTATTAAGTTTTAACGTTTTAGACTTTAAAAATACAACAGAAATAGCCTCCAAACTTTAAATTAGTTAAGTTATTAGTAAAATATTATTATTTATCTTAACGATAGAACAACATGGCAATCAGCTTTGGCATAAGCATTAATTATATCAATTTACCAGATATTCAGAGAATTATATCATTATACCAGAAGCCAGGGTTTTCAATTTTCCGCATCTTATGCAGTGGTGTGCAAGTTTCACGCAACCACATTCGACATATCCAATCTGATGTCGATGTAGTTAAATTACAATTCTCAAAACGTTCTGCGTAATTATCATCAACTGAAACTTTTTTATTTGTGTTTTCTATTTTGGAATTAGCATTTTTCACCTGTAATATTTTTTCAATGTCTCTTATCGATTTTTTGTCCTTATTTCTTTTCATTGGTAGTCCTTCGGTGGTTTTTCCTTTAGAAATTTTTGACCCTATAACATTTTCTTCGTTTTCGCTGTCAGGATTGGACATTTGTATTTTTCTCTTTCTTCAAGCGCTTCCTTTGATCAGTTCAATCAAATCTGTGTTGTCGGATTCAATTTCACTGCTGGTAATATCGATATTTTTTTTGTCTTTTTCTTTTTTTGCGGTTGCCCTCTTTTCTTTACAATACCTTTCTTGATACCAGCCGGTTTGTTTTTTACTGTTTTACAGGAATGTTTTACAGGAAGACAGTTCCTGTTTCCAGAAACGCCTGGTACTTGATAGTCACAACAAATTATAGTCACAACAAGTTGGAAAAAAACACTAAAAGAATAAAATCTGCCTTTACTCGCTAAATAATTTATAATTGCCGATAGTTGCCCTAGGGCGACTATCCGCCAAAGTAAATGGGGCGACTATCCTTTTTGATACGGATACTTGCCCTTGTTATTTGCGAAATAAATAAAAACTATTCAATAATAAAACCTAGTAAACAGACTAACTTAAGGGACAACACCACTGTGACGGCTTCAAAAAATCGATTTTTTGAAAACCATCTAGAAAAATCTAAAATACATTGAAACATTTCAAAAAATCGATTTTTTGAAAACCATCTAGAAAAATCTAAAATACATTGAAGATTAAGATGCCGTTGGACCCAGGTCGAAAAAATAATTATTTTCGGAGATATTGAATATTTTGTGGAGCGGTGCAGCGCTCCGTGACGCTCGGGGTCCCGCGCAGCTGCGCGCCTCAGGGTCCCCGAGTCGAAATTTTCGAGCCGCGTCAACCCACAAAATGAAGGCGAGCAGAAATCGGCGTGAGCGGATTATTGGGTATCTAAAGGAGGGTACAATGTTTGAAAGTACCATGTGTTAGAGCCTCCGATGAACCTCCGGCATGGCAGAAAGTAGACTTTTTGACTCAAAGGAGGTCAGGGAGGGTCACAATTGAACCTACGGAACCTCAGGTGGGCCTACTTCGAGCGCTCCCGCAGAACCTACTGCCCCCCCTTTCGGCCTATACTGTACACTGCTAAACAAAAAATTAATTTATATAGAATCTATTTAAATAAAATAGGCTTTTTTCCTTGTCTCCCAGCCTGCTACGATCATATTTCTTTCAAAGATATTTATATATGTTAATAAAGATGAGATTCAAATTAATCTTCATTTGCTTACAATGTACACTGTAAAGCTTAGTGTACTATATGCAAAAAATATTTCATAAATCGGAAATAAAATGAACGCATTATTTGAGAGCTTTACTACAAGGATTTTTCATCGTAATACGTCATTCCCTGGCCTTTGGAAATGATTTTTTTCGAAGAAAATATTTGCCCTATATGCGATTTGAACCTAGTCCTACCTACTCATAGCTACGCGCCGCTGCCCCTATGCTACCGAGTGCTTATAACATTTTGGTCGCTAATATGGCATAAGAGACCAAATGAATACCTCCAACTATTTGTTGTATCACATAAGCTATAGATTTTTCAAACACACATACACACACACACACACGTGTGTGCGTGTGTGTGTGTGTATGTATATGTTTATTTATAGAAAATCAATCTATTCAATATCGTCCAATAAGTACATATTTTATTTGATCCTAATAAATCTGTGATTCGGTTTCATCAGATTAACATTTTCATCTGTTCAAAAAAACAATTTAGTCAAGTTCACTGAATGGATCTAGTTATTTTTTTTTAATTTACCTTAAATAAAATATTTGTAGAGTTAAGCATTTTTCTATTTGATTGAACTAATGGTCCATCTTTATTGTAACACTCATATCAAAGGGGCGGGGGGTAGTGAAGGTGGAGAGGGAGGAATTTTATATATATATATATATATATATATATATATATATATATAATAGGCGGGGGGTAGTGAATTCCTCTCTCTCCACCTTCACTACCCACCGCCCCCTTGATATGAGTGTTGCAATAAAGATGGACCATTAGTTCAATCAAATAGAAAAATGCTTAACTCTATAAATATTCTATTTAAGGTAAATTAAAAAAATAACTAGATCCATTCAGTGAACTTGACTATATTGTTTTGTTTGAACAGATGAAAATGTTAAACTGATGAAACCGAATCACAGATTTATTAGGATCAAATAAAATATGTAGTTATTGGACGATGTTAAATAGATTGATTTTCTATAAATAAACATTTTTAAAATCAATCATTTTAATAATGGAATGCAATAGGAAAAATTTGGTTCTATGAAAAATCTAGTTAATACAAATTAAACAAAAATCAAATAGACGCGGTTAGTTAATATCATAATATTTAGCGGGAAAAAATAAAAATATGCTTCATACATACACGTGGAAATATTTTTTTAATTTTCGACGTGCTAAAAATGAAAACAAGGAAAAATCAAACATCTTATTTGAAATCGACGGTAATCGGCCGTCGCCATTTATCAACTCATTATTGAATAAACAAAAAAAAACAAAATAAACAAAAACAAAAAGAAAAAATCGAATGAGGTTGAATTCTGAACCGACAATTTCAATTCTTCAGAACATGAAATAGACTATAATTAACACCCTATCGTTCCATATAGAAATCAACATTATATGTTATTTAGATATACACTGCCAGCTAAAAGTTTTCGGATACTCCACATAATCCCAAAACTTTTGAGCGCTGGATAATTGCCAAATAATGTTAGAGTAATATAATTCATTTCATTTATTATTTCACGAAGATACTATAAAGATCTATATGATTAAGTAATTTCACAGAGCTTTATAGTATCTTCGTAAAATAATTATTATTCTACCATAAGTTTGCAATGATCCAAAGTGATATTAAGTTTTGCAGTTATCTGAAGTGTCCGAATACTTTTGACTGGTAGTGTATATTCGAATATATTAACGCAACCACATATTTCGAGTATTATATATATATAAAGTATTATATAATATATACCGTCGCTTAAATGTTTGGATACACCAGTCGATATTTCTTGCTGCACTAAAAGTCACATAGCTTCGTAAAAAAAAGATAACCAAATTTACCGAACGGCGTTTTGACGGGAATAAATTCAGCTGTATATTGCTTTTCTGAAGTATTTTTTTATCATTTTCTTTTCGACCCGGTACGCACTTTAAACGTGACTGATTTTCGGCTTTTTTTCGACCATCAAGAATTGAACGCATGACTTATGGAAAAAAAAATTGTTACGTTTATCCATGATGAACTTAAACGGGGTAGCAGGAACTTCATTTGCGTTTTTTATAAAGTTTTGTACGATTTTTTTCGCAATGTTATTTCATTTTTTGCTAAAAAGACTAATTCTAGATAATGCAATGTAACTCAAGAACTAGAGGGCTTAAGAAGAAATGTCAAGAACGAAAAACGTCGCGTAAGCTTATACTGGATAGACTGGCATTTTTTAATGAATTTTCCTGTGAGATTTTTTCTCACAGGAAAATGCCTATTAATCCGATAGAATTGGAGTAAGGATGTATACACAAGCATTCTTTTATCAATTGCCTATAAAATAATAATAAAATCGATATTGAGCAAATTTGATTGTTTTCGCATATTAATATTGGACTATTAATTTGATAAGGGGACGATGTATTTTTATTAATTTCGTATTATTTTCGTCGTCGAACGGGTTACCGATCAGGTCACAATGGAATGATGATGGAGGAGATATCGAATTTGGGCCGAAAGCAGGTTAGGTGGGGTCGAGGCAACAGTTTGAGATTGAAAGCAGGTTAAGGAGGCCTGTGCTCTGCACGTTTCACTGAAACTGGGGGTCGAGAGAAGGTTTGGGAGGTCTATCAGAGGCTACCCTGGGCCAAGAGGAGATCTCTTCATGGCACTGAACTCGACAAATGAGGTTCCGTAGGTTCAACGGAGGCTGGCGGCTTATGTATTACAAAAGAAATGGGTCCTGCGAGGGTTCAGAGGAGGCTAAAAATTTCGACTCGGGTCGGCAGGTATACCGGGATATATAAATTTGAGCAGAGACGATTTGCTGTTTGGGCGGCTTCACGCAAAACAACAACGAAAGCTACAACAAATCAGTTTGGGCAATAGCCCCCAAGTGTCAGTCCGGGAGCAAAAAAATCGTCGATATTGCAGCTGATATCGCGGTATTATTATTTAATGATGGCCTGAGAAGCCTCATGAAAGTTTTGGAGACGTTGGGGATAACTATTGGCCTAAATTGTTTCAATTTTTGCGTTGAAACCGACGCAGCGCGGATCGAGCTGGCGGAGCGCTCGCTCACAGACGCTGCAAAAGAGGCAAGAAGAGCCTCTACAAGTTCGAGAAAAGATGCTAGGGACAATGATTTGCTTCTTGAAGGCCAGCTATATGGTGCCGGCATCGCTGATTAAAGGTAAACATTTTTTTTCCAATTTATCGCCTAAATTAACAAACCTAAAACTTTGAACGCGTTTTTCTCAAAACCACTTTTTTGAGTGCGGCACGCAGCAGAACTCGGGCAATTTTTATCCGATCGACTTCAAATTTGAACTGCATCAATAAAACTAGATTATCTAAAGAAGTACATAGGATTTTTTCGATATCTCAATAATAAAAAAAGTTATAGCCTATTTTCGACGAGAAATTTTGCTCGAAAATCGTCCTTTAATTTCAAAAGCGTGCCTATTTTTTAAAAATCAATATTTTTTCAAATCCCTATGTTCTTCTCTTCAAAATATCATATTATTAACGAAAACACTCGGTATTTTTTTTCAGATCGACTTTGAAGAGAGTTCTGCTGCGTGCCGCGAACCACTGCAGAGGCAACAGTACCTGACGCGGGAGCTTCCCCAGCGTCACCATGGGGCGTGAAAAATTTGAACATTTTTTTTATGTATCTTCAATAAACAACGAACAAAACAAAAAAAAATTTTCGAATATCTCTTTTTTTTCCCACAAGAAAAAATTCTTGAGAAATGACAAAAAACAGGGGGTCACAGTGGTGTTGTGCCTTAAACTCTAATGCGTGCTAAGAAACAAATGTTGACTGAAACAACAATCAGTAATAAAGATATTCAATCGAAATTGCATACCAATATAATTTCGACGCCCGTCAAAGTTGTGCCGCGGAAGATTTTTGCTCACACGGACAAAACGCGTGCGCCTACTTTGAAGGTTTACATGGCACCGAGACCTGCAGAAGGGGCCCTTCCAATCACAGTCAAACGTTAACTGTGTACTCTAAAATCGGAAATATTACACATGTACATACAGTGATCATTTATTCCATGCCGCCAAGAAAGGAGAAGACCTATCGAAAACTTTTTCGGATTGTCTTTTCTTATCTCGTTGTTCTCCTTTTTCTCCTTTCCCCTTATCCACCTTCATCCTTCATTATTTAGTTGCAAAATCGTCTTTGTCTGTAGCTGCACATGCACACAAGTGCACACATCTTTTCTTCTGGTTCCTCGATTCGCCAAATACGTTGGCAATAAGCCGGACTTTTCAAGTCTTAGATTTCGAATCCATCCAGAGGGGGGAGAAAGCGAGAACGAAGCTATTCCAACCGCAAAACGTATATTGTCGAGAAACGTAGCCTCCTGCACGAGTTTCGCGCAGATCTTCATCTCCTTACTGCCCCCGACGATATCAGCCACATAAATCGTAAACTATCGCCGCCAGGTTGGAAATAATCGGAATAAAGTGATTCAGCGAAATAATAGGCAGACGGCTGAATATATATATATATATATATATATATATATTAGGAACGGCTAGGCGCCGTCGACGGGAGGCGGAAAGATGGAGTATGTGTGCATTCTCATCACTATGTTGGTGAATTAAACTGCTGACTATAGGATGATATATATATATACGTATGTGTGTATATGTATATAACCATTATTATTATTATTATTATCATGTACCAACGTAATGCATTGTGTGATAATGCTGCCGTTTGCGTTTGTGTGCTCCGAATGGTGTACACTTTTCGCATTCGGGTCAACAATATCGCCTCCCACGTCGCCATAATGGACCGTGAAGTAAGTGGGTATGTATGTCGGTATGCTATAGTACACAGCGACAGTTGACATTTAAAAGGGCTAGCGAACTACGGAAGACGAAAAGCACACCGGTAAAAAAAAATTATATCGGCTCCTTACATCGCCGGCCAATCGAGCGCAGGAACGCAATCAAAATGACGATGCATTAATAGTTAATCACGTTAAATGTATTTGCTCACTAATTCATCCAACATTCTTCTGGCAAAGCACCAAGATTAAGGACAAGGCAATATCTTTTAGTTGTTTTTATTCGCATGGATGAAATGTCACCTGTCACACGTGTACCCATTTTTTTATTCGTACATAATACCGATGTTACTTAATACAGATTAGTTTGCGGTATCGTTCATAGAATGCAAGAGTGAGCCAGGACGTTATTCCCACCATCATTTCTCACTGGTTGTACATCCCAATTTTTCTGTCACTTTTCTTGCTTCTCATCTGTCACGTCTTTCGGCATGCCCGTTCTTTTATGATCAATCTTTCTCGCACCCAGAATTTGTTCTGTGTGAAAAAGAGCGACTCAAGCGAGCGACAAAGGAAGACTCATCATTCATTTCCATAGATTTCTGTCTCTATTCATTCCCATTTCACAAGTTCTCCAAGAACTTGTATATAAGTTTGACAATATATTTTCGGGAAATTTTGGCCGTTTCTTGAAGTACTTTGATATCACCACAATACACGATTTTCCGTCTTTAATTATTGCGCCACCTACGACTTTTTCAGACTTAGGGAACTTTTCTCACAAGAAAATATGAAACTGCTGCAAGCGTTTCTGGCAAAAATAAGAGTTTCTTTCTTTTATTTCGAGCTTCAAAATGGACAGATTTTTATCCTAACCATATGTTTGATCATATATATTGATAGTTATATTCGTGAATTGTAAATAGTTCTCGGTAGGAAATTGCCCCCAACATATGCTGCTTTCTTCATTTCCTCATCTCTGCCTCTCTCGCCTCTTTCTCTCTACCATTCCCCTCATCTGACCCAGCATTATCGCAGGCCATATATTCGCTACTCGGTCATTATTAATGAGAACAAATTACTCAGCATAATTTCACCCGTAAATTTACAAGGCGTTGCGACGCCTCTGCACGCTGATTATATAGGTTATGTAGGCACGATATTCACAAATGGCTGCGTCGATCTCTTTACGCGAATATTAAAAACCGAGTCCGGTAGATGGATTAAGAATTTTTTTAGAAGGGAATATGAATCGAGATGAGCCCCTTTTTTTAGCAGTGGATATTTGTACATATAGATATACGTTTCACATATTTGTTGTGGCCGTTGGGAGGTCTACGGTGGGAGTTTCGGGCATGGTACAGAGTCAAACCGTAGCAGGCCGCTCGTCACGCTACACTTTGTCATTCATTCACTATATATTGCGACCAACTTTTTACCCCACTTCTCAATCGATGTCGATTCCTCCCCTCATCTACTGCATCGGCCAAAAAGGAGGTAACGGGTTTCTCGACGTCACGTTGGGCGCCAGGTATTGAAAACGGCCGGTCCACGACCGACTTAATTGTTCGCGACGTTGTGAGTACCAGGGCTATGAAAACGCAGTAAAAGGGGCGGTGATGACTGAGGGAGAGACGGCTAGCTCAGCTTACCTGAGTGAGAGAATATGGCAGAGGAGCGCAGACGTGGAGAATGAAGAAAATTTCGGAACCTAAATAATAACAGGCCTTCATTTAAGTAGCCCAGACTTTACATAGCATTACATGCTTGCGTAAAACAATCGTCAGCGCAAAACGCAAAAGTGACGCGGGACCAGAAAAATAACTGAGACGCAGCCTCAGAAATAACGCGACAGCTCGCAGGACGCGATATTGATAAATTAACCGAAATACAATAGTTCGGCGGGCCCGTTAGCCGGGGGACAACTCGCGAAAATGGCCAGTAGTCCTCTCAAACACCTGGTATTAGGGTAACTCCAAAACAGGTAGGTCTCTCCGACGAAGATAGGGTACGCCCGATACTCGAGACGAATCGGAACTTTCGTTGGTGCGGTCTTCGAACGATAGCAATAACGGGAAGTATCACCAGCAATACGCGGAGGCCAGAAGTGACCAAGAGATGATAACGAATACGAAAGATAACCGGGGAATGCTGAAGGTTACGGTCGGTAAGCGAGAAATAATGCCAATCACAAAAGGTAACCGAAAAATAATGATAAGGATGAAAGATAGCCAGAAAATAATAATAATTATGAAAGGTGGTCGGAAAATGATAATAATTGAAAAAGAGAACCAGAAAATAACGATAATTACGAGAGGTAAACGGAAAATAATGATAATTACGAGAGGTAACCGGAAGATAATGATAATTACGAGAGGTAACCGGAAGATAACAATAATTACGAGAGGTAAACGGAAGATAATAATAATTACAAGAGGCAACCGGGAATTATTCGGGCGCGAGGTATGACCCCGGGGCCCTCGAAATCCTCGCCATTTCGGTGGACCTACGATCGTTCGAAAAATCGATAATGGTACGATCGTCGAGAGGGACCACGCGAGAGAGAGAGGCGGAGATATATAAACACCGGACTAGCCTTGGGGCGCTAACGTACATAATTACGCGAACTGAACACATATTCGAAATTTAACCACTCGGCTAATAATTTGCATCGCAGATGAAAATTAATACTCTAATGATTTATATTAAGAAAAAAAAAACGAATCAGATAATACACTGCGATACCAAACAGGGCTTGGACAAGGCAAAATTTGGCCGAACTGAAGCGTAGGGTTTTCACCTCCCGAGTACCCTTTTACCCTTTAGGCGCACCTCCAGGCGAATAAAAAAATTATGACGGGGACTGTTCCCCAAAACTCGCAACGCGACTCGGGAGCGAAAAACCCAGCCTTACCCAGAGATAGAGGTTGGAGAATCGGGCTCACCGCTCTGAGGATCCAGCCGGCACTCACTGACTCTTAAAATTCCTTCCAAAAATTCGACTGGACGCGAGCTCGCCAAATTCACGACTGCCGATTCCTCACCTCTCATCCCGAGGCTTGGCGTTTCGCACACCCTCGCCCCGCCGGAGCAAGGCTTGCCCTAGCGCGACAATATTGTTGTTCCTATCTCCTTTATAAAGGAATTCTGAGAATTCGCGGTCTCTTATCGCGACGATGCCGAATTTCGAACTTCGGCAACCGTGCGACTGACGCATATGGCCTTCGAGGTCAGCTGAAATCCGGCACCACCCAGCCAATACCTGCGTACGGATTTCCCCTCGCAGTGATGGAAGTCGGCACCGCGAACGCCTTCCTCCAGAACCCGGTGAGCGACGGCCAATGCGGGGCAGGCCTCCCTCGCGAGGGTAAGGCGTCCCTCAAACCCCGCGGTGGGCCCACACTCGGCGCCGAACGCCGAAGATACATCACCCGCAGTGCGCCACCGCCCACCGCGGTCTCATCACGGAGGCGCCGGTTTTAACGAGCCACGACGCCCTTGATGCCGGCAGGAAGGTGCGGCTCCCGGGCCGCGTAGTTCGAAGGGGCGGGAGACACGTTGCGTTGGTCCTAAGCCAGCGTCCCCTCGGGCATGCCTTGACCGCGAGCACCGGCGTTCCGTTCTCGCCTGCTCCGATGAGGGAAAATCCGCGTGTACCCGCCTGGGGCAAAGCGTGAAGCGGACAATGGCACCCGAACTCCCGACCTTCACCGACGCCGATAGTTAGGAGAGAGGCCCTCCTCGTGGACGAACCACCTTCACAAAAGGGGCGCGGGACGCAGTCGCCCCGGGCACTCGGGGTCGTCCGAAATTTAATCATTTTAATTTAAAAAAAAGAAAAGAAAAGTATATGATCTCTTGGTACTGCGCGAGCACGCCACACAGGCACGGCCACCTCGAGCCCGGTGTTCCCGGCCAAAGTCCCGCGTTACTTCGCAAATTGATTGGGATTCCCTTTAAGGGGATCCCTTGAATATTGTAATACCCAACAAAAAATGAGTCGGGAATCTGGCTCCCCGACGCACCTCCAAAAGGGTCGTAAACCCGACCCACTGCTCGAAGTCACTCCGCTCGAAGTGACGGGACGAAAAAGTCACGTTACAATATATACGCATGAATCAAAGAAATCATGGATAACGTTATTACGATAAATATTAATTCCAATATAATGAGTGACTAAATTATGTAATGAGGCAAAAAATAAAGCAGGTGATTCGTGGTTTTTCAAATCGAGGCCACCTTGTCAGAAAATACTAATGTTCCGGTCGAGAAGACACCGCCTGAATGTATTTCCATGCCTGTGACGCATACGGAAAACAGGGAAAATTCAGGGATTTTTTAAAATTCTGTGCATTTTTTTCGGAATTCACTTTTTGCAAGAATTAAGAAAAATGAAACCGACTTAAAAAAAAATTAAAAAGTAGAAAAATAAATACTTTTGTATATTTTTAGGATTTGAGTTATTATTCAATATATACGAAAAAAAATTTGTGTCAGTACCGAACATTGAAAATTTCAAAACTAATTTACTCTAAAGTCCTATACATTTGCGTTCGATTTTTCGATACACAACCACACAATTATTATTGTAGACAAGTGTTTATATTTATTATTTATTTATGGGCTTCGACATACAAAACTCTGTTTATTATAAAGAACAGGTCCTGTATTTGCTTTTAATGTATTGTTTTTTTACTTAACGGTCTGTGAATTATGGTTCGAATTACAGTTTTTAAAAATTTTATTTATTTTATTTCAATATTTAAAATTTTCACATATCTGATCTGTTACATCCTAGCGAATGTGCCTTCTCTCGGTTATTCCCAATATAGTCATTTGCCGTTATAAGCTTATTATTATATATGGATAAACCTAAGAATAAGTCGCGTAACAACGTAAAAAAGAACGTGCGTACGTTTCGCACGCATATTCAACTCACAGCGATATATGCACGGTAGCAGCACCGTCAGTCATCGACTTTTCCTATCCCATTGGCTGTCAACAAGAACGTGATCTCAGGCACATATCCCAAGAAGAGCTGTCGAACGAAAAATCAACCATCAGCTCGATCAACAGACTCTAAAAACTCTACGCCGGCCCATCCACATGGAGACCAAGAGAAGCCTCGACCCTAGATTATTTAATCAAAACATAGCCTAGACAGCTCCGACGAATTTATAACTCTGACTAAAAGATAAGACATCCGGTCTCGCAGCGTAGTCCGATATATAAACCTCTCGATATGAGAATTCACCATAGCCATAAATTGACATAACACCAACCATGCGCATGCTCAGGTCTCAGATATCGAACACTATCCCATGCACCTTTTCGCCGAAATACGGGACAAAGATCCCCCTCTTTTCATACACATATTAGTCAGAACCGAAGCCCTGGAATAAGGCGACGCATGTAACTAACGAATCTGTAAAGTATTCGCGCACCTCACCGCGACCAATCACACTAATCAACCGATATATTCATCAACCACATAAGGTTCCTTCTCTCACCATTGAACTCCTCCTAGTTTTCATATCAAGAAAGACTTCCTTCCTGACGCCAGTCTCCCGATAGCATCCATTGAACTCAGAGCTCAATCTCCCGTCTGCCAACTTTGAATCGAGTTCTTTTATCACGTCTTAATTTCGATCTACGTACGAACAATCTTATGTTCGAACGAATAATCTATGTACGAACAATAAGATATATATATCTATGGTTACTATATATATATATATATATATATATATATATATATATATATATATATATATATATATATATATATATATATATAGTTATATACAGGGTGTCCCAGAAGTAACGTATGCCCTTCTAGCATCTGGTAGGATAAAAAATTCTGAGACGAAAAGTCCTCAGTCATTTTTTGATCAGACACATAGATAATTAATTATGAATAAAAATAAATAGCCAATCAGGTGCGCGCTACAGCGGAAAGGCAGCGTTGAGGGGGGGATAGGGGAATGCGTTGGAATTGCGTGCGCCTGAAAATGTTTGCGGAGGGAAACTTCCGAAAGCATGTGTGCAAGTGCACACACACACACACACACACACACACACACACACACACACACACACACACACACACACACACACACACACACACACACACACACACACACACACACACACACACACACACACACACGCACACACACACACACACACACACACACACACACACACGCGCACGCACGCATGCACGCACGCGTCACACAGGCACTTGCACCATGCTTTCGGAATTTTCCCTTCGCACACATTTTCAGGCGCACGCAATTACAATGCATTCTCATATCCCTCCCCTCTACGCTGTCTTTCCGCTGTAGCGCGCACCTGATTGGCTATTTATTTTAATTCATAATTAATTATCTATGCGTCTGATCAAAAAATGACTGAGGACGTTTCGTCTCAGAATTTTTTTTCTTACCAGATGCTGGAAGGGCGTACGTTACTTCTGGGACACCCTGTATATATATATAACTTCGATCCTCTTCGCGTAACCAGTCAGAAAATCCGTGTCTCACTCCGTGCATTTATATAGAGCCTTAAGTGGCTCTTGCCATATATATATATACACATATATAACTCCGCGCTGACCGAGTACCGAAAATCTTATGCGCGTGTCACCGACCTACTCCAACAGCGAGCGCATCTGGCCACGAGCAAAGGGCCATATTCATAAGAGCGTCTTTCGATATCTTAACGAGCGAACACACACACAGCTACGCACACCGACAATTGCAAGCGAGCCACATCATTCTATTATTTTTCTGTATTATCCCTTTACTCTTCTGTTATTATTAATCCACATTCAAATCGGATGTCACATCCGGAAGGGATTAGAGCATACCAGGTGTGTAAGTATGAAACCGGAATTTTTGTACAGAAAAAACACGTTTATTGTAATGATATGATACAAAGTAACTGGAGATGGCTTCTCGGGTCACCTTTAACTGATCCGCCAGTTGTTGTTGTGTTTGAGCGTCGTCTTCGTCCAACAAGGCTTGCAGGTCAGCGTCTTCAAACTTTTTCGGTGGTCTTCCACGTTCTTCGTTCCTCA
Source organism: Ophion slaviceki (assembly GCA_944452715.1). Classification (NCBI taxonomy): domain Eukaryota; kingdom Metazoa; phylum Arthropoda; class Insecta; order Hymenoptera; family Ichneumonidae; genus Ophion; species Ophion slaviceki. The sequence goes on along the minus strand of OX101786.1, from coordinate 36,008,362 downwards.
CGTCAAAATCGCCACTTTTGAACCGTTTGAACCGTTTGAACCACTCGAAACACTGTGTTTTACCGAGAGCATGCTCACCAAACGCCTCCACAAGCATTCGATGCGATTCGGCTGCGGATTTCTTCAGATGAAAACAGAAAAGTAGTGCTGTCCGCAAATCGTAATTTGTTGGCACAAAACTCGACATGTTTATCTCTAATAAACTAATGCTACTGAATGAAACTCGTGTTATTGTGAGTTGGAAATCTTTGTCGGATATCAATACAATAACAAGACACCGCTGACGTGATGTGTCGGTAACTGCATCGACATCTAGCGCCACCTATGGGCAAATTCCGGTTTCATACTTACACACCTGGTATATTTTTGTTTCCCTCTTTGTTGCCTACGCCTAGCGCAATAGCACGGGATGAGGGTAAAAGGGGCTAGTGCGTGGGGAAGAATAGAATTAAGGAATTGACGCGAGGTTTCGGTACTGAGGAATAATTCGACAGAATTGGTGTACGATTGACACTATGTTAAAAAGGTATGGTCAGCTTACATTGGTTGTGTTTGGCGCTCGGTCGCTCGCACGCTCGCTCGCTGTTGGAGTAGGTCGGTGACACGCACACAAGATTTTCGGTTGGTACGCATGTATAAACATATATGGACGGCGAGAGCCACTTGAACCTCTGTATAAATGTACGGAGTGAGTCACGGATTTCTGACCGTTTACGCGAACTGAGGATCGAAGTTGTATATACATATAAAGAATTCGAAAGAAAAGACTTGCAATAAGATTATTCGTAGTTAGATCGGAATTAAGACGTGATCAAAGAACTTGATTCGAAGTTGGCTGACGGGAGATCGAGCTCTGAATTCGATGAATGCTGTCGGGAGGCTTAGATTGAGACTCGATAGAAGAACTTGATTTGATGGTAGTTACGGGAGACTGGGATTGAGACTCGATAGAAGAACTTGTTTCGATGGTAGTTGACGGGAGACTGACGTCAGGAAGGAAGACTTTCTTTATATGAAATCTAGGAGGAGTTCCTTGGGGGAACCTTAGGGATAGTGCGGTTTTGGTCATCCAGTTCTTTAGGGATTGCTCCATTGGTCATGAATATATCAGTTGATTAGTGTGATTGGTCACGGTATGGTGTGCGAATACTTTACAGATTCATTAGTCACGTGTGTGGCCTTATTCCAGGGCATCGCTTCTGACTAATATGCGTATGCAGAGAAGGAGACCTTTGTCTCGTGTTTCGGCGAAAAAGCGCATGGGATATAGAGTACGATATCTGAGACCTAAGCATGCGTATGATTTGTGTTATGTCAATTTATGGCTATGGTGACTTCTCATATCGGGAGGTTCATATATCGGACTACGCTGCGAGACCGGCTATCTTATTTTTTAGTCAGAGTTTTAAATTCACCGGAGCTGTCTAGGCTGTGTTATGATTAAATAATCTAGGGTCGAGGCTTCTCTTGGTCCCCATGCGGATGGGCCGGCTTAGGGTTTTTGGGGTCTGTTGATTGACCTGATGGTTGATTTTTAGTTCAACAGCTCTTCTTGGAATATGCGCCTGAGATCGTGTTCTTGTTGACAGCCAATGGGATAGGAAAGGTCGACGACTGATGGTGCTGCTACCGTGCATATATCGCTGTGGGTTGAATATGCATCCGAAACGTACGCACGTTCCTTTTTACGCTGTTATACGTCTTATTCTTAGATTTATACATGTATGATAAAAAGCTTATAACGGCAAATGAGGATATTGGGAATAACCGAGAGAAGGCACATTCGCTAGGATGTAACACTGACTACCCATCTTTAATAAACGTCAGTTAAATATATATGAGGATAGGAAATTGGTAAAAACACTTATTTTCAACAATCATATTTTTCAATTCTTGCAGATCCTCCGGATGATGCCAAAGAAATTTCGCGTGGTATCATACATTTTGCCGCCAAATAAAAAAAGCCCTGAAAACATTAGTATCCGAATTCAGGAAAAGGTGGAAACAAGCGAACAGGATAGAAAACAGATTCTACGCACAATTCGACATCTGGCTCAACGTTCCTATACTTTTTACAATAGAAAATGAAGGGTCGACGACTTCCACGGAAAACACAGCGGGGCTCGGGCGTCCTTCGACAAGGTGGGACGATTTGAGCGACAGGTCAAAACGGAGGAAGACAGAAAAGATTCGTGAACAATACAGCATCCAAGAACTAGCCTACGCTACATAAATGGGTCTCCGGGCTTCTGGAAATTTAGAGGCGTCGAAGGTAATTAGGGATGTCACAGAAGGCAGTCCATCAACCGCATCAAAGTACCGGGAATCTATGGAACACGTTCCAGAAAGAGCTTTGACAGGCAAAGAAGTATTATCATTTGTTGTAGAAGGTGGAGTGACGAAAAGCGTATATCAATTAATACGTTCCACATCCGCTATAATAAATTATAGAGGATGGTCGCCTTATAGTACTGTATTAGAAGCTAGGAAAAAGTGTTACCCTGATAAGTCCGAAATTTCCATAACTCAAGGTGCAGCCACAGTTGGACTCCAAGCACTGTTAAATCATCCAGCTGGACGATTGTTATTGGCATAATCGGACGTTATGAGAAGTCTTCCTGCAAACAAACTTGCTGATTTAGAATTGATATGCAAGTGGGGATGCGATGGCATTTCTGGTCAAAGCACTTACAAACAAAAATTCAGCGATGAAGATGGCAATAAATCGGATGCCAACATTTTTTTAATTTCACTTGTCCCCTTGCAAATCTATGATAAAGTCATAGATTTTATCATAGACAAAAACACAGGTTACTATTTGGAGTTTCATTCCAAACTTGTGTTATCATTTGGATCCCTTTCAAACTTGTGTTGACAATGATAAATGGTAAAGTTTGTAATTCGATTACGAATCACGGCCCTGAAATTATTGATTCTTTGATATTACTTATCGGACTCCGAAGAAACTCAGGAATCGTGTAACAAATATATTTAAAAATTCCGGCGAGATTTTTCACGAAAATGTGACCGAGCTAAAACGACGGAAGACGTTTTTCGCAGACTTTTGATAACATCAGATCCACTAATATCTAGTTTGCGTAAAGTTCCTCCGAAAAAAACTGAAAACATTAACCACAGATGCGGTTGGACTATTGATTTCACCTTCAGTTGCGAAATCAAGTCAGATGCCTTCGATTGATACGGAGAACGATGAATCTGAAGATGACAATGATTTTGCACCGCATGCATTAGATAGCGAGTGAGACGCTGTAGTAGTAGTGGTAGACATTGTGAGATTATATGAAAATAAATTTTCAGTATCATTATAACAGGGATTAATTATTTTATCCTAAACCTCTTCTTCCCAATCCTTCGCAGCCTTGGAAACTCCCAAAAAATGAAATTCGTGCAAATGAAACCGACTCTCCAAAAAGTAGCCATCCATATGGAGTCCAGGATTGTGTTTTTCGAAATTTTCGCTTCAGATTCGTATTCAGCGACCCCAAAAACCCCCGGGTACAGATTTTCACTCGAATCGAACAGGTTTTTGAAGAAATGTTTTACCGTTTGGGATCCGCCATTTTGTTTTTTGAAATTTTCACTTCGGATTCGTGTTCAGCGACCCCAAAGACCCCCGAGTACAGACTCTCACCCGAATTCGGAATTATGTCCGCTTTTTCGGGATTTCGGACCACTGTGCGGTTAGGGCTACAAGGGGAAAGGGGGCGTCCATTAATTACGCGAGGCGTTTAGGGGGGGGGGGGGGAGGGGGGTCGAGCAAAATCTCACCCAATCTCACGTGGAAGAGAGGGGGGCTTCGGTAAATATCACGTAATTTTAGTAATCACGTAATTTTTATCACGTAGGGAGAGTCTCCCTACTACTTTACATGGTGGAGTAAATGGTACTACAACCGCAGTTACTTCTACTACAATTTATTTTCCGTGAACGTATGCATTTTGAAAAATCTCACATGAGATTAGCTGAGGGGGAGGGGGTCGAGCAAAATCTCACGACATCTCACGACGGGGTGAGGGGGGGTCGAAAAATCGCCAAAATCACCTCACGTAATTAATGGATGCCCCCAAAGACGCCCGTCTTGCAAGCCTCGGCACGCTTGGCAGTGCTACGCGTCACCATCCGCAAAACTGACGCTCGCAGAGAGTCCCATTGTGTTTTTTCGTTCAAAAGTAAGTATTTTTGATCAATTTCTTTTTGATATTACTTCGATGATATAACAGTTTGCGTATTGGATGATTTTCTGAATAATTATTGAACTTTGGTGCTTAGTAAACACGCAACTTTTTATTTGTAGGTTACGTTTCTTGGTCACTGAGATAGTTTTATTGTCGAAAGGGGAGGTGGGTACGATTGTAACGATTTCCCCGGGTACGGTTGTAACATTATTAATGTTCGTATTATTTACATTTTAGATATCAAGGTCAACTCTGGTCTCACTTGGAGTGTAGTGACGGTAGTCGTCATTATATTTGCCATAATTGCGACTAATCTAATTAAGTTTCCTTGGGAATGCTAATTTGTTTTTACTTTGAATAGTTTAAGAAGCGTTATGTTAATACGATAAAGAATTATCTTCATTAACACTTCGTGGTCACACCCTCGGCCTGTAACTTAGATGGTCACATCGGGTCCGTGTGACCCCAGTCTTGATTAAACGATTGCCACGTTGATTCTGTTGTTCCGATTGGGTTAGAAAGATTCAGGGTGTTAGTTTGAACCTTTTAGAATGTAATATTATTAGTATAATATTGTAATCAACTACCAAATTAAAAGAATATTAACCACTCGTAACATCGTGAAAAGATGAAAACTCTGTGCGTGTCGCACATTCTGAATGGTTTTATGGTTTTTCAGGTAGCATTATAATGAGTTTGAAATGACGTAGACGGACGTCGCGAATAATTCGCATTTTGGAGTAATTCATGCAAACTTGATACTTTTCTTTACCGTTCTCATAATCCTACTTACATTACGTAGAGTGATCCCACGCAGAAAAAAATACCACTTTTTACGAAAAAAATATATGTGTAGGTCACATGGGGGTCAAAACGACCCCAGCGCGCGCCCGCTTTTTTTTGTTGTATCGACTACCACGATGAAACTGCTGTCGCTAATCGCCCGACCCTAATCGCTACTTACAAAGAACACTCCAAAGCACCCTTACAAGGCAGGCCATCCCCCTTGGCCATCTACAACTTACAGTAATTTTGGCTCAAAGTCGCACGTGGGATCCCCTAGATCCCATGTTAATTAAAAGGTTAATTCAAAGGTTTGTTCCTATATAATGCTAGTTTAAGATAAAAATAATAAATATTTCAATGTGACTATAATAATAATAATAAACTGAAATAATAATAAACAATGCCGTACTAGAATAAAGTAATTTAAAAGTATTTTAGTACGTGTTTTTAATTTCAAAAAGTTATCGCAATGCATGCACTGTGCGTTATTTGGATGTGTTACAACTGACCCCCAACTCTGCTACAACCGCCCCTGGTATGGGGACGGTTGTAACAGTAGCACATGTTTTACAAAAGGAGCTTTATCTCATTCTTTAAGAGATTTGATAATTGTGATTTCGATTTGAAAGCAGATGTCTATTCTTTAATATAAAGTATTTTATTTGCTCGTCTCATAACATAATTGCAACATTATTGGCGATCAACGGAAAACTGTTACAACCGTACTCAGTCTACCCTACTTTAGTTGAACGCAATTTTCCTCGAATATTTGCAAAACCTGTGTGGACAACCTGGAAAAATCAGGGAATTTCTGAGTCAATAATGCGTATCAATCATTATTTCACCAACAATCCGCTAGGTGGATCCAAGCGAAGCACCCCCGGCATTCGAGGTACCTTCACACAGCGATAAGACTTGGGCCCGTTGTTGTACCATGTACACAAGTGCTAGGCTTACATCGTGTACTGATGCTTATGATTCTCTTGATACTTATGAAATAATGAGTATCAGTACCACCTAAAACTATATTTTTTCGAGAGTCCAACTCATCGGTGTAGGATCTTTTTATTCGTTATTATCCGGTCAGCTCTCGTTCAGTTCCTGCCAAGGAAGGGACAGATCGGGTCCTGTTGTTAAGACCAGTTACATGGCTAATCCGATCCCGGCTGGGCAGCCTGACATTACATAGGCAAGCAGAGGGCAGGACTTTCTTCCCATCTGAATTTCTACACGGATATGGGGACGGATCTAGTAGAAGAAACATAAAAATAGAAGGAACAAGAGTACAGTAAATAATACGAACAGGGCACAAGGGAATCAGGGAAATGCACAGTAGGAGAAAAGCCCAAAAACCTGGCCAAAACCTCAAATGACCTTTGACGGGAATGAAAATTGGCTTACAGGGGTTTTCAAGGTCGCTGATTACGAATCTGAAAGCCAAATTATCGTAAACAAAATGGCCGATCCAATATGGCTGACATGAATGTTAAAAAGTTGCCAGATGTCGACAAAAATTGGTATTTACGGGTTTTCAAGGTCGCTGATTACGAATCCGCAAGCCAAATTATCGTAAAAAAAATTGCCGATCCAATATGGCCGACATGAACGTTAAAAAGTTACCAGATGTTGACAAAAATTGGTATATACGGGTTTTCAAGGTCGCTGATTACCAATCCGATATCTATTGTTTATAACTTGCAACAAAGAGCTTACAGCAAATTGTTATAAACAAAATGGCCGAGTATCCTGCTAAATAGATAAATTAATATATTTAAAAAAATCATCATAATAAAATAAACGTGAACAGTGTATTCTACGCAATTATAATTTTTATTTCCAAAATACATACGGAACGTTTCAAAAATAGAAAATTTTATTCTTAATCAAAATCGTAATCGGAGTCGGAGTCGGAGTCAGAATCATTATCCGAGTTTGTATCTATTACAACTCCCGGCACGGCTTCAATCTCGGCGCAAAATTCGTCTATATATATATATATATATATTCAAATATTTTATTTGAATGTTATAACATTTCATTCATATTTAAGAAATTTTTATGTGGTTGATTTTAATATGTATATATATATATGCATACGTATATATCATAATTAAATCACAGAAAATTTATATATATATATATACACATACATATATATTAAAATAATTTATTTCAAGCGTATAACAGCCGTCTTGTCCGTTATGATGCTACTTCACCCATTCTCAGGTAGAGGCGCAGAGGCTGCTCAATAGTGCCGCGTGCACGCTCGGCTACCGCACGATGCGAAAAAAGTCATAACGGACAAGACGCACGTTTTCCGCAGGTAACTCTTGTAAATTTCGAAAGGTTATACATTAAACTAAAGACCGAGACTAGGAGCTTTGCAAAATGTGACAAAATATATAACTTTTCGGACCGTTGAAAATATGTTTTCAAAATTATTCAATTTTATTTATGCCGAAGGCTATACTACATTTCAATCATTTATACATAAACTTTAGATTCAACCGATGTAAAAACATGTTCTACATACCTCCAGAAGTCGTATCCATGTTGCAGAATTGAAATTAAACCCGTCACTTTAAAGTTATGGGTTTTTGAAGTCAGCGTTATTTTCGTCTGTTCAGCGCGTGACACGTACACTCTTCACGAACACTAACTGCCAACTGACGCTGCGGCGCAGGTATACACTTAAAGGGCTTTCCCTTCCACAATAGAATGCAGTTACTAGTCCTCTACCTGAATGACTACTCAACTGACCCTATTTCGAAAATTTATTTTTTGGGGTTTTGGCCAGGTTTTTGGGCTTTTCTCCTACTGTGAAATGTAAAAAGACTAAGGACACTGGATCCTTATGGCAGACTTGGTACACGATATTTACAAAACTTCTATGCACATTGCTTTACTTTTAACTGGCAATCCTATGGTACTAGGTGTCTATGGTACCCATAAAATGTCTAAATTAGTACCGTCGTCGGAATTGACAGCTTTGCAAATGGCGGACGGAAACTTGATGTTTGGTGGGGCAGCTAAATATTTTTCGTAAGTTTTAGTTTCGATTGTACGAAAAGTTGCTCTAGGTGTTTTGTCTTTAACGCAAGTGATTATAGATTTGGTTTACAGTTTCGCACAGAAAAACACTTAGATTTAAATAGTTTTTTTCTAAACATAATTTTTTTACCGCAATGTGGTTTGTTTGGGTTGTAGGGGACACTTGGGACACATTCTTATCGGAGAGTTGGTCCCCCGAATCAAGTGTCCCTTAAATATTGTTTTTCTTTTCTCTCAGAATTTCTGTCAGAAATCGGTTCAAGTGGCCTATTCAAGATGACATTAGTGCAATGGCAGAACATTAAGTTGTGAAGAAACTGCCTGCTACAAAGCTAAAATCATCATCAACGAGAATAATTAGCATTGATTTTCTTGAGAATTTATAGAGAAAATTCAAAATTGACAAGTAGATGAAAAAGAGATAGGTAACTTGGAGAAAAATCGTTAATTTAACATAAAAAGAAAATGATTGATTAGCTTTACAATGCAATGATACATAAAAGATTTAAGATAATTTAATAGAAACAGAACATTTGGGTTGAATTATAATTAATCATATGTTGAATGTATTAGATTCTTATGTGTTTTTGACTAAGCAGATTTTCATTGTTTTGATATGAGTAAAGCTAACAACTTAAAGTTAATAAAACGACTAACTTAATTGAAATGAAAAGAAAATACTTGAGTAGATTTAAAATTAACGGGAGCTAAAATAAGCAGTAAAAGGTATTATTCGGTTATTTAGATTAAGAAAAAGGCTGTAATTTGACTATGATGAAACTGCTGATAAAAGTCAGTTTAACCCTTCATTGTCGCTGTGGGTCTGAACGGCCCTACGTCGCCAAGGTTTTTTGCGACTTTTCTCTTTAAAGCTTTTTTGCATATTGCCACCCGATTTTGTATATAATGATTGCTGGTACATATTTTGCAATATTTAAAGTATGTTAATGAATTTTGTCATGGTCATCCGCCTGATAGGCTTGTCACGCTGGGTCAGATTGACCCAGTGTGACAAGGAAGGGTTAAAGGAGGACACCACCGTAAATGCCCATTTTCGACCTTTTTCTTTGGAATTTTTTTCAAGAAAGGTCCAAAATACATGTTCGAAAGAACTTTTAGGCTTTTTTAGGTATATATTAAAGTACGGAAAAAAAATTTGTCAACAGAATACACAATGATGGTGCCCGAGTCGCTACAGGACAGCTTGTTTTCAGCCAACCCTCTCCGCGGCACGCAGTAGAACTGTCGTAACTTTAATCCTGGAACTAAGAGTGAAATATTTTCAAGAATTATTTGAATTTTAGAAGTCAGGTGCGGGGGAAAATATTAAAAATAATGAAAAAATATAAAGTCGAGTTTGAAAAAAGTTTGTTTTCTCGAACAAATTTTCATGTAAAAAGTGATATATTTTTTACAATTTTCAATAAATTTAAAAACGCGCTCGTACTAGACTGTTAAAGCAATCTAAGAAGCTACAATTAACATTTTAAGCCGAAAATTGTTTAAGTTCTGCTGCGTGCCGATTTCAAAAACATGGTTTTGAGAAAAATGTGTTTGAAGTCAACGGTTTTATAGACGCTACAGCTGATGATTTTTTTTCCGTAATCGATTACCACCTATTCGAAAATGAAACTATTTTTAGTCGACAACTTCTTTTCCAAAGATAATAGATTTACAAGAGTCGAGAACTGCGTCTACCGGCGTAACATCGCCGAAGGCGCTTCTCACGGCTCGGAGACTCCCGTGAAGCTTATAACAATTCAACATCTTTTATTGCATATCCACATTGCTGATCCTGAAGATGTAGGCAATGGTGTTATGTGTGCCTTATGTATGGAACGTATGCTCCCCCGGATCAAGTCACCCATATATGGGACACTTGATACCATTCTCTTCGTGTAGTTATGGTGGGACATTTATAAATTAACCATAGTCATTATTATACTGATTATTCTCAATGAAATGCAACGTCTTTTAGTGCCAAGACATTTGGAATATTATGTTAAGTAAGGGAGTTAGGGGCAAAAAACAAAAGGGGGAGATCAAGTGTCCCCGGTCTCCTCTATATGCCGTAAAGAGCTGAAAATGAAAAGAAGATCCAAGATAAAAGAATCCCTTGCAGAAATGTGACCGGGCATTCCAAACTTTGTGTCGGACCCGGACCAGGCTTGCCTCATCTGGTTTGTGTAACTAGGCCCTTTCATGAAATAGATTGGGAACGCTACGAAATCGTTTTTTTTTGCGGCTCGCACTCTATGTTTGGAAATGGTAATGTTCTGGCCGGGCTATATTGCGAACAAGTATACTTTCACGTAATGTAAGCATACCCGGCCAGAACATTGACATTTCCTGAAAAGTGAAGCCTGACTTTAACAACTGTGTAAACAAGCTGCTTTGCTTTTTACCCCATCGAAAATATTTATAGTTGATTAAAATGAAACTAATAAGTCTGTTGTAATTCTATTCACCATTATGAAAAGTGAAGTATTAAGGGGTAAGGCCACAGAAGAATTTTCAAAAAATCAATTTTTTTTCTCAATAAAACAGTGCCTTTTCATCATAAGAATAAGTTACTATCCGATTAAAAGCAATAACATTTTTTTCACCGACTTTAAGCGTATATCGTAAGCTTACCTCTGGCACGGCCATGGAGTACCTACAACTTTAAACGCGTTTTTCTCGAAACAGCATTTTCCAATTGGCGTGACAAATAACTTCAACAATTTTCACTCGATTTACTTCAAATTTCAAAGTTATGTTCCTAATTGCATTTCGCAGAGAAGTACGTACGGAATTTCTGATTAATCGAAAACTTCTCATTTTATGAGCAGTTTTATACGAAAATTTTCACTGAAAATTCATTCAAATACCTACAACTTTTGAATAAAACAAAATTTTTTAAATATAGGTATTCTAATGTAGATTGGCGACAATTTTTGTTTTTTGTTCTAGGTAAAAAATTGTGGATGCTAAATGCCACGCCGCGGAGCGCCTAAAAAAAGATTTAAAAAATATTAGTAGTCGGCTATTTTGTACATCGAAAAAAAAAATTCTAACACCTTGATATTCACACTAAATATATATGTAATTAATTTTATGAGTGAATCACTTTTTCGTACGAAAAAAAATTGTTAAATTCGCACATGATTTTATACCCGTTACTATGACCTAACCCTTTAAAATAGCAATCAGATTTGACTTGAGCTGTCTTACCAGCCGCCTTTTCATAATTTTGGCAATATCCGTGGCAACGCTAGCCACAGGCGCTTCCGATGTATGTGAAGCGTGTGTTCGTTTACCGTGCGTGTGCAAGCGGGGGTGTAGTGTGTGTGTAATATGCGTATTGTAACTTTGGTCTTACATATATTGTGACAACAGATATGTATCGACATGGCATTCGTTTGAATCTCGGACGTGATAAATTGCGTTAAGAACCTACAACTCTTGTCGTTGCATTCAAATTGACCGGCTCGATTCGGCCTCGCGGATGCGAGCACAGCTGACGGCATGCGGCGTTGAAAAAATCTACGCCATATTTCGCGTTATGGCAGACACGGCTTATGAACGCGAAAATTAGTCGATTCAATCGATAATATCTGCTCCAAATGTACGTAACCTATATTTTTTTTGGAACATACATACGTGACCGCGATAATTTTTTTGTTGTTATTTATCGCTTTCGCACAGCTCTGCGTGGATTCGCGAACTATTAAACAGTTCGTTTTTACCGATTTTTTGTGTCTACTGGATTATTCATTCGGCATTTGGAAAAAAGGTATGTTATTAAGCATACAATGAACTTATTTCATGTAAATTTTTATTTCAAAAAAATTGCACGAAAATTTCAACAAATGGTTTTCTCAAAACCATGTCGTTGAAATCGGCACGCAGCAGAACTCGAACAATTTTCGGCTCATCGACTTGAAATTTTACCTGTTGCTTCTTAAACTGCTTCAGCAACCAAATACGAGCGCTATTTTCGATTAATTGAAAATTGTAAAAAATATATCGTTTGTGGTCTGAAAATGATGGTCGAAAAAAACACTTTTTATACACTCGTCTCTATTTTTTTTATTTTTTTTTAAATTTCCCCCCTGTACTTAACAGCTAAAACTAATATAATGAACAAAAATATTTCACTCTTAGTTCCAGGATTAAATTTACGACAGTTCTACTGCGTGCCACGGAGAGGGTTGGCTGAAAACTAGTAGTGCTATAGCGACTCATGCGCCGCCATTTTATATTCTTTTGACAAATACATTTTCTTCTTCATACTTCAACATATACCTACGGAAAGATATAAGTTCTTTTGACCATGAATTTTATTCTTTTCCTTGAAAAAAAATCAAAAGAAAACGGTTGAAAATTAGATGATTAAACGAACTTACTTGTAAATGAAGTTCGATCATAATTGTATGAAGCACCTCTTCTGATAGACCACGATGTAGTTACCCCCACTATGCCCGAATCGCCACACGCTTTGCAGTCAACAAAACTCTTTTGTTTTTAGCTGACCTCTCCTGTTCTTACGTTCATATATTCAAAGTGTTGTCGTAAGAGGGTTCATCTTTAGGATGAATTAGGGAGCTGACCTAGTAGACAGATTTTAGGGTGGGAAGTGGTCTATCAGAAGAGGTGCTTCATACAATTATGATCGAACTTCACTTACAAGTAAGTTCGTTTAATCATCTAATTGTATTTCGCACCTCTTCTGATAGACCACGATGTAGATATTTAAAGAAAACGACAACCAAGCCTATATTGCGCTCAGTAACTCATTTATAATCGTAGCAATGGCATCTACATACAATACAATGAAAGTGTTCACAACGCAACCAAACTGGATCAACATTTTATTTCAACTGAACTTGAGATTGAAGATTTTCCTCCGAAAATCATCAGTTTTTTAAACATTTTCGTAAATCGCGTTAGCAAACGCTGTGTTCTCCGGTAGGATTGGCTAATCACAAAAACGAGCAAATGTTTTAGACTTTTCTGACCAACCTGCCGCCTTTCTAATACTATCGATGCCCAAACCTTTCCTTTTGGCAGCCGAGGTTGCAGCATGACGCGTGCTATGCGCCGAGAATATGTGGGTATCGATGCCGCTGGCTTTTAAGACACCTCCCAAATAGGGTTTTACAATCGGCACAGTAATGGCCCACGACTGGTTGCCAGAGAACAAACGATGGCGCGGTAATGGCTATACAAACGGGCCAGATCCGCACCATGCATGGTTGGTAATGGTAAACCAGGAATGGCTGCTAAGACTGGGCCAACTATCATACGCCCATATTGGCCCAGCAACGGCTGCCGGATCTTCTGCCGGGAATGAAAAACAAAAAATTGACAAATTATGAATATAAAAATTCTAGTAGTATCTTTTTTGTTTTCTTATGCTTTACTTATGTCCATGTACATAGAATAATTGCATTAAAAACAGTTTCTGCATTGTTCAAATTTTTACCTTTCACCGGGATCGAACCTGCGCCTTTCGTTCTAGTGTCGAGCGCCCTACCCACTTAGCCATTTTAACACTTACAGAACCCATCGTTTGTTCGTTCCTTACTTTTATGCCGATAATTTTATTCGTGACATTAAAGTTTACCGACAGTTTTTTTAGTCCATTTAGGCTGTAAAAATAACTCGCTCGTTTTGGGTGAAGTTCCGAAAAGCATACTCCTCTGATCGAGCTGAAATTTTGAACCGAACTTCTTCTCATTATCCTAAGAGAAACCGTTAACGGATTTTTGACGACTAGCAATAGTTTTCCATAAATCGCATTGTAAAGTTTATTATTTCACGCCATACGAGTATACCTATATACCCCATAGATACCCCCCACTCCTCCGGCCGCGCTGCTTCCTGGCAAACAGTGCTCGCCCGTATGTGCATATCACTTGCCATGTGGGATGGCTTTGTTTGGATTTATTTAATATAGTAGAAGCGCAGTACAATAAATAACTTTCAATATCCGATATATCGAAAACTATTGCTTGTCGCCAATATCCTTTTAAAGGTTCTCTTAAAATATTGAAAGGAAGGTCGGTGCAAAATTTCAGCTTCATCATTAGGATATGCTTTTCGAAACCTTATCCCTTGTTTTTACGTGTTACAGTTTAACGACCTGCATTTGCAAAACGCCCAAAAACAAACCATCAATGGCTGGAATAGATCTGGCAAGCCGTTCATCCGCCTACGATACCCCAATGCTGATCGCCATATTATCGGTGCGATGGTATTGGCCTACCAATGGCTGGCATAGATCTGGCAAGCCGTTCATCTGCCTACGATACCCCAATGCTGATCGCCATATTATCGGTGCGATAGTATTGGCCCACGAATGGCTGGCATAAATCTGGCAAGCCGTTCATCCGCCTACAGTACCCCAATGCTGGTCGACGAATTATTGGCCGATTATCAGCAAACCGTTTAATGGCTGAATGCTGGCATTTTTGTTACGACAGGCAACCCTATATGGGCTTTTGTCCATCGCGCCAGCGTTCCAGCAGCAACTTTTCGAACCGGTTTCTTTAACGAAATAAACAATGAGTCAACCTGACCCCGTATGTGTTCTGTTCGCTGTAAATAAGTGCTCAAAGTTTGCCAGATACATATTTTCTCATTTGAAATATACTTTGGTAAGATGAGTAGTTGTTGGGAGCGATTGCGCCCCGACGTTTTAATCAAATCTGGAACTTTTATTTGTACCGTATCTTGGCTTCTGTCGATGTTTTGCACTTTAATCAACGACAACGTCTGCATTCGTTGTCCCGTTATAAGAGCCAAAAGAGTGGCGAGTTTTCCCGACAATATCCTCAGTGGAATTTCTTCGTTGTCGCCTAAACTATCCAAGTAGTCCAAAACAAGCTTGGGATCCCATGTATGTTCGTATTTCGGTTTCGATGGACGAAGCTCCGATATCCCTTTGAAAAGCCGCCGAATACGAAAATCTTGTCCCACGTGAGGACCGACTACCAAAGAAATCGCGGATCTGAGGGAGTTAAGCGATCCATGTGCTGCTCCGCCCTTGAATTCTTCAGAGAGAACTTCAATTATCTCCTCTATCGACGGTTCAAGAGTGTTGATATTCCTCTTTAGACAAAAAGATCACCACTTTCGTAGGGCGCAGTCATATTGCTTCAGAGAGGAGGGCCGAAGTGAAGAAATCATCAATTCCAATGCTCCTTCCGGGATATTCCTTGCTTGAAACGCTCTCACTATAACCTCCCGACCACCAGGGAAAGGTTCTTCCACAGTGGGTGAGGTTCCCTGTTAGAGGAACAAAGTAAGTCTTTGCTTGGTGAAAAAACGATTGGATGACCAGGAATCATTTCGCGGAATCTAGGGTACCACGGCTGTGATGGCCAGTCCGGTACTACTAAGATAACCGACGCTCTGTCCTCTCGAATTTTCCGTAAAACTCTCGATATCAAGGCAAAGGGAGGGAAAGCGTAGCCTAGCGCAAATCTAGACCAAGAAATCGTAAACGCATCGATTGCCATGCATTCCGGGTCATACGACCACAAAACGTATTCTTCGCACTTTACATTGATACGAGACGCAAAAAGGTCAATATCCGGCTTTCCGAAAGCGTTTACAATTTCTTCGAATGCTCTATCTGCCAACGCATACTCGGACTCCTTTTCTGTTTTCCTGGATTGATAATCGGCCTCGACATTTTCTTTAGTTCCAATAAAGGATGTAACGATATTTAGTTGCCGCTCTTCACACCAATCCCATATCGTTCTCGCTAACGTTGCTAGGGTCTGAATACGCGTTCCGCCCATCCGATTTACGTATGCGATTGCAGTCGTGTTATCCAGCTTCAGCAATATGTCACAACCATGTAACTGGTCTGCGAAGCATTTCAAGCCAAAGAACGCTGCCGAAAGTTCCAAAAAGTTGATATGCATGCATCTCCACGGTGTTCCAAAATCCATGCGTCTTTTCCGTTCCACAAACCGCTCCCCAGCCGGATTTTGATGCATCATTTCGAATTTCCATAGTGAAATTTGGAGGTTTTATCGAGTTCTCTGCCTTTATAATTTTTCTTAGCCACCAGTCAATATCGGTCTTAATTTTTACAGTCAGATACATAGTCTCGTCAAAATTACCACTATTATCTCTCAGAGCCAATAGTTGAGCTCTCTCAAACTCCTTAATATCAGCAAACCCATACGGGACTGCTGGGCAGCATGCAACCAGAGTTCCAACAAAAGTCGCAAACTCTCTAATTTTAACTTTGCTTTTACGCAGTAATCCTCGAGTTAGACCCATTACTTTCATCTGTTTTTCCTCCGGTAGCTCTATCGTCATTTTCTTTGAGTCTAGCCAAAATCCCAAAAATTTACACCTGTTAGTTGGCGTTAATTGTGACTTTTTATAATTAACCAAAAAACCTAGCCTTTCCAACAAGGATGCTGAGGCATGTGCATTCTCTTTACACTGAGAAAAACAGCTTTCGATAAATAGTAGATCATCGAGGTAGATAACTGATTAAAAACCGTTTCCTCTCAAATAGGATACTACCGGTTTTAATAATTTTGTAAAAACATACGCCGCCGACGAAAGACCGAAGGGTAAGCATGTAAACTGAAAAAGCTCGCCTTTAAAATAAAATCTCAGGTATTTCCTCTCAGTCTTGGCTATTGCGATAGTATAATACGCGTCTTTTAGATCTAGAGCGGCTAGAAAACACCCTTCGCTCATTAAGTTTATCGCAGTTCTTATATCCTCTAATTTAAAATGCTCCGTTTGCACAAATGCATTTAGTTTCTTAAGATTCAAAACCAATCTAAAGCCCCCATCAGATTTTGGAACTGGAAAAATGTCGGAAAGTAATTGTCCTTTACTCTCCTGACATCTTTCTATCGCGCCCTTATAGAGCAAGGTTTTGATTAGATCGCCAACTATTAGGCTCTCCTTATGCGACCACATTCGTTCCTTCGGACCGGCCGCCTGGTATGGGGTTGATAAAAAAGGGACTTTATATCCGCTAACCCAAGCCAAGATGCGCTCGTCTGACCTAATTTTATGCCATTCGCCCTCAAACAAGCGTAGTCTACCTGCCACCTCGCTTACAGGCTGAACTACCATTTCCGGTAGTGACGATGACCCTGTCGGCGTTTGGGTTCTTCCCGACGCCGATTGTCTTTCTGTCTCGACGTGTTGTTCAGGTTCCTTGATACATTCATTTTCTTCCCACCCGCCTCCGACGTTCTCAGGAACTGTGAATCGGTCTGACGTCGAGGCGGGACTTTCGCGTTTTTTGAAACTTTGCAATTGAATGCTCACAGACCAGGTTTCAACTCTCGAGACGCACTTTCAAGCATCTTCGCAGCTTTGACCCGTCCATCCAGATTCTCGCCAAACAAAAATTTATCCGCCTTTGCCGACGCTAAAACCACCTTGAAAGGCGTGTTCAAATTTACGAGAATCAAATTTTTTCGAACCGCCGTTTCGTCATGTTGAAGATCTGTCAGGAGGCGGCCAACGTCGCTCAGGTCTTCCAAGAGGGAGAGTTTTCCTTGCTTATCACAAAGTACTACTTGAAACATCCTCCCCACGGCGGAGAGGCACGCAGTAATCTTGATTTGTTTAGCAACGATCCTCTCGTCTCGTTTCTTATTAGGTTCCGAAAGGGTGGTATTCACCTCCGGATTAATCAGCGGTGGATCTATAAAAACCGCGTTTTTCGGCGGGGAGTATTTTTTGATGAGCGAGGATACCTCTTGGGTAGGAAGGCCCTCCTTTAGGACTTCTTCCCATCTTACTGCCAATTCAGTCGGAATTGCATCACCCATTTCACGAGTTTCTAAAACTCTTTTGCCCATCAGCTCAAGAATGTGAGCATCGATTGCTAACTCGCCTTCAGGTATTTCGTTAGGCGAAATACCTTCCCGCGCGCTGTCGCCGAGTTGACCGTGGTTGGCGATTATTTCGGTATTACTCTCGCGCGGCATGCCGTCCGATGTGTTCATTATCTGGACGGGGGTCCTCTGTGTGACTGGTACTTCAGCATATGACGAACCATGAATCTCGACAATATCGCCATCTCGAGGTTCCTGCCTGACCGACGTTCTTCTCTTCCTTCCACGATCTGACTCTGACGAGCTCGAGCGACGACGATGGCCTGGCAAGGACGGTACCAACATCAGAACTCCGTACATAAAATGTACACGTTGTGCAGGTTAGAGCCTGACACAACGAAAGTACGCCTCTCACAGGTTAGCGTCTGTCAGAGTCAACGAGGCTTCCGAAATTACGCTTGTGTCCGAGAAAAACTCTTCCTCATGTAGGTTAGAGCCAACATGAGTGACAAGGTGTTGCCTTAGTCGAAAATCAATCAGAGACGGAACGGGAAAAAACGTTGCCATGATCACGGCCATGTAGCGGCCCAATCTACAAAAGAACGAAGACGGGTTAAAATACCTACTTTTTCGTTTCTTGTTATGTTTTTTCCTCTTAACTATCTTCTCGAGTTTCCTCAATCTTTTTTCGAGGAAGTTCTCCATATTTTCACTATCACTTGAATTATCCGATGTTATTTTACGAATCGCGTGTGACTTCTTCGGCACACAGAAGAAGAATGAACGTAAGAACAGGAGAGGTCAGCTAGAAACAAAAGAGTTTTGTTGACTGCAAAGCGTGTGGTGATTCGGGCATAGTGGGGGTAACTACATCGTGGTCTATCAGAAGAGGTGCGAAATACAATTGGCAGTTACAGCGGCGTCCCTCAAGGAATCATTTTATTTACATAAAAATATTAAGTAGCTAGAGTACTATTATAGGCACTTAAACAGTCTTATAATTATCATTGAGATCATAATCAACTTAAGCAACATTACAATCAACTTTAGCAATATTACAATAAACAAAAAATTGTTGTTCAAGTTTATTCCCCGTACGCGCTGCCCACTATGGAAGGTCACGCGGGCTCGCTGCGCATACATTTAAACCGTATTTTGGCGCTCTGTTAAAGTACCCCTAAAAACTGCCAAATTTACCCTGAATGTCAATTTAACCCTGTTTTACGGCACCACGGACAGAAGTGCTCTACTTACACAGCGTACACTTACGCTTATGATTTAACGATACTTGTGAAATAGCCAATCACACTCGAAGCCTTTTCCGCTCGGGTAGAGCGGAAAAGACTTTTGAAAGGTGGTGAGCAAGAGTCGCCTCTCGAGTGCAAAGTGAAAATAAGTATCTATTATAAGTAAGTATTATACTATTGTAAATAAGTAACTATTTTACCTGGGTAGATCGCCAAAAGTACCTAATCCTTTCAGGAACTGGACCCTGTCCAGATCCTAATCAGTTGCCGAAACAGGAAACGGTGGATCGTGGCCTGGCCTAAGATCCGTTACATGGCGAACCTGATCCACGCTGGACGACCTGAACAAGGCCTGATATTATTTAGGAAAGGCAGATCAGGGGCAGTACTTTTTCCCAACTCAAATTTCTCCACGAGTTACCGAAAACAAACATACAAGAGGAGAAGTGAAAGAAATATCGGTTGTACCGAAGTGCAGTAAGGTCAAGAAAGAAGAGAAGAACAGATGTAAGGTTTTGACTTTGTGAAGGGCAGAAATGGACTATAGAAAAGATGATGGATTCACGAGGAACGCAGCGTTGAAGCAAGAGAGTATATAAAGATAGCCTGATATAGCGCAAGATGGATAGAGAGATGCCTGAGCAAAGAACTGACGTGGAAAATAAGCTGGGGTTTTAATTCGAAGTAGCCGATAATCGCCTTATAGAACTACTTGGCTGATTTTGAAAGAGTAGTAAAAAGGTACACTATCGGCCAAAAGTTTCCGTTCTCTTCCAATAATTCCAAAACTCTCGATCACTGGATAATTGCCAAATAATATTAGAATAATATAGTTCATTTCATTTATTATTTTACGAAGATATTACATAGCTCTGTATAATTAATTATGTTATTCTAATATAATTTTGCAATTATCTAAAGTGTCCGGAAACTTTTGGCCGGTTGTGTAGATCGAACTTAAAGTCAAGTTCCCGATAAGGGGATTGACAAGTGGAAGGTTCGTTGAGTGGCAATATGGTATCATTAACCACGTGTAAGATATATAGTGTAGGGTAGTGTATAATATAATAGTCAGATAGGAAACAATTCACCCTCCCTTCCCCCAATTGCATATAACAGAAATATATAACTGCAAAATAACATTTCTACCATATGGTGTTAAATGTATGGTATGACTGGGGAACTCACGATCGGTGTGCGGCTTCGGCGTTGTCGCATATTGAGTAGTGATATCCCGGGCCAATGCTTATGGCTGGTCGCTTAGTCGGGGAGTAGATTTTGCGCCGACTATTCAAAGGGAGACAGCCTCGCAGAGTTTTCGATGGTAACGGACCCAAAAGAGTAAAATATAGGCGCCCGCATCAACATAGGTTTCCTACAGATTCCCTGCATCCTTGTGCAAATGCGATACATTGTGCTTTACAAAAGCGTAAGTGGGTGCAACACTCTGCAGGAATTCCTCAGCAACTCAGAAAAGGGAAGTGCCAAGTGTGGGGCGAAAGTGAACGAGATGGAATTATATCTGTCCGCAAGGATATTAAATCTGTCCGCAAGGCATTAAAAGGTTATTTAAAATAGCAGCAACATTTTTGAATGTATGGTGTTTTTTTTTTGATAAACGTGTGTGCAGAGGTTTTAATAATAAAAGTATGTTGTAATGAAAATATCCGTGCACTGCTTTTCATCGTACCATAAAATTCAAATATGTCCTGTTCCTCCTTCTTTTATTTGACTCCTGCTATTCTACAGGTCGGCTGATAGAGCTGAACCACCATAATTAACGTATTAAGTAATAAGATAATAGAAGTTGCCACTAAATATGTGGAACAGCTCGAGCTCTTCTCTTTTTTCCCCAATGCAAATTTTGATGAAGCAGTGTTTCTTGCTTTTGCTTGCCAATCGTGGCTCGTCACGTCTATTTTTGTAATCTCAAGCGTCACATATGGTCTGTCAGACTGACGATTTTGTTTCGTCTATCATTTATAAATAAATGCGTATTCTTAGATTCTTGAATCGAGTCGCTAGACTCTGCTACATAAGATTAAGAGTAGTAGTAGTGAAAAAATGCCGGTCTAGAAGTTGTAACATTTATAACAAAATACGTCACGGAAAAAGAAATGCAGTACGTTGCGAACAAAATTGTCAATTATGTAAATGAAAATCCATCTATTTGTTTTACTCGAGGCTATTCAAAAAAATGTAAACTTTTCTAGAATAAAAATAAGGCTAGAATTTCGTAGTTTAATTATAAACGGCAGAGTTTTAGGAACATCAAATAATGAACATTATCGTGCTATAAGCATTTATTGAAATATTATTTTATAAGTAATGGGCAGAATCGGCAAGAAAAAACAGACTGCGTGACCATGTAATGAAAGACCATAAATATTTTGCATATATGATATGGATTGGTTAATAAATATATTTTTCGAGATCAAATAGAAAATAAACGCGCATCCTCTTCCAGATTATCTTGCACAATGAAGCAGGAATCACTCGGATCATCAATGTCCTCTTTGGCGTCGAGTCTAATCTCTCCTCGACACTATTTTCTTCGTTCGACGTTTAATCATAAATGCAGGTTTCCCGAACGGAAAATGCGCATTGGATATCGCTCGGTCTTCACTGTACGTTCATTTTTTAAATTGATCAATCTCGGATATTTTCTTAGCAGCTGGTTATTGTTTGTATTTGATTTTTCAAAACTGTAGTCACGAGGTCCAGAAATAATTTTTTGCTCACCATGTTGTATTCTGACAGATCCATTTTGAATTTCTAATATAGATGCTGCCACGACGTAACAATGCCTTTTTCGCTAATACGTTACTGTACTGCTCTTCGCGCCACCTCAGTAGGGAACCGCCGAATATTCTTGTTTTACCATATATGGTTGCTAGTATCAGAACGTAACAATGGTAGCTATGAAATATACCAACAATCATCAGACCAGAGTGCGATGTTCTCAGGTAAATATACATTTTCCTTTCAGGGTGTGTACTAAAAAGGTCACTTAATCTTCAGCGAAAAGTCGGTAAGCTTTTATATTCCAGGAACGTCATGGTCCAGCCAGGAGGTATTCAAAAAGAAAGATTTCACTCAGAAGAGGCACGTTCCAAAAGAGATTGCAATAAAATTACATACTACCAGATGGCGTTATACATTTTTTTTAATTCAATAAAACGTTTCGGACAAGTGCGTTGTGAGATTTCAAGTCCACCGCAAAGCTGCACAGTCATGTGATCCGTTTGACGGGAAAGCATATACTTGTACAAACTAAATCAATAAATAAATAAATGCACAAACTAAATAAATAAAATGACAATCCTAACGTCGAGAACAATGCGAGCATAGATTGGCTAAGTACAACGTGTAGCGGCCGTTCAATTAACCTTCATGAAATCAATGAACATATGGGTCATTCCATGTCAAATCGACAAATTTTTTACCTGACCCCTTTTGATTTCGCTGAAAATTTTCTATCTTTTTCTACCCCCCGAAAGTTATTTTTCAGAATTTTTTCAAATTTTTTTTCCCGACTCAAAAAAAGTTATGAATTTTTGAAAAAAACCGCTCTTTTATTTTTAAATTGCCAGAACTTTTTCAAAAATTGACCGTTTGGGAACTTTTTTTTTTCAAAATTTTTGTTTTTAAATGTAGTTTTCGAAAAAAAATATGAAAAAATTTTCAGAATCCCAGATATATGAAATATTTTAGTTTTTTTGAAAAAACCGTAATTTTCTCAAAGTCCGACCGTTTTTTTTTTTTTTTTATTTTGCTCTAAAAATACTTCAACTAATTCTGCAATGATCCCCGTTAATCAAAAGATGTGACGACAATCGCTTCTAATTTTTTTTCTTGATTATAAAAAAATTTTTGTTGAATTTTTGCTGATTTTATATAACTTTGTTATGAATTTTTTTTTATTTCCTCGTGAAACTTCAAAAGTTGAAAAATAAAATTTTATTGGAGAATTTCAAGTGATTATCGTCCAAGAAATTGTTATTTAAAAAAAAAAAAATAATTTTTTTCTCTCATTGACGTTATTTTGTCATGTTTCAGTACCAAAATGACGTTAAGTTGTCATATTTCAGTACCAAAAAAAAACGTCCATAAGAGTAAAAAAATAACGTCAATGAGAGAAAAAAATTATTTTTTTTTTTAAATAACAATTTCTTGGACGATAATCACTTGAAATTCTCCAATAAAATTTTATTTTTTAACTTTTGAGGTTTCACGAGGAAATAAAAAAAATTTCATAACAAAGTTATATAAAATCAGCAAAAATTCAACAAAATTTTTTTTATAATCAAGAAAAAAAATTAGAAGCGATTGTCGTCACATCTTTTGATTAACGGGGATCATTGCAGAATTAGTTGAAGTATTTTTAGAGCAAAATAAAAAAAAAAAAAAAACGGTCGGACTTTGAGAAAATTACGGTTTTTTCAAAAAAACTAAAATATTTCATATATCTGGGATTCTGAAAAAATTTTCATATTTTTTTTCGAAAACTACATTTAAAAACAAAAATTTTGAAAAAAAAAAGTTCCCAAACGGTCAATTTTTGAAAAAGTTCTGGCAATTTAAAAATAAAAGAGCGGTTTTTTTCAAAAATTCATAACTTTTTTTGAGTCGGGAAAAAAAATTTGAAAAAATTCTGAAAAATAACTTTCGGGGGGTAGAAAAAGATAGAAAATTTTCAGCGAAATCAAAGGGGGTCAGGTAAAAAATTTGTCGATTTGACATGGAATGACCCATACATTTTTGTGCACTGTCGGTTGGATGTCCGGTTTACCTAACCATGAGTTAGTAAAAAAAGTACTATGGAACTAATAAAACATTTGATTAGTTTGCTCGCCTATAAATATAAAAATTATTTCAACCATAATTATTTTTTCGAAATGAGGTGCCCGAAACATCACGGACACGTATAGTGATTTTTTAATATTCAGATAATACTGATGTTTCATTAAAATGAAAAATAAAGAAATTTGGATGAGAATTGAAGTTCTGGAGACAGAACGATTATCACATTCGCAAAGTACCTACTTTAATACTTGCCAAAATATAATTACTCCCGTGTAGAAAAAAAAACACCGTTTTAACAAATATAGGTTTGTCTATCTAAATTTTACAAAACAGTGAAATTGATTGCAAAGCTTTTGCCTTCAAATAGTTTCGCTAGGCTTCCACTCCTGCACTGGAAAATATGAGAGGAGGAGTTTATCACCTCGAAATTGGTGATCCGAGTTTGTATTATTCCCTCGGAGTCTCTACACACTTTTACCTCTCGCTTGGGTCCCCTGTGCCCGTTCCTGGTTTCCCTCCTTTAGTCTCTTGCATCCTACACACGCCAAAGTTTCAATGGTTTGCGCTCGAGATTAATTGTCGCGCTTTCAGAATTTCAAACTCATGCTACATGAGGTATAGGTGACGTTCCGATATGTATTGCGGGCATGGCAGTGCAAACCGGACGCTCGCGGTATCGCTCTCTATACCTCACACTCGTTCGCCTTCTGGACACAGCAGAGGCAAACTTTTCCAAAAGGATACTAAATGCTTGAAGGAAATTTACATTGAGAAAATCCCGTATACCGTAGCGAGAGGCAAATTTCCGCTTGTCTCTCGTGATATGAGTAACAATCGCTACGTTCCCAAAGGAATCGTTAAAAGGCTTTGACAAAAGACTTCAATGCAGCGTAGGAGAAAACACGACACATATCAGAAAATTTGCGATAGGAATAATAAGAATTTACTCATACGAATATCAGTGGCTCCACCATTGGAATATTTACCATAACTGTATGAGCAAAGATGTTTTGAAATCGACTTTTAAAAAGATTTGAGATAAGTATTCAGAGAACAGATTGTCATGCAATACAGCTACAAAATTGTTTCTCTCCTTTTGAAACCTTGAAAAAGTTTATAACTATACATATGATGGGGGGGGGGGGGGTTGGCGTGATTTTTCATACTTGGATATAGAGTTTGTCTGTTTTGTCACAGTATTCAGTAGGACACTACTACGAAAGACAATATTCGACTCTTGCAGCCGAAATTGAATTTTTATTGTGCTCGATCGTTTTTTTTTGGGTAGAAACTTTATTTTTCAACAAATGTCACCGATCCGGAAAAGCTCTTAAAGCAAAATAGATCCGTGCATGTGGATCTGTGAGCGGTTGTATTGGGCATATATTTTTCGCAGTATTCCTATGCAAATAGTAAAACTGCGGTAAATGGTAAATGCACCGCTCACATAGAGTGCGCGGTGCATTCTTCGACGCTTAAATTCTTTGTCATTACTTGCCGTCATGACGCTGACCCGCCTCTTGATACATGTATGTATGTATATACATTTGTATCCAGCGCAACGTAACTCCATGTGAGATTTTTTGAGTGAGACGGGCTCAATTGAAACGAATTCAATCATCGGTCGAGTTTATACGTTTTACCTAGTATACATATATACACCCACAATAAGTATTAGAAACAGGATCGATTTATACATACACATTTATATATAGATATATTTATATCGAGATCGGAAGCATCACTGAGTGGAACCCGTTGAAGTTTAATTGAGAATGAATAGAGAAAAAACAGGATATAGAGCTAATATTAGAAAGACAAGAATGAAAAGGTGAAAAGGAAAAGTGTAATTCCCCAGAGAAATAAGGATACATGACTGATACAATCGCATTTCCTGATTTCCTAGTCGTATATTTATCTAATTCAAGAAAAAAATAGTGGAACTTATACTCGTCAATTATTCCGGATAATTTTGGTACAATTTGCAAAATAATCGCAGTACAATTTTCATTTGCGCGTATGAGAATATACTCACAAGGAACATCACTTGAGTGTCCACCTTCGATTTTTTCGAAACTCACATATATGATAAAGGATTTAAAACAATTAGACACGTATTTTTTTTGTATGGGCGGAGCGACGCTTTCAAGGCGAGAAACCACCCCTGAAAGAAAGGCGTGTCACCCCTTAATTTCGTTTATTTCCACTACTTCAATTATAGATTTCCCATCGCTTTACAGTAAAAAAAATTGGTTTTTGTGTCATTCAGATCGGTGGAGTGCTTGTAGGTGAAACTGCAAAATCACCCCTCGACACACCTTTATTTGAGGGGTGGTTTCCCCCCTTAAAACCGCATTTCCGCCGACACGAAGAAAATACGTCTCCAATAGTTTTTAATGCTTTATTACATAAATGAGTTTCAATGAAATCGAAGGCGGACACTGAAGTGATGCTCCTCATCAGTATGCTCAGAAGCAGTTAAATCAATGTGATGTCATGCGCCTTCACATTATCGGGGATGCATGTTTGTTGCAAATACAGCATCAGAATTAAAATTCACCTGCTGAATAACTCCTGTGTATCCAAGCACCTTTGCGCATACAATAAAACTGAAATCATTACTGTCAACGTTTTAATGGTATTTAAATAATTCAAGTGAAAGTGTCACCTAAAATGGAAGCTCACCTCTTTCAATTTATTTGCGATATTTTGCAGATTAATTAAAAGGTATAACTTTAACAAATGTTCATTTCTCTTGGTAGACAATTTCTTCTGTTTCCTAGGCTTTCATTTCTTTGATTGGTCTTTCTGTGGCAATAAATTCTCTGTTTCGGTCAGCTTCTTTTTCAACCGATTTTCACGCGCGACATTCTTCTCAGTGTAGCCACTACCTAGGTATTTGTTTGTCCCTTCTCCAGTATGGCTAAGGGTAAAAATCATATTTGTATACTACACTTGAAGCTCAACGTGATGATAGGTTACATTTCAAGACATAGCGCATTCTGCCCCACATCTCCGTGGCACATCGTACCCCACCAGCATCGAACCGCATTTATCGAAATGATTTATTGATTCTTAATCTAAAAGTGATGCAAAGTGGATACGAAGCGAGACACAGATGATAACTCTGTCTATTATTACTGTAGAGCTGAAAAAGGAGAATTTATTGCAATTGGGAACGGAAAAACAAAAGTACTACAAAATGAGATAGCTCCGCGTAACGAAGATTGTTTGAATCTTACTCCACGAAAACAATCCAAGATTATTTCCGTGTAGTGGGGAGTACGATCTGAAGTCCTCCAAGCCCTCGGTTCAACTCTCCCAGCTTTCTTCCTGTCTTTCTCCACGAGCCTTCGTTGCTCTTGTTTTGCTTTTAAATTAATCTTGTCAACGAATAGCAAACTTTCGTGACTACTCGATGCTTGCTAGTGTCCACTTGAGACTTCTCATAACTCTCTTCCTGGATGTGGGCTATTGAGGTATGGTCATTTATGTCTTCGTATTCGGTCTTGCGAATTAAGTCACGTAGGTTCAACACGGTTTCATGTGATCGGCCGCTGTGCTCATCGCACGCGAACCGTTTACACATCTTCTTGACTTACTGTTGCGTAGCACTGTTGTTACTTTAGAAGGACCCAAATATTTTAGATGCAATTTCTGACTGGGACCAATTTGCATTCTTTCTAGAGCCACTAGATCGACAGTTCTCGAGACGTTTTACTTTTCGCGTCGCTTTTGCCGTGTTTTGTTTTTGGATTTGATAAACGTTTAGGTTTGCTTCTTCTGGAAGATGGGCACGGTTTTGATCATAGGCTGCTAAGAATTCTTCGTCGCAAATTTATCTGAATCTCAGATCCTCTTTCACTTGCATTGGATTTACCACAAGCAGATCAAAATGTGTTCTTCTGATGCTTTGGTGAAACGACATGTTCAACAATTGTTGTATTTGATCAACAAATTGATACTACTGGGCTGGGTTGGAGATTGCCAGTTCAATCATAATGGGAACAATAATCCGATTAGCTTGTTTCTCGTGTCCGTTGGCTCGTGCAACCCTGGTCATGTTTGTATTATGTTTGTTCTTCATTGCAATATTTTTAGTCTCGTGTGCCGTAAAGGCAGTGCCCCTATCAGAGATTGTCCTCCGAGGGTTGCCGAAAAAGGCTGCTTGTTCCTCCAATCGTGCCACTATTTTGGCAGCAGCCATAAGATTTTGTGGGATACAACCACAAGCATCTCGTAAAGGTATCAATCACTTCTAGCAGATGAACGTGGTTTTCGCTCGTCGATGGCATGAAGCCTAAGTGGTCGACATTGAAAGTATCCAAAGGCCTCCTTTGTCGATAGGGTCCAAAAAAACCCCTTCCAGAAGGAAGGGGAATTTAACTAGGCTAACTCTCACTATTTTATCTTGGATTTTAAACAGGCTAACACTCGCTAGCCTGACGACACCATTCTGGATTACTGTTGGAACAACCGAAAGCAGGTCTCCGTCTCGGAATCTGTATGGGATCCTGTTTCTGAGGGTTTCTGAGGAATCTACATCTTCTTGTTGAGTCTTTTGGATTCTTGCACTAATTAAATTTTTGTCATCTTGAAGCGTCATCACGCTGACTGGTTTGCGGCTCAGCGTGCCTACATGCCTCATTGATAACCCTGTTCGATGCTTCATTGTGTATTTGAATTCTTCTATCAAGGGTGCCCACCACGGTACGCACAGACGAGTGTCGTGCTTTGCCACGGTGAGAGTTAATGTTTGGTAATCGACTTTGATCTTCAACGGCGTTGATTTGTTGAATCGAATACAGTCCCTCGGTTGTATCGTAACATACACTACATACGTCCTTTTATGTATCACTTAACACTTTTTTCCATAGATATAGATATAGACGCTCGCGCAGCCTCGAGTCGTAGCACTGAGAGTCTGTGCACACGGTGTATTCCTCCCCGCCCAGAATATTCCTACGCGCTTGGAAAATAAGCCGTCCGTAAAGGCCCTATTCGATATTACGCGAAAACGCGGCGACGAATAAAAAAATTAATGATATTTGACCAATGAAATATGATTTTGTTCTGTCGATTTTGTTTGGGTCATATTTCGAACCGTCTACTCAATCATGAGATCTCATAATATTCGACCGAATTTCCAAATGATTTTTTTACCACGAAAATAATTCCACAGTCGTCGATTTGTTGAATCGAATAAAGTCCTTCGGTCGTATCGTAACATACACTACATACGTCCTTTTATGTATCACTTAACATTTTTTCTCATCTATATAGATATAGACGCTCGCGCAGCCTCGAGTCGTAGATCTGAGGGCCTGTGCACACGGCGTATTTATTAGCGCGTTTTACGAACTCGCGCTTATGGCACGTTTCAGTCTACAAAGCATGTGACAATCGAGTGTGATTACATTAATTTAGTGATTCACAAAAATTAGAAAAAATATTTTTCTGATATACGCAGCGTCCCTATTTTCTCGTACCGCCGGGCAGTTGACGTGCTTGCGATATATATATTATATCATACATATATATATAATATATAATAATATATATATATATATATATATATATATATATATATATATATATATATATTGATACAACGATTTTTATAAACAGTGTTACAATTACAGTGGTGTTTACGGCCCTAACCTCTTACGACGGTTAAGCCGTCAGTGCAAACCATTTGTAATATGTAATAATAAATCATACGGCTCTTTTAAGGCCTAAATTCAATTTCCAAAGGTTGTCAGTGTCGCGAATTTGAACCTCCAAAAGTTCTTCGAATACGCCAAACCAACGGTCCTTGTCAGGGCCAAAGGTTAATTTGACGAAGGTTCTCATACTGCAAATTCTAATAACAAATAATGTTTCGAATTATTCATACTGCAATAAATATTCAACAATGTGCTCATTTCTTTCACTTGTTCATATAAAATTAAGAAATTCGCAGACAGCCGTTCATGTGTAGCTTTTGTGTGCCTTGAGAGAATAACCTAGCTTCTGTACGTCATTGCCAAGTCGTGTGTGCGTAAGTCTTGAATTCACGTCGTTTGGATCGTATATTACGTCGTTTGTCTTATCATAGAGTCTTATCATAGACGGTGAAGTTTTTTTTGAAGAAAATGCGTCCGGCTCTGTAGAATTTATTGACGCAGAGCTTGACAATTATTTTGCCTAACGCATCATAAAACAACCTGAACAAGCTTCGCATCAGTTTTTCTATAAATGCCCATAACTGCTTAAAAGAATTATGTATAGTGTCGTGAAGATTAATGAATTGCCTTGCGTCAGTGCTCTTAACTGCGTGTACGATGATTGCGAAAGCTGGACTTCACAGTGTACTCTCTGCGCTTTGCAAGAGACGAAAGCTGCTTTGGGATACTTTTATGTCGCAAATCCATTTCTACCCTACGTTAACCGAAAAAACTTTATTCGGATATAACAATTGAGAAAACCTCACCTCTCGCTGTACTCACAATAGTGTCCATGCGAAGAACTACAAGTGATGAAAACAATGTCTTGCTATACTTTCTCCACAGTACTGTTCATGTAAAAACTCTGAGTAACATTTCATAACTTTCTTTAGAGGGATTTAGTGAATCATCAGAAGATTTCTCTTGTCGCTGAACAAGATGACAAGTTTCACAAGCTGTGGAAAATTGAATAACTTGCCCGACTGTTTATCAAACTTGTCATTTTGTACAGCGGCGAGAGATATGTTATGATGATTCACTGAATCCCTCTGAAGAACGTTTAAAAAGTTACTCAGAAGTTTTCACGTGGACAGTACTGTGGAGAAAGTCTAACGAATCATTGCTTTCAACCCTTGTAGTTCTTCGCATGGGCACTTTTGCGAGTATAACGAAAGGTGAGATTTTCCCAATTATTATATGCGAACAAAGTTTCTTTGGAGCACGCGGTCGAGAAATTTGTGTGCGGCTCAGGAGTATCTGCAAAAAGCTTGTGTCTCTTGAAAAGCGCAGAAAGACTGCAAAGTGCAGCTTTCGCACTCACCGTATACATAGTTATAAGCGCTGACTCAAGTTAATTCATTTGTCTTGACAACAGGAAATGTAATGTTCCAAAACAATGAATATTCATAGAACAATTAATGCCGAGCTTGTTCATATAGTTCGGTAATGCATCCGCAATGTTTGGCACTAGAAGGTGGCAAATTATTGAGTGGTTTAAATACTTTGAAGAAAAATTTGATTGTGAGACTGTAAGAGTGAGAGACCTGAACTTGACTACGAAAATATTTCAAGTACTGTCGAGTTGCATGTATTTATATTTTCCATTTCACTATTTGTATTATTTAGGAGCGTCTTCTTTTTGTAAATTAAGGTCGTACATCTCTAACAAAGTGTGTTTGAAGCATACGTTTGAAGCATTTTCACAGCCGGCACAGATAAAAAATAGTTTGAGCATTTAAAAAGAATTCATTTTAGTTCCAAAAAAAGTTTGAGTGTTTACGAAGAATTCATTTTCGTTCCAAAAAAAAGTTTGAGCATTCAATAATTCATTTTCATTCCATTCCAACGATGCAAACTTCAGCGTCATGGAGTGGGGATCACAAATATTAAGAGCACAACAAAATTATGAAAACTTTTCAGTGATTTTTAAATTTCTCTATCTTCGCGCAAAATCATCGTAGGAGAAAATTTAAAAAAGGATTTCAAAGGTTAAAATCTCTAGATTTCAAGCTTCCACTAAAATAATTGTTTGCTCTTTTGTTATTAATAAAGGAAAAAAAATGTCGCAAATGAAATCGTCCGATTTTTGTTCCGAAAAGGTGTACAGACAAGGAAAAATTGTTTGATTTATGACGGAATCAGACGTATTGTCCTTGGATCACCTTTTCTATTTTGAGCTTTGAAACAAGGATATATCAATTACATTATCAAAGTCAAATAACGCTTTTGACTTTAATAATCAATAACTCATGAACCAATCCTCGTACACGAATGTAAAGGGCAGTTCTGGAAAGCTGAAAGTATGCTCTGCGAGGCAAGAAAAAATCCATTTTTAATCAATTTGTTTTCTGTGAGATGTGCAGTTAAAAATTTCGAAAATGCCGTTTATTCTTTAAATTACAAAAGTTACGACATCTTTGCGGATAGCTATCGCGAATATTATGCTTGGGCATTTTTTTCCATGTTGATAGTGTCCACAAAAAGTATACTAAGCGTAGAGTTGTCCCGATTTTTTCCTTGTCGCCCAAATAATCAAAGTTTTGAATTTGGTAAAAAAAATTGAAGGCAAATTATTATTGTTTTAGGCCACTATTATTTCGCTCACTCGGTAAAAAAGATAGTTTTCGACATTTACGGGTATTTTCACTCATGTAAAGTTAGAATTTGTACAAAGAAAAAAATTTAACTCCTTTTCAATAAACAAAAATCTTTTCGTTTTCAAAAGGAAATTTACTTTTATTCGTTTGTCAATTTCTTATTGAATAATAAGAAACATACCCTCTGAAAGTAAAAAGTTCCATTCTTTAACCTTTTTTGTTCGAAAAATGGATGTTAAAAGTTGTAACCCCTCTGTATTTCCTATACTTTTATTAATGTGAAATTAATCTTATAGATTAGCATATTGTGAATACTTTATTGTAAAAAAATCATAAAAAGAAAAAAACACGTTGGATTAATTTCTTCAAAAAAATGTTCAGTTATAAAAAGTAACGTTTTGAACGAGTTTGCAATTGCAGACGTCTAGTTTGTTTGGATATATTGAAATTCCCCTTTCAAAAATATCTGAAATCTCTTTTAAAAACTTTTTTTAAAGCAAAAAAACAACGCCAAGTAATAAAAATTCCTAAAAATCATTGGCGCTTGTTTTACTATTTAAAAGATTTTGATTTATCTCAAATATCTCAAACTATACTTTTTATTTAACAAAGAGATGGCACGACCGTGCGGTCGAGGATTTGGCCGAATTTTTTTGTGGTGAAAGAGGACCCCTAGCACCTCACGTGGTTAAAGTAGTAGGACGCACTACTCGGAAAATTCCGAAAAAAATCGATTCAAAGTTTCTTAGGCGCCTTATGAGTTTAAAATTTCAAGTACTTGTCGAGCCGCCGTTTAGTCTAGATGGTTAGGGCTTGGCCGTTGCGCCGGAGGTTTCGAGTTCGATTCCTCCTTCGAATTTTATTTTTTCTCTTTTTCTTTTTGTTATCCCAACAATTATTCAAAACGTTTCTCATCCCTACATTATTTTTTAAAATTGATTTACATTATTTTTTAAAATTGATTTACATTATTTTTTAAAATTATTTTCTTTTTTTTTCTCCATAAAACAATTCATAACGGTGGGTTTTTTCATTTTTTATTGTAAAGTATATGAGGAGGAACATTGGGTTTTTAATGAGAATAACAAAGTCGATTAGGAAAAATTCAATTTTTATTCATATAATAATTATATACAAAAACCGCAGTGGTAATTATCGTAGAAACAAACAAAGCAATAATTTTTGCGACATCTTGCGCAACATGTAAAGGCGGATTTTTTACAATTGCAGGGAGTTTGCAATTGCGTCTTATAGACTTTGATGTAATGGATAAAGTATGCATCTCTAAACCATCTAAGCATCTGCAGGTTCAAAGGTTAGCATTACCTTATCCTCCTGCTGGTGGAAACAGAAATTTCGTACCGATAAAGCTCCAGTAGATATGATTGCTGATTAGCCTTGGTACCTGATAGGACATTATGAATTGAAATGTTCCTAATACCCCTGTTAGTCGACGCCACGTTATAATGTAAAATTATATATATGCATACATATATCGACGCAAAAATTATTTTCGCGGGCGGTCGGAGCGCAAAATTCTGTATCTTCCCGAGCTTTTTCCTTACCATGCACGCCAAGTCGTTGCACAGCATTTCCAGTGTACTTGTGTATTACCTACTTTGTACTTTTACCTAATGGTGATATCAATTTTTTCTTATAATAGTAATATGACTTTTTAAAATTAAAGATTTTCAAAAATATTATGCCTAAGCTTTAACAATTTAGTGTGCAATATGACTAGTAACTTGCTTGGCTATTTCATGATAGTGGTTTCACTTTTTTGTACATTTGCATTAAAGTATAATGAAACCGTTTTTGAACTTACAAGGACACGGCACGACCGTGGGGTCGGGGATTTGGCCGAGGTCCTGAGTTCAGAACGATCTTTGAAGTATAAATTTACGGTTTTATAGATAGGATAGAAAATGTTAACGGAGCTAAAGACATACGTGAGCGAAGAAGACAAATGTGTCGCTTGGGACGTTCCTTCCATCCGCGGCATAGTTGTACTTAAATATTCCCGATTATATATGACTATCCCCGAATGTGAGAACAGTGGTAACCCTTCTTGTTGGGATTCGGGGACGCTCGCTCTCTCTACCCCACTCTCTCTTCGGGTATGTGTGCCAAAGTTATCCCACCGTTTAATTCGTTTGGTAAAGCATCGTCGTTGGCGCACGCTCTTCTCGCGGTTTCTCTATCGCCCTAAAATCTCCGCGGATATTCCAACCGGATTCTCATATTTTGCATATTGCATAAATTTCATTTTCCCCGACCTTATGGTTTGTCGTATACGCCCCCTGTACCTACACGGGCCACACTGTGCCAACTCAGCGATTTTTCAAGCGTTAAACACTCCTCTGAGAGACATTCAATTCCGCGATAATATCGATGCACTTTGAAAGAGTATTTTCAATATTTTCCGTAAAAATATTTCTCAACGGCTGTAATATTCACTTCAGAAGCAATATATGTTTCTTTTCTCAGCTGCTGACCTGCATATATAATAATGAGTTCAATCACAATTGCTAAATTTTAATAAAGAAGAAAGGAAATGCCACACGATTGGATTGGGGAAAAAACTTTCTCCAATTTTAATGGAAAAGTGACACAAGTTCTTTTATATCTTGAATGAATATTGCCGTATGTGCCGTTTCAATTGACCACCTATCACCATTCTTGATGTAAAATCATAACGCCGTTATTAGAGACGCTATGTGTTTTCGGGACGAAAAAAATGTAATAAGTGATTTTCACAGGCCTCTTTTAAAACCGTATTAAGGCTGCCTGTTCGCCAAAGCGGTGAGGAGCGGAGTGGAGTGGAGCTGGGGAAAAACAACCAATAGAATGCTTGACGCTGCCGGTCAATGCTGGGGTACAATTATATCCACCCCGCTCAGCTTCGGTGGATATGAACACCACTAAGGGGGTTCTATAGAGAGCAAAACAAATAGTCAGGTCAGAATACCATACGGTGGATGTAGTAAAACGCCACAGCCAAGCTCTCTTAAATTTTGACGGATCTCCTAAGGCGTGCATGGAATCTGGCGTTGTGCTTGAAGACGACACCGACGACAAAACGCGTTTTCTTTGTATTCAACCTTCTTCGAATGGTTTGAAACTGTTTAGTGGTGAATGATTAGTTCCTTGGCGACATCATGACTGTTAGTATGTGCGTCTTGCTCAGTTTTTTGCATGATTTCATCGGTTTTTTTCAGTCATTGGCCGACCACAGCGAGGAGCATCATTGAGATTCCCGCGTAGAAATTTCGATGGGGCCCAGATCAGGGCCCGATCAGGTTGCCTGACTGCCCTGGTAGGGCACTAATAAGGCAGCCTGAAAGGGCTCTATTAGGAAATGTAACGTTGTATCACATATGGGCCTGATCTGGTTGCCTGATCAGGCCCCTATCAGGTTGCCTGATCAGAAAGAAATGCATATAATATTTCAAAAAACCAAAATGGAATGAACCACTTAATTTAGAGTTCCACTACAATGATTTTGTATCATAATTCGTCATTCCCTGGCCTGCTGAAACGTTTTTGTTCGAAGAAAATATTTCGTCTGTATGGGAATCGAACCTCGTACCTTCCTACCCAAAGCTAGGCACGCTGCCCCTATGCTACCGAGTGCTTGTAACATCTTGGTTCCAGATATGGCATAACAGACCAAATGAATTCCTATAATTATTTGTTGTATCACATAAAGTATATCAATTAGTTAATATCATTGTGATAATTTAAGAGGTTTATAAAATAACGTGCTATAGATTTTTGAAACCTAACCTTATATATATATATATATATATATATATATATATATATATATATATATATATATATATATATATATTATAATTATTTTATAATTATAATATATTATAATAATTATATATATATATAATATATAATATATGATAATAATTATATATATTCCTCTCTCTCTCTTCGCCTTACAAAGCTGCCGAAATCTTCTAACACGCATCCGAGTTGCATAACGTTTTTTGTCGTGACAGTCTATAGCACCTTTTTTTAAATAGAATTCAGGAATGCATCGAAACTCCGAAGCTACGACCCTGTAAAAATCGAAGTTTCCATGTGAAAAATGAGAGGTTATGTGCATCCAGCGACTGCTGAGGCAGGCATAGGGCAAGCCCATTTATGGCCTCATCAGGGAAAGCCTTAGTAGGATCTTATCAGGGACGGCCTTAGTAGGGCCATTTTAGTATAGCCTGATGTAGGGCCTAAATACTTCCGGCCCGATCGGGGCCGGATCAGGATGTCCGTAATAGGTGTTACCCCTATCACACCCTGATCGGGGCCTGATCCTGGTCAGGCTAACCCTAAGAAATTTCTACTCGGGTTAAGGGGCTTATCACTTTAGACGCTAAAAGAAGGCTGTTTTTATGATTTTTTAAATAGGTTTATACTATAAATATTGATATAAAAGTTGTTACACTTTCGAAATACATTTAAAAAATGTTAATGTATTGATGTAACCCAAACAAACTTTAAACGCGTTTTTCTCAAAAGAACGTTTTTCGACGGCTTGTAGATAAAATCTTCGAACCTACTGAACCGATCCTTATGAAGTTTTAACCACATATTCTTTACAACTATAGCTATAGCGCATGTCAAGTCTTTTTTTTTTTTTGATATTTACTATTTTTTTTTCCAAAAACGGTGAAAAAACACGTTTTTTTCGAAAAACATCCGCCATTTTGTTATTTTTGCACATATCAAAAATCGTATGATATGCGCTATAGCCATTAACATACTGAATACAAAACCGTTTGATTTTTTTGTTTCGGATGATCCATGTCCGAGATTTCATCAACAGCACCAACAATGTTTTTAGGACATTTTTTAACTACCATTTTCGTCTATAAACAGTGACTTAAGTAAATTAAAAAAAAACATTTTTTATGTATTTCGAAAGTGTATTTATTAAGTGTAACAACTTCTATATCAATATCTATAATATAAACCTATTTAAAAAATCATGAAAATAGCCTCTTTTAGCGTCTAAAGTGAGAAGACCCCTTAAATTTATCAGATGAAAAGCGCTTGAACCAGCTTTGTGCCACACGTATTGGTACTGCATCATGTCCATAAACATGACAAATCTTCTCAGCAGCCTGAACGGAATTCTTCCTTTTTTTAAAAATCAACTTTCAAATTGTAGTAAATTTCTTCTTTATTTTGACTTTTTTATTGAATAGAGGGCAGCTCAATTTGTTAATACCTTATAAACCCATTTACATCATACTAATTATTCATGCTTTTCCGAAGACTGTCTTGCTACAAGTATCTACCTGCGGATGAGTAATTAGTGGAACGAAGAAGAATGGAAAACTCATTGGCAATTCTACAGCCACTTCAATGCGTTTATTATGCCAAGAGGTATAGTTATAAAATTAGGGCGCTGCATAAAGGCTCATGAAAGGGTTTCGAAGCGCGCTGCTAAGTGCTTACCCGCAGTTCATAAAATAAGCACTTGCGAAGTAATGCCAGCTTAAAGTTTTGTAAAAACGCCGATAAATGATGTCTCACGGTCTTCGAAATAAGGTACAAATTTTTTTTATGAAGGGAGGGAAAGGTTACAAGTGCTTATTCCGTATCATAGTACGAAAGTTGCCTGCCTAATAAAAATTCGAGATGTTTGTGGAAGAACGCGAAGACGAACAAGACTTTGCGCGAACCCTCACCTAAGCCAGCTCTTTCACTAAGCTAAATAACGAGAAACTGAGCAGGCATTACTCCAAACAGCAACGAAATTTTCAATGCAACGGCCCGGTCGACAGCTCCGAAATTACTACAAGTGGCATAGTAATTATGGATCTTGTTTTAACAAGAGGACCTTACAGGCTGTCACTCATGGATTTTGATAAGTCTCAGATATGCTGTAGAGGGACCTACCCTGAGTACCTGAGTAAATGGATTTTATACAACGCTCTTTAGTTTTCGAGAAAAAAAGTTCGAAAGTTTAGCTCGTAGCTACTAGTAGCTACTATACCGGTACAGTTGCACCTTTGTCGAACCATCCGGCGTGGCCCAGTGGGCAAGGTTCCCGGCTCTGGCGCTCAAGGTCCAGGGTTCGAGTCCCCTGATAGCGTTTTTTTTCACAAAATATAAATAAATTCGATGGATGATGCAAAACCGTCTAATTATTTATTATTATTTTATTTATTTACTAGTTTTTTAATTTTTAAATTCATTTTTCTAATTTTTTACTTTCCTTTTTTTAAATTATTTATTACTATTTTATTTTTCACGCAGAAAAAAAGTGAAAGAAATTATAACATCTTTCACAAGAAACTGCAGTTTATTATTTTTCATTACAATATACAGGTTTTTCTTACTCGCTATCACTGTGGTCGCTTGTTACATCAGAACAATATTGCGGGTGGTATTTGTTGTAAAAGCAAGCAAAATACAAGACCAAAGAGCAACGCGCACATTGTATAAAAGCTATGGCCTT
Organism: Ophion slaviceki; assembly: GCA_944452715.1. Taxonomy (NCBI): domain Eukaryota; kingdom Metazoa; phylum Arthropoda; class Insecta; order Hymenoptera; family Ichneumonidae; genus Ophion; species Ophion slaviceki. The sequence continues at coordinate 35,969,681 of OX101786.1, read as the reverse complement.
GCAGGCGCACGGAGTTTTAAGCAGCGTTATTGGAAATTATATTTCGAGTCTCGTTCTCGAGATTACATCGTAGTACCGTCTACTCTCACACGTTGGTGTCACGAATTTTTAGAGCATAGGCAAGAAAACAATTGCTTTCGTTGCCTGGTGATGTCGTCGCTCGTGTTTTCATATCATAATGTTTTTCGTGTGCGAAGGTGTCACACACGAAAATTTCCATCCAAGAATTATTAAACAATTATCATGGGAAAATCCCATAAACGAAAGAGAAGTGGGACCCGATTCGTGAAGAAATTGAAAAGATTGCTCGAAACCATCTCGAACTCCCCTTCGGACTCAGAAGCGGAGGATCTCTGCGGTGCCTCCTCACATCTCAGCTCACATTTATCTAGAGAAAGGGACTCTCAGGTTGACGGCCAAAAATCGCCAACGGCGGTCGGAGGTATTTACTCCTATTTTTTTGACGTGACGTCAAATAGACCGGGCGGCTTCGCCGTACGAAGACAATCTCGATGAGTATTGTCTTAGGTCCACTATCATCGAAAGGACTAGAAGGAATGTCGTCCTCAAAAATATGGTTACAGACTCGGCGGCTGGTCCGTACGAAGGTCGACTCTTTGAGTTCTTCCTTGAGTCTAGTTGTATATAATACCTGATGCATGATGTCACTGAGTTCTTATTTGGGACTACTGTATATAACGGTCAATTATGGATGGCTCTGGACTCGGCGGCCCAGTCCAGAGCCTTGGATTTGGATTGATATAATACCAAGTCAAATTATAAATTATATTCACTTAACAAAAAAAAAGCCTTGCATTATATGTCATCTTTCAGGTACATCAACCCCAAAAAATGTCTCCCTCCCTTCGGATAATGATTGTGCGCTGTTAACCGAAGATTTTTTGCCAAACATACCTTCAACCCAGCTTATGGAGGAAGCACAAATCACCGATGAAGAAACACTTCGTATTCTCGGTGTTGATTCAAAGACAGATGCGCCAGAATTACAACTTCACACAACCTAGTAGAAGACGAAAATTCCTTGGATATATTATAAATTCTCAAGATATGACACTCGGATTACCAGAGCAAAAGAGAATGAAAATAATGAGCTTGATCGAAGACTTCAGTCTCCGTAATAATTGCACCATTCGAGAATTTGCCCACTTTATCGGAAAGTTAATCGACTGTTGTCGAGCGATAGAATACGGGTGGTTGTATACCAAAAAATTCGAACGCGAAAAATATTTGGCATTATTAATTAGTGGGGCAGATTACGACAGCGTTCTCACGCTTTCGAACGATCTTCGGGAAGAGTTTGCTTGGTGGCGCGCCAATATCCCTACATCAATTCGGCCAATACGTAATTTCCAATTCAAAAAAGAAATTTTCTCCGATGCTTCCAATTCGGGCTGGGGTGCGTACTGTGATGGCGAAGGTACGCACGGATTTTGGAACGAAAAAGAAAAAAGTTTCCACATTAACCAATTGGAACTTATGGCCGCCCTTATGGCGCTTAAATGCTTTGCAGTTCATTTACGTAAATGCGAGCTACTTTTGCGTATCGACAATACTACAGCTATCGCTTATATCAATCGAATGGGAGGAGTACAGCACTCACGGCTTCACAATGTGGCGAGAGATATTTGGCAGTGGTGCGAAGTTAGGCAAATTTGGATTTTTGCATCATATGTAGCATCAAAGGAAAACTCAGAAGCTGACAGGGAATCTCGAGTGAAAAATATCGACACGGAATGGGAGTTATCAGATTGGGCATACAAGTCTATAGTATCAAAATTCGGGTTCCCAAATATAGACTTATTCGAATCCAGAATTAACACCAAATGCGGACTCTACTGTTCTTGGCACAGAGATCCGGGAGCCTTCCTTATCGATGCATTCACTTTTGATTGGGGAACTAAATTCTTTTACGCGTTCCCGCCTTTTGCATTAATTCTAAGATTTCTTAGGAAAGTCATCGCCGACCGCGCTTGTGGTATTGCCGTGGTACCAAACTGGCCATCCCAGCCTTGGTTTCCCTTGTTCACAAGTTTACTGATAGAAGAACCGATCACCTTTTATCCAGCTAACCGATTGTTATTGTCACCTTGGAGATCTCTACGACATCCTCTGGAGAGATCACTGGGGTTACTGGCCGGGAGGTTGTCCGCGAAGCGCATCGTAGAAAAAACCTCTCTGATCCGGTGATTGAAACACTATTAGCCTCTCTCGCGGAGAGCACCTGGAGACAATATGGGGGATCCATCAAGTTATGGGTCGCCTGCTGTTTAAACAAAAACATAGACGTCCTCGAACCAAGCGCAAACCAAATTCTCGACTTTTTACAACAAAAAATTGACACAGGTGCATCCTATGGTACAATCTCATCCAACGATGCTACAAAAGATCCTACGATCAGTAGATTTTTTAAGGGCATTTTTCGTCTCAGGTCCATTAAACCTAGATATGATTCAACGTGGGACGTTAACCCAGTCCTCACGTTTATTTCAAACCTATATCCTCTTGAATCATTGGATCACCAAACACTTTCAGAGAGATTGGTCACCCTGCTAGCGTTAGGGACAGTACACAGAGTGCAAACTTTTTATCTCATGAAACTCGAAAACATTTCACATACTATAGAAGGTTTTGAAATAAAAATCCCAGATATTATTAAGACGTCGCGCCCAGGAGCTGTACAACCGCTGCTTCTCCTTCCTTATTTCAAGGATAGACCAAGACTTTGTATCGCGAGTACGCTAGAAAGATATTTGGAGGTAACCAAACCATTACGAGGATGTTGTAATAACGTAATAATTACTATTAAAAAGCCTTACAAAGCAGCAAAGGCACAAACGTTAAGCAGATGGATTAAGTGCTGCCTTAGAAAAAGTGGCATTGGCCCAGACCATAATGCACATAGCACGAGGCACGCAGCTACCTCTGCGGCCTACGCTAAGGGTATCGATATATCGATAATAAAGAATACCGCTGGTTGGTCCAAAGACTCTCAGGTTTTTGCCAAATATTATAACCGACCTATTAAGGCCTCGAGACTCTCGTTTGCAAATGCGTTAATAAAATAACGAAGTAACGTTCATATATCTTTATTCCTTGACAAGCAGATTCATTTCTTTCTTGTTACCCCTTCCGTGATATATTACGTATGAAAAATAATAAACGAAGGTTGAGTAAAACGGTGAGTTGTCTCTGAACATCTACGATGTAATCTCGAGAACGAGACTCGAAATATAATTAAACGATCAAACGAACTTACCTAAGTGAAGTTCGATCGTAATTATATGAAGAGTCTCGTTCGAGATGATTACATCCCGCCCAAATACAGATCTTACGTTTATGATTGGTCCCCACCCTATGAACATTTAAGGAATTAGGCGTGTATTATTTTTTCCTATTTTCTTTCCGCCTATCACCAGAATCACTTTAAACATTATGATATGAAAACACGAGCGACGACATCACCAGGCAACGAAAGCAATTGTTTTCTTGCTTATGCTCTAAAAATTCATGACACCAACGTGTGAGAGTAGACGGTACTACGATGTAATCATCTCGAACGAGACTCTTCATATAATTACGATCGAACTTCACTTAGGTAAGTTCGTTTGATCGTTTAAGTATACTTGATTGACATTTAAAAACAGCGGTCTTTCCTCAATTAACTTCGATGCAAACCACGCATATTTAATCATCGGTACGAAAGCAGGTGCGCTTAATTGATGAAGAATCAAAGAATGAATTTGTATGGAATCTTCCCTTGACGCAATTTCTCTGTTATTTTTTTAACAAATCGGGAGCATTTTGTATTTGTTTTGTGAAAATTTTCACTTGCCGGTAAAAATATACATCGCACGGTTGGCTAATCGGCGTACACTTGGGCGGTATAACTTTAATACTGCATGTACATGCCTTCTTCTCGTCTACAAAGATGTGATCGTAAAGCGTTTGATCAGCGCCGATGATTAGATATGCGTGGTTTGCATCGAAGTTAATTGAGGAAAGACCGCTGTTTTTAAATGTCAATCAAGTATGCTTTCCAATAACGGTGCTCAAAACTCCGTGCGCCTGCAAGGCCATAGCTTTTATACAATGTGCGCCTTGCTCTTTGGTCTTGTGTTTTGCTTGCTTTTACGACAAATACCACCCGCCATATTATTCTGATGTAACAAGCGACCACAGTGATAGCAAGTAAGAAAAACCTGTATATTGTAATGAAAAATAATAAACTGCAGTTTCTTGTGAAAGATGTTATAATTTGAGAAGAGTATGTGGCTTCCGGATGTTATAATTTCTTCCTCTCTTTTTTTCTGCGTGAGAAATAAAATAATAATAAATAATTTAAAAAAAATGGAAAATAACAAATTTAAAAAATCTAAAAAATAAATGAACAAATAAAATAATAATAAACAATAAGACGGTTTTGCATCATCCATCGAATTTATTTATATTTTGTTAAAAAAAAATGCCATTGCGGGACTCGAACCCTGGACATCGAGCGTCAGAGCCGGGCACCTTGCCCACTGCGCCACGCCTGCTGGTTCGACAAAGGTGCAACCGTACCGGTATAGTAGCTACTAGTAGCTACGAACTAAACTTTCGACCATTTTTTCTCGAAAACTAAAGAGCGTTGTATAAAATCCCTTTACTCAGGTACTCAGGGTAGGTCCCTCTACAACATATCTGAGACTTATCAAAATCCGTGAGTGACAGCCTGTAAGGTCCCCTTGTAAGTATCGACGTACGTGTCTACAACGATATACCTATTATGAATGTATTAGACATGGCAATCAGAGGAATCTGCTAGAGTCTCTGTTCGGGAGTTAAAGTAGTACTAGCGGATTGACTAGTGAACAGAAAATCTGTAATTTTCGAATCTAAAAACAGCAAAATATAATACATTTAGGTATTATAATAACCATGATACGAAAAGGAATTATTTGAGAAGTGTATGTGATAGCTGTGTGTATTATATCATGAAAAGTTAAGTATTAAAATAGCAATCAGAGTTGACTTGAATTGCGTCACCGCTCGCCATTTCATAATTTCGGCAACATTCGTGGCAACGCCGTACTCAGGCGCTTCCGATAAATATCAAACGTGTGTTTGTTTACGGTGTGTGTAGTGTGCGTATTGTAACTTCGGTCTTACATACATTGTAACACAGATATGGATCGACATAGTATTCATTCGAATCTCGGACGAGATAAAATTGCGTTACAGAGGCTGCTCAGGGTCTATGCAGGGCAGGCGGAAAGAGGGGAACGCATATGATTAAACACGGGCGTCTGTAACGACTGCCAACTCCGAATAATCAAATTTTCGGTTACGTAAAATAAAGAAATTTCAGCTAATAAATTTGTGGAATGCATATAATTAACTGTTTGGTAATGTTATTAATGTTTTTTGTTTATTTACATCGCGAATAAGTTATTAACCAAGTTGAAATATGGCAAACGCGCAATTTAATTCTCAGTAACTAGTTTCACTGAGCTCAGATGCGAAGGCCACGTCCTGAGCGCGTAGCTGTCAAACATCCTTCGCGAATTCCGTTTTTTTGATCGGCGAAAATAAAAAGATGGAAGGGAAAAATGCAAACCGAAAGACAGTACAATCGACGGTTGTAGCAATTATAACCTGGAAAGCGGCGGAAGAAAGTAGTTGAGCCGGAAAGTGAATGCGCAGTCGAGAGACGACGCGTAATTGATTTGAAGGTCATGTCGAAACACATGCACTGCAGCTTCTGTAAAGAATGATTCAAAATATTTAAATACTCTTTATGAAACCGCGGTAAGAAATTTATAGCAAGTTTGTGCGTGCCAAATTTTAGCGCCTATTCAAAATAGCCGACTTGACGGCCATTGCCGCTACGGCATTGCCACGTGCCGTAGGGCGCTTCATCATTTTACGCGCATCAGCAGAAATTTCCTATTTTATTTCCCGAATATCTTGATATCGAGACAAACAAAACGCTGTATTCTTCGTTGACATTATTCATAAAAATCTCTACAATTTTTTCCGCCCATTTCCATTTAATTCTTACTATGTTTATTATGTTGCGACAGTCGTATTAGAGTTCTCATCAAGCTTTTGCTATGTTGCCCGTGTAAAAGCTGAACTTCAATAATTAATTGCTCAACAATCACGCAGAAGAAGTAGGGAAATTCTACACGGCGTCGTAATACCTGTTCGCAAATATCCTCAATAAATTCCAGCAAATTCTTACTATTTCGTGATAGCTGAGACACCTCCTTAAGAACCTACAACTTTTGTCGTTGCATTCAAATTGACCGGCTCGATTCGGCCTCCCGGATACGAGCACAGCTGACGGCATGCGGTGTTGCAAAATATACACCATCTCTTCCGTCGTGGCAAACGCGGCTAGCGAACGCGAAAATTAGTCGATTCAATCGATAATATCTGTTCGAAGTGTCCCGTAACCTATATTTTTTAGGAAACATACGTGACCGCGACAGTTTTTTTGTTGTAATTTATCGCTTTTGCGTAGCTCCGTATGTTATGGCGAACTTTAGTAAATTAATTTCTATTGTATTTAGCCGGTAAGGCATGCGGAGTTTTCCGCGGACGTCATTCTGCATGTCTATACTACAGCATATAAAAAAATCATTTTTTTTTCTAATCAGGAGGTCCGTGCACATACTACCTTAATAAGCGCCGTATGAGTTTTCGGAACCATCTTTGCTGAATTTCCAAGCACTCCGGATGGAAACTTTTCTCAAACACTTAAGTCTTTCGCTAAACAGCTTAACGTTGACAAGTCAACGGATTCCCGACGTTTGCATGTCATGGGGAAGATGCAGAAAGCAGCAAAATGGCTGCCACACGAATTGAGCGAGAACGGGAATCATCTAAAACATCACCATTTCTCTACTTGCGAAACACAGACAAAAAATCGTATGGCGTATTACAACAGGGGATGGAAATTGGATTTATTCCGGCAACCGTAAGCGTGGAAAATCATGGTTCGGTCCTGGCCACTCATCATCATCGACGTAAAAACGGAATATCCATAGTCACCAGGCCAGGCTGTGTATTTTGTGGAATATGAAGAGGGTTTTTTTTTTATGAACTCTTGAAACCCGAGGGAACGGTCCTTGCTGAACGTTACCATCAGCAACTGGAGAGTTTGAACGATAATTTAATTAAAAAGAAAGTTGTCAGTAACATCAAATTGCCGAAAGGTGATTCTGCACTGTGCTGTACGACAACCCTCGGGCCCATGTTGCATTGGTGGTAAAAAAAGCACTGATGGAATTGGAATGAGAGGTCCTCTCCCATCAGGTGTATTCTCCGGACCTTCCCCCAAGTCATTATCAGTTACTCCGACTAATGCATCATGCCTTAGATGATACACACTTCCGTAATTACAAAGAAGTCCGAACATGGGTAGATAAGTGGATATCGTCAAAAGACAGGGCATTCTTTTGGCGTGGGTTTCAGCTTTTGCCAGAGGAGATTAAAAATAGTTTAATCAATGTCACTCAACTAGTTGTCACGAAATACAGTGGAACCTCTCATAGCGTACGTAATAGGGAGACAATGTACGCTATCTGAAGTACCAATCGCAAGCCAGAACCGGCTGTAGTCGATCGACTGTTATCCCCACCATTCCCCTTCCTTGACACTCGTGCAGTGCCGTGACTGCAGATCCCGTGTTCGCTCGAGCCGGTACGAGATTTTGTAAACAAAACCGCGACAACATCGTATAACATCGTGGATATCGTATATGTAAAAAGTAAGTAATTATTTACTTATAATAAAAATCAATTATTCGCTGTGAACATTTTGGCTGATACGCGATTTGTGTTATTAATACGAAAATACTAATAGTTCAGGTAGACATAACCTCGAAAAAACGTTCTTGTTTACAACGAAATTTTAACTTTGAAATAATTATTTTCAGCATTGTTTAAAAAAATCGCTATGAGCAAACATCCTAATTACCGGCGACTAGATTTTTCTGAAAAATTAGAAATTCTAGCTCGGCTGGAGAAAGGAGAATCAGTGACGAAACTGGCTGCTGAGTATAACGTCACCCATCTAACTATTTGTCGCATTAAAGGCAAAAGAAAAGAACTGGAGGAATATGGCTCAATAATAACTGATAAGGAAGGTTCACTCAAGAAGAAACGAATGAACAACATGGAAAACCAGCTTCTCGATGCTGCATTATTTAAATGGTTTCATCAGAAACGTTTACTAGGAGAGCCGGTGTCAGACCGAATCCTGCAAATGAAAGCGATTCAAATCAATCGCATGCTTAAAGGTCCTGCGAATTTTCAAGCCAGCAACGGTTGGCTGTGGAGGTAAGAATTATTTTAATAGCTGGGAAGTCCCATGGATGTAGATAATTTTTGTGCAATTTCAATTAACTAGCAATTATTGACAAATTTTCTTATCGATATGTTATACTCTAAAGCTTCATTTGATGCCATACGTATAGTGAAATGAAGACTGCAGAACTTGTTCGCTGATCTGAAAATTCAAGATCTGTAGTTTCGCTGTGAAAACACTAGAGACGCTGTAGCTAAATGTTATGTTTAACTCTAGCAATGAGAGATTTGTCAATGAAAATTTTCAATTTCTTTGTCCAAAACACAGCGAAAGCTTTGAATAATGAAATTCCTTACAAGATAGTTTGAAATAGTTATTTCATTATCTCTCTGACAAATCTTTTGCGTATTGTATGCATGAAAAAAAAATTAAAACAAACTTGAAGCCTGGTTTATAAAAAACAGTCTGCGTTTAACTTTCTACTAGAAATAATGTTACTTGAATGGTATCTTATAGCTTCTCTTTGATCAATATAGGTTGCTTAGATTGAATAAAAAAAAAAAAAAACCTATTGTATGTATTGTATCTCATCTATTTCGGCTTTGAATTATGATTATTTTTGTACTGATGAGATTCAAGAAAACCGTGAAAAATTCAACTTTAATATTTTGCATTACAGATTTAAAGAGCGACATGGGATTCGTCAATTAAGTATTCAAGGAGAAAGCGTCTCAAGTGATGTCGAAGCTGGCCAACAATTTCTTCGTCGTTTTACTGCGGAAATAGAAGAAAAAGGATACGATCCCGAAAATATTTATAACGCCGATGAGAGTGGCTTGCAGTGGAAGTTACTGCCTAACAAAACACTTGCAAGTCAGTCTGAGCAGACTGCAAGAGGTCGGAAAGTGATGAAGGATCGTATCACTATCATGCTCTGCGCTAATGCAACGGGAACTCATAAATTGAAAATCCTAGTCATAGGGAAATCCAAGAACCCCCGCTGCTTCAAACATGTGACTACTTTACCCGTAATTTACAAAAATCAAAAAAGTAGTTGGATGGATCGGGAGTTGTTTGAAAAATGGTTTACCGAGTGCTTTATACCGGAAGTTCAAGAGGAGCAGCGACGTACGGGCAGAAGCGGAAAAGTCGTTTTGCTGGTTGACAACGCGCCTTCGCACAAGCTATCACCAGAGTGCATTGCTGCTTATCCTGATTTCGTCGTTGATTTCTTGCCCCCAAATGTCACAGCGATAATGCAGCCAATGGATCAAGGGGTGATTGAAAAATTAAAACGAATATACAAGAAAAACATTCTCAGCGAACTTCTTCTTGGAGATATTGAAGAAAACGTAACGCAGTTACTGAAAAGCTTTACTTTGAAAGATTGTTGTTACATGGTATCAGATGCATGGGATACCGTGACAGCAGAAAATAGTATGGAAGCCGTTGAATATAGGCACTTCGAACGCGCAAGTCTCAGAGCCTACTGAGGACACTATGAATGTTTCGGCAACGTTGCGAATACTTCATTGTATACCCGGTTGTGGTGGATGCGACGAAGATGATACCGCGGCATGGCTGAATAATAATCGAAATGACCCGGGCTGGCAAATTTTATCCGACGAGGAGATTGTAGCTCTTACAGCACTCGAAGTTTGTTACATAGTTTTTATTATCTTCGCGACTTCGGTCGTTCTGCGAATTAGAGAATTTGGACACAAAGTTTAATGAAATAGCGCTGTTTTCTTTGAATTTACAGTTGTATCCGCCCGACGTGTGTATACATAATTGGTATAACCATTTTCTAATATCGTGTACGTTTTTTGAAATTATATTCCAGACTACAGGTTGCCACCGAGAACTAAATCGTACTACAGCTGATGTCTCAGATACTGCAGAGAAGGACGACGAAACTCTATTGGAATAGCCAACAGCGGAAGATGCTCTTGCTTCAGTTAAAATCATTTCAAGGTGGTTGGAATCAGAGAAAAATTGTAATCCTAAGAGTTTGCACGAGCTAAGAAAAATTCGCACTGTGATTAGAGTCGCGTTGCAGAACGATAAAAAAAATGAGCCTTAAAAACTCTTGAAACCGTAACAAAAACTCCGCTGCATCAAAGCTTTATTTACATTAAGAAAAAGAAAACTTATGTGTTTAAAGAGTATTATTTTTAACGAAATAGTTGCTTTTAATACGCGTTGTGCATATAAAATGTTATCATTTTAGAATAAATTTTAATGATAAAATAAAATATTTTTTAATATGAAAAATTTGACAACATTGAAGCGCAAATGAAACATCTCCCAAAACACGTTTTAAAAAAATTACGATCACCCCTCGTCACCGTCCTTCTGAAATGTATGTGCGACGGCCCTGATCAATCCCCCTCCAACCAACCTACTGTGTCCCGACGCTCCGCCCTCGTACACTATGAGAGTGTACGCTATGAGAGGTTCCACTGTAAAGGTTTAAAAAAAAACAAACAAAAACAGTGGCATTCAATGCAATCGCCTAATATATCATCTTCAATGTTCAACATAGACCTGAGTCCTTAGTAATGGTGTAAGCACATGGATAAGTCTTAAATCCCTTTCAGCAAAACTAGTAATAATAATTACGAAATAATATTCAATAAATGTTTAGCAAATACATGGCGACCTCTATTATCGGGTCAATAGCAGAAGCGGCTCCCCATCACACTTTCAAAAATCAAGGTTGCTTACTATCCACTCAAGCTAACTCTGCGCAGGTGACGTAGCTGATAGCAGTATCCCTAATGTCGTCTCTTATTGTCTAGCACGCTTCGAGCCTCGCACTGGGGTCTGGCGCTTCTCCCACCATGCGCCACACCGATCGGTATTCCTCTCTCCCACTGTGTGTAGTGGGAGAGGGGGCTGTTGAATTTGTGGAGGTCCCGATAATCGAGGTCGCAGTGTACATTATATCGGATAGTTGACAATTTCTATAAACAATAATTAGATTCTGCCGATAATATTAGAATAAATTTTAATGTTTTTGTTCTAATTCTAGGTAACTCCTGTCCTCATTAATTTTTTAAATTACTTTCTTCTACCTCAAAAGTCTATCGGAGGGAGATTATGAGACGTAAAAGAACGGAAGTAGTTTTCATGCCTCCAAATCTAAACGGTAAATGTGGACTAGGCAACCTGTGCATACAAAAGTGTCGACTGAGGGTCCCTAATGGTTACAATGTCCATTGACCGACAGAAGCCAAATCTTTGAGCATTGCTGAAATGACCAAGCCAGTAGCTCAATAATTGATGGGCGACAATGGTTCCCGGGTAGCTCTTTTATTATTGAACAGTGCTTCGGCTATACGAGCCTTTGGTCTCTAAATTTTACAACATTTACCTTTAAGCCTATTCCGTGCTATTGCGGTAGCCGTAGGCATAACATCGGGATAAACAAATAGAATACTTTTATTTGTTAACACTAACATTATATAGGTATGGAAGCAATATACAAGTCTAACAGCAGTCTCCAATGAATTGCCCCGTATATGTCGATACACGTGTATGCAGTCTCGCGCTAGTTGTTATCGGTTACTCGTTTGCCAGTGTTCAAGGCAAACACCGTAACGATTATTTCAAAGAGCGAGCTATTATTCACTATACGGCGTAGGAACATTTCCGCCAGTAGATATAATTATTTGTGTAAAGATCTATATAACTGAGATATGATACACTTTTATGGGAATATGTTGAGACCGGATGCTTGAAAAGCGTCTCGAAAATACAAAAACAAATGACAAGAACCTGCTGATTATCATCACAACAGCGAGGACACGCATTAAGAGCAGTGGAAATCCTAACGCGAAAGAGAGAAATGCAGGAAAATCGAGAACAAATCAGAAAAGGTGGATACTGCGGAAAATGGGAAAAAGAACTATTCAAGCGATTGAACATTGGATTGTTCAGTAGGCTGGCGATACCACATTGACCACCAAACACAGTATTTCAAACGGCCTCAACCTTCTCGAAATATATGGGTAGATGTACAATGTACTATGCATATAAATACATGAATGTATAGAATAATCCAGCTCCGTGCTCAGGCTCCATCACCTTTAACAGGATTTCCCACGGAACCCGACGCCCTCATCGTTGGGTCAACGTTATTGGCCGGTACGAACAACCGAGCCTGTTATATATGTATATGAGTGATTCTCCCGAAATAATCATTTTGCATGTAAACTTACTTTTTTAAATAGATGGTATTCGGTTACTGTGTAAGTTTTTTTAATACAATAGTTTGAAACATTTCGATATTTGCCTACAAAACAGATTTGGCAGATAAATTGTTGTTATTCTATCTTCTATCTGTATTTACAGTATGAAAATCATTGCTCTGGAGTGTAACTATCCAGACTTCACATACACAAGGAAGTTGAAGAGGTACTAAAAATTCAAAAGACAGCAGAAAAAAAACATTCCTTCAAACTGTAACTGTAACCTGAAGAGCTGTAAATCAGGTAGTATATTGTGTGACGTGTGGCACTAGCTGATCATGCATACCAGAATAGTGCCTACCTCTACTTTTCCGAAGAGACTGATTGTGTCGTATAATTTTTGTAGCCTACGCTTTTTTTCTACCGACCTTGTGAGTTATGAGGTGTTGTAACAGGCGAAGGAGTCAGTCCCCGGGCCATTCTTAACTGATTCATTTTTCAGGAAAATACGTCACTCTTTACATTTTCAAGTGAAACGTTTAGACACCAACTCACCGCCAGATGTTGAGGTTAGAAAAACGTAGCATGCTGCGCTATGCATAAAAACTCGTTTGAATCGTCATTTCTCTGGGTTCCTCCCGACATGTGAGACCCAGAGGCATGATAGATGTGCCAGAGAAATGACACTAGCTTCGTTACGTATGTGTGGATATGCATGAGGTTACATAAAAATGATTCTCTTCGATTATTGCCGAGCCGTTATCGAAAGAAAAGAGACTTCGTAAATAAATGAAGCTGAAAAACGGAAATACGAAAGGCTTAAACAGTTGCATGTCGGCAGAAACAAGTTGAAACAAAAAGACGAGATCAATAGTCAAAGAAAAATGAGAAGATAAAGCAAAGACAACGTGATAGACAAAGGTTTGCATCATTCCTCCGGCCCTAGTATTCTTTCGATCGTGATATATTTCTCAAAATTGAAAAATCAGTGTGATCTATGGGGAATTCTATTATGTCGATTAGAACTGAAGACAATTGCAATGTTGTGTAAACAAGTCCCTATGGCTGTATTTTTACCTCGTGAATACGAATTTGCCATTAATTTTCAGCCAATTCGCCCAAACCTTTCAGTTCCATTAAAAATCGCCCCAATGTACACTTTTTACGTCCATATGGTGCAATTTTGAGCTCTCAGTAAAAACTCCCTGATATTCGTAATCGGCGGAAAGTTCCTCATGAGATAGAACCTTAAGATGGTATAAAAGTCGAATAAAAAAAATGCAAGCTTATTTTTGCAGTTGTTACAAAATCGCCGAGGTCCTGAAATTTCAAACAGCCGTAGCGGCGCTTGTTTTACGTTGCGGAGACTTATTGAGGGATTTTCGAAAAGGAATTTTGTAGAGACAGAGAATGCTGAAAATTGAAAAATGACCAAAAAAGATGGAAAGGGGTTTAAAAACCGCAAAAATCGATGATTCAACTTTGAAAATTTGCCAATAATTGAAACATATTCCTAGGCGGACGAATCGAGTGGCAGTTTTAAGAGCAAACGAGTGCGGAGAAAATGCACACAGAGCGGAGTTTCGAATGGAAAGGAAAATAAATGAGGTGTGATTGTAAAGGAACTTATTTTAGGCCGACAGCGAAAAAAAAGTTCATTTTCAAAAAAATTTATAAATCTTTATCGATGTATTTTTACCACTAGAATGCAAATTGGTCATTATTTTTCCCCCAAACTCTCAGTTTCCATTAAAAGTCGTCCAAAATGTATGGGAACACTTTTTTCGCGTTAACACGGAGTAATTTTGAGCCTTCATAAAAAACTCCATGATATCCGTAACCGGTGGAAAATTTTTGATTCGGTAGAAAGTAAAAATCGTGTAAAAGGCCAAAAAAAATATTTTGATTATTAATTTTCTTTTTATAAGTCCCGATCGACGTATGAATGCATTCCTCACACCTTCAGTCCCCCCCCCCCCCCCGATAAGGGTGGGTTCCGGGTGTTTAACAACAAAGAATTCCAATCCAGCAAGACTATGTAACTAAATGTAACGGGTCGGAATTTGTTACAATAAATTTTATTTGTTCGGGACTCGATCAGGGAAGAAATTAGTTTAAACTCTTTGTTTTGGAGGTATTTGGTAATAAAATGACATTTATTCAGCATTTTTGACTCGATATAATGTTAAAAGTTTGCTGTGTACAAGTGTGGTATGCTGTTTGTGTTTCTAAAGTGTATTGTGTGTGTCTTAATGTATCGCGTCTCGGTCGGTACAATACTCGAATTGTGGACTCACTCGGATGGTAAATGTGCTTGAACCCGATCGTTTTACCGTCAGTTGGTCATTTTATTCTCCCTCTCCTATGTGTATTGGCGCTCGCGGCGCGCGGGAGATGCGGCGCGAGGGAGATACGGCGCTAGGGAGATACGGCGCGAGGGAGATACGGCGCGCTTTCGCCTGCGGCCACGGTCTTACATACAGGTCTGGAAACGACGGTGGTGGGGGTACGTCCTCTTAGCGGTTGCGTTTTCACGCAGTTCGATCTACGGCCGTGAGGTGCGTGATGAGAGCTAGGGGCTATTGTGCAACAAAGACAGACCGCGATCAAGCGTAGTATTCTGTCTCTCTCTACCACATGTGACGCATGCGCTGTAAACTCTAACGCTATTACTCGTATTTATTCCGTGTTTCGTAAACAATATTTAAATGATTTACAGACAAAGAAAATACAAGTCCATATTTTACACGATCAAAGATATCTAACTAATTGAGGCTTTATGAATGCAAGTTAAAATAATATTATTGTAAAGTGATATACATAGAGTTTTACTTTTTCAAGATACACAGACAACGATAGGTACAATCAGCGTGCAGCTGTCGCGGTTCACTATATTTAGTGGTCTTCATTACTGGGACAAGTGACCGCTTGGCATGCACAGACTGGCGTATCAGATGGCCAAATGGGAGGTGATTTTTACAAAGACTGGGGGTCGTTACTTGCGTATATTCATAGGAACAACAAGGAATTGTTGAAAAGCCCGCCTGCATTGGCCAGGTTTTTCACAGTTTTTCTATCCTCTTCAAGATACGAGTGAAATAAGAAAATAAGAAACACAGGGTAAGGGAAGGGAGTAAAAAAACCTGAAGAAGGTTGACGGGAGAATAACCTAAATAAATACTTTCTGAACATATATAAACATATGAAACATATAAACATATGAAATGTATAAACTTACTTGGGCGATAATCCGACCTTGTGAATCACGTGTTATCGATTCTTTGAGAATATACTTTTCCTCAAAGTGTTTTTCACACACGAAGTACGAAGGCTTCAACTGGATGGCAGGAATCGCCGCTTGCCATTTTTTACGTCGTTCAATATTTTTAGGCACTGTAAATAGCGACCACTTTTCTTTCGTCGATCTGTATCCTGTTTTGCACCCTGGTACTGCACATGTTCTACCCATGTTGATGATAAAATACAGAAAAACATGATCGCTACACCTCTTTTCCGCTCACAAACAATCAGCATGGAGAATATTTTTCGCTGTTGTGCCGGGTTATGTCACGCGCCGGGGCTCGTAGCCCCTACCGCGACAACAGCGACGCGCAGTGGCGTTGAGGCGAGCGAAAAGCTTGGACGATAAGGGTACCAAATCGTCACCATTGAAATTCGGCTTCGTTGCCAGACCTGTATGTAAGACCGTGCCTGCGGCACACAGTAGGAGAAAAGCCCAAAAACCTGGCCAAAACCCCAAAAAATAAATTTTCGAAATAGGGTCAGTTGAGTAGTCATTCAGGTAGAGGACTAGTAACTGCATTCTATTGTGGAAGGGAAAGCCCTTTAAGTGTATACCTGCGCCGCAGCGTCAGTTGGCAGTTAGTGTTCGTGAAGAGTGTACGTGTCACGCGCTGAACAGACGAAAATAACGCTGACTTCAAAAACCCATAACTTTAAAGTGACGGGTTTAATTTCAATTCTGCAACATGGATACGACTTCTGGAGGTATGTAGAACATGTTTTCACATCGGTTGAATCTAAAGTTTATGTATAAATGATTGAAATGTAGTATAGCCTTCGGCATAAATAAAATTGAATAATTTTGAAAAGTTATATTTTCAACGGTCCGAAAAGTTATATATTTTGTCACATTTTGCAAAGCTCCTAGTCTCGGCCTTTAGTTTAATGTATAAGCTTTCGAAATTTACAAGAGTTACCTGCGGAAAACGTGCGTCTTGTCCGTTATGATTTTTTTCGCATCGTGCGGTAGCCGAGCGTGCACGCGGCACTATTGAGCAGCCTCTGCGCCTCTACCTGAGAATGGGTGAAGTAGCATCATAACGGACAAGACGGCTGTTATACGCTTGAAATAAATTATTTTAATATATATGTATGTATATATATTGTGACCAGCATGCCCGCCTTCGCGGCATTCGGCGTGCACCTCCACACTTCCCGGTCTTGACATTTCCTTCCGCCTGGTTAACCTGAAATTTTTGCCCTGGGCAATCGCCCGACGGGTTGAGGCGCCTCGCGACACGGGGCGTTGGGCGCCAGGTACTAGGTACCGCCAGTCCTGAACTGACTTAAAATTCCCCATGCCGCGAGGACGGACGCGAAAGGCGGCGGGAGGACGGTGAGGACCGAGGACGGGCCGGCTAACTCAGCTCACCGACGTGAGGGAATATGGTAGAGGGGCGCAGACGTTGGAGACAATCGAATTCATAACTAGTTCCAAGTTTATTGCCGCTTCTTCACATACACGGGGACGGTCCCCCACAAAATAACAGAGAAATAAGAAAGAACAGAAACGGGGCCGGTCTTCCCCCAAATAACCAAAACAATAAAACTAATTAACTCAATTAACCGGGCGCACGCAAGGGTTCGTTTAGAACGGGGACGGTTCCCCCAAATAACCCAAAACAATAAAAGTAACGCATAATGACAATGAACGGGCGCACGGAAGGGGGCCATCGTCGGGGCCAACGCAGCCTGGTTTAATTCACCGAGACAAAGCCGGCGAAGTTCGCGCGACACGGGTTCGGACATCCATTTGTTTAAGCATATTTGCGGCGAGAGACAATAGATAGAAGTGGGTCGAGTCAGGGCGGAACTTGGGCAAGGTCGGTTCGTAAAACAAAATCAGGCGTCATAGAATCTCGTCTCAAAGGGAATTATAACCGGTAATACTTTACGCGCGACAAACTGAGTCAGAGGGTAACCGCGAGAGACACGAAAGGTAACCAAAGCTACACGTCGTATAGCCGGAAGGTATTCGCTAGATAGCCGGAAGATACGCGATTATCGAGGGAGGGACGCGGGTAGGCCGTCGAAGAACGCACGTGGTATGTGACGTGGAATGCGAAACACGTGGTCCGGACGCGTAGATAGCCGACCGACAACCGGGAGGTAACGAACGACGGGTAACCGAACCGGCGAGTGGCGGGCGACCAATCGTCAACGACAACCGAAAGAGAACCGAGACGTAACCGAGAGAAAACCGTAACGCGAAGAAATAACGAGAAGATAACCGAAAGATAACCGTTAGGTAACCGTGAGAAAATCGTAACGCGAAGAAATAACGAGTCGATAACCAACAGTTCATAATACTTACGAAGGTAACCGGAAAATACTAATACTTGCAAGAGATACACGGGAAATAATACAAGTTGCGAGAGATAGCCGGCAAGCAAGGTACGCGGAACTAACACACGGGCACAGAAATTCACCGAAGGGAGGCCGAACTTATAACGCGCACTATTCGGAGAGAACAAAAAAGATAACCGGCAGCACGCGGACTCGAAGACGTGCGAGAGAGAGAGAGAGAGAGAGAGAGAACGCGAGGTAAACACTAGCGCGCGGGCGCGTCTACACGCTGCCCGGGCCATGATCGGCCTTTGTTCCGACCGCCGGACCCACTCACGCACGCAAGAGATTCGTAAATCCCATACTCGACTGACGCACTTAATTAATTACAAGCAAAAAGGGAAAAGAATACCGCACGCGCAACTAACAAGTTTTGGCCAACACGGAAGGGTTGGACGTGCATTTTCTCGCCAGGGGGGTCTCTATAAAACAAACTCGCCCATCGCGAAACAATACAAACCGAGGCGTTCCTCGTAATTAATCCCACCGGCGAGGGCACATCCAATCCTTACCCAAAGAAATTGCGAGGATCGGGCTCACCGCTATACGCTTCTTCGCCTCTCGTTCCTCGTCGCGGGGACGGTCCTCGGCCGGGCACTCGTGATGTTTCCTTCTTTGACTGGGCTCTTGGGCACTCGACTTCCAACTGACGAAATATGTTCCTTCGTCGTGATCGCTGACGCTCCTCACTCTCCCCTCGTTTTACCGCCCCTACTAATGCGCTCGTGCGCCTAATATCTAGGAGCGTTATTGGGTGCCTCGCGGCACCCGCCCCCCCCTGTCTCGCGGTGCCGAATTTCGAATTTCGGACACCGGTGACGATTCGCAAGTGGGACGGGCCAAGATCCCCCACCCCACACCCCAACTACCGCGTACGGCGCTTCTCCCGCAGCTACTATTGTTCGCATCGCGAACGTCTTCCTCCAAGATCCGGGAGGGGGCGACGGGCACGGGGGAGGCCTCCCTCGACAGGACGAGGCGTCCCTCACGTCCCTCGGTGGGCCCACGACCAAAATGCACATTTCAACACCCGCCACCCGTCTCACCACCCTCCCAAGCCTCAACACGGAGGCGCCGATTTTTAGTCGGACTGTGACGCTCGCTACGCGAAAGGAGGGGTACGGCTCCTAGGCCGCTAGGTCCGAGGGGCGGGAAACACGTTATATTTGGTCATAAACCAGCACCCCTCGGGCATCCCCCTTGTCCACAAACGATGGTGTTCCTCGTTCGCCTGCGTCTTGGGAGAAACGCCGCGCGTACGGTCTTCGGTCAACCGCGGCGACGGAGATAGGGGGGGAGGGCAGCACCCGTCCCCTCTCCGCAATTATTCTTCACAAATCGGCGATGGTGAAGAGTGCGACGTACAGCGATCTCTGTCCCTCAACCAAAACAAAAATATATAGCCCGAACCAACGGTCGCGGGCTCCCAATCCTCGCAATAGAAACGGCCGTGGCTTTACTCAGAATTTTACGCTTTATCGCTCTCGCCGCAAAACACGAACCAAACAGGCGATGTACTTGTCGTCTTAGGTCATGGAGAGTGTGTCCGAACTATAAAAGAAAACGTGAAACATGGAAATTTCCAGATACTTCTCGACGATGACGATCCCCCTCCGTTCTCCCCCTACAAGTGAGTCGGGAATCGAGCGGCCCATTGCGTCCTCGGCCGAGGAAAAGGGTCGTAAATCCGACCCGTCACCCAAAATCGCTCCGTGCCTTGTAACGGGGCAAAATGTCACGTTACAAATCCTGCACCCCCAGATCCGTCCTAGGTCTTTGATGGCGATGACTGACGCTTGACGGGTTCGCCCGGTCGATTCCTTGTTGTCGATGATGTTTGGTCCGGAGGACGGGGGACGTACTAGCGTCGACTGCTCGGCACGGAGGATCCGGGCAAGGGTCGGGTCCGACGACGGCGTAGGCTGAAACACAGAAGCAAGCGAGATCCGATCCTCGGGGCCCAGATGGAACCTCCGACCACGCATTGAAGCGTTATGCCACTTCTTTGGGTACGGCCAATATTTCACTTGAATTAAAACTCCCCCAATGGGGAAAAGAAACGATAGGGTCGTAGCCTACTCTGCAAATGGAAATCCGTGTCCGTGCCTTGACGATGATAGGTGAATTGCCCAAAAGGAAAAACAAGGGATTAAACTCCGGAGAGAGAAAGAAAACAAGAAATTCGCGAGGTAATCTAAGATAAAGTAACGCTGTGGAGGTAACCGCGGTTGACAGGGAGAGTCAGCATCACCATGGGTTCTTCAAAGCCTTCCTCTTAATTCACTCCTCAGCTGTGGACCGCGAGATGATTGGCCTGTGGGGATATAAATTTCCGACCGCTAAGTCAGGGTAAGGGCGAATCCACGAAACTGGCGTGTTTTTAATAAGTCTTATTTTAATGGAATATCTATTTGTTAACGCAGTAGGTAACGTAACATAATTAGTAGGTAACATGAATACGCTAGTTAAGGTAGTATCAAGGGAGCTTACATAGCTAGGCTATCACTGGAGGCCTGAGGAAAAAAAAAGAGAGAAAAAAAAACGCGAACTATGCGCTAGCTAGGCTACGGGGTCCTAATTGGGTCGTGATGTCCGGGTCTGATACCAGGACTCCCCGTGCCGGGAACACTCCCGGACCGTCACCCCAGGCCAACCGCAGCGCCAGCACGAGGTTCTGGGGGGCCTGTCGCACGTTTGCCGAGTGTGGCCCAACTCCCCGCAGTTAAAACAGCGCCCATAGCGTGGCCCCGGGCGGCAGGGGCTTCGGCGAGGGGATTGGCGGTGTGGGCTGCGATGATGGCCCCCTCCCGTGCGCCCGTTCATTGTCATTATGCGTTACTTTTATTGTTTTGGGTTATTTGGGGGAACCGTCCCCGTTCTAAACGAACCCTTGCGTGCGCCCGGTTAATTGAGTTAATTAGTTTTATTGTTTTGGTTATTTGGGGGAAGACCGGCCCCGTTTCTGTTCTTTCTTATTTCTCTGTTATTTTGTGGGGGACCGTCCCCGTGTATGTGAAGAAGCGGCAATAAACTTGGAACTAGTTATGAATTCGATTGTCTCCAACGTCTGCGCCCCTCTACCATATTCCCTCACGTCGGTGAGCTGAGTTAGCCGGCCCGTCCTCGGTCCTCACCGTCCTCCCGCCGCCTTTCGCGTCCGTCCTCGCGGCATGGGGAATTTTAAGTCAGTTCAGGACTGGCGGTACCTAGTACCTGGCGCCCAACGCCCCGTGTCGCGAGGCGCCTCAACCCGTCGGGCGATTGCCCAGGGCAAAAATTTCAGGTTAACCAGGCGGAAGGAAATGTCAAGACCGGGAAGTGTGGAGGTCCACGCCGAATGCCGCGAAGGCGGGCATGCTGGTCACAAAATGGCGCCCAACGTGGGGCCCGAGATGATCGAAATTCGTAAATTCCGTTATTAGTTGATTGAGCCAAAAATAATAATAATAATAATAATAATAATAATAATTTAATGTGGCGTAGGGCGTATGGCGTAGGGAAGCTGGCGTGCCCATCGCCCGGGGGAGCACAACTCCTTCGCAATAGCCACCGACGTGCCAGGCTAACCACCTAGCACGCCGAAAACTAGGTTCCAACTCGACCTAGTCAGGCCCCCCACAACCGGTCCCTCTCGGATGGGGACCAAGGATCAGTTGGGAGGGGCACCCGTATAGGATCCACGGCAACGACCACGGCTCGAAATCGGCGCCTAGAGTGGACGGAGGAACTCAAGGAGGACCTCATCCGCTGCTGGAGGGATAGCCTGCCGTCGCGAAGGGGCTACATGGCGAGGTTGCAAGCCCTGTGGAGCCAAGTGCACCCAGAGCTTGCATACCTCTCGCAACAACATCTGCGAGACCAGGCCGCCCGTTTGCGACGACAAGGCTACGATCTCTTGTTACTACCACCAGAGCTGTCCGGCAGGCGCTCTTCCGCGCGTTCAGTGCGGAGCTCTGCCGGACGACCTCAAGATCGGTCCCCCCGGCAGTCGGAACCCCCCCGTTGGCGCGTCGATTTGACAGAGGACTGGGAAACAAGGAGGGAGAGAATCACTGGGAAATTTTCTCTTCAGCCTGGTTGCCTAGAAGCGGCAAATGAGTCCCTTGCGGCAGCAATCCCTGAAACTGCTGATCTCCTCAGCTTGAACTGGGCTGTGTATCACGCGGCTGTTGAGGCGAAACCTCGAACACGCAATGATAAGGCGGCGTTCGTGGTTAAGACTCGGCGGCGCGTTGCACAGCTCCAGAATAAGATCAATGAAGCGCGGAAGCAGGCATCCCGTGTTCAATGTGTGTTAGACTTCATTACGGCGGGGCGGGCGTTTACCCCTAAAATCCGAAAAATCAGCTCGGAACTGAAATGCCGTCACCACACATTGAACAAAGCTATCCTTCTTATTGTGAGGGAACGCTACGTGGAGAAGGTGCGGAACCTGGGGGTTGCGAAGCAATCCCTAGAGAGGCGGCTGGGTCGGGCGTTAGACAACGCCCTCTTCCGTTCTGACCCAGGCCGCTGGTTCCAACCACCTACGCCTGCCTCCGACACAGCGCCAACAGCTGTTCAGGTGGAGCGGTTTTGGGGAGAACTGTATAGCAGGGAGGGTCATTTTGATGAAAACACTCCAGCTCTGGGGCGGTTCGACGCGTTTTGCCGGCAACAGCCGAGTCAGCGTGGCGACTGTCTTCCAGTCACGCGGGGTGAGGTGGAGAAGGCGGTGAGTAGCATGAGGAACCACGCCGCTCCCGGACCAGATGGGATTAACATCTTCTGGTGGAAGAAATTCACGTGCACCCATATCCATCTGGCCCGCATCTTCTCGTCGTTCATCGATGGGACGGTGCCCATCCCTGCGTGGCTGACAGAGGGCAGGACGGTGCTACTCCCCAAAAAAGGGGATTTGTCGCATCCGGAGAACTACCGCCCGATAACGTGTCTGAATGCGCTCTGTAAGATCTTCACAAAGATTCTTTATGAGCGTGTTCTGCACGAGATCGAGCCTGCATGGCGGAAGATATACGAGCAAAGGGGATCCAAGAGAGGACTGGGAGGTTGTAAGGAGAACCTGCTGGCGGACCGTTGCATTACGCAAGACGCGGTCCAGCACAAGCGTAACCTCTCAGTCGCTTGGATAGACTACCGTAAGGCGTTCGACACTGTCAGTCACAAACTGATTATACACCTACTCGAACGCCTTTCGGTGAGTCCTTACATAGTGAGATGCATTAAGCAGCTCATGCCGCTCTGGAAGACACGCTTCACAGTTAAAACTAGTGAAGGCAACGTGTCGACCGGAGTGGCGGGGTATAGGAGGGGGATTATCCAGGGAGATTCTCTCAGCCCCCTCCTGTTTTGCATCTCACTATTACCCTTATCAATCGCCTTGCGGGCTGCACGCGGGTACGAAGCGGGGCCCCCCGGGGAGCGTGGGCGAGGGATCACCCATTTATTTTATATGGATGACCTCAAGCTATACGCTCCCGGGGAGGCGGGGCTTAAGCTCCTCTTGAACATCGTAGCGACGTACACGCGCGCGGCGGGAATGGATTTCGGATTGGACAAATGCGCTGTTCTTCATCTCAGGAGAGGGAGAGCAGAGGGTGTCGCGGCTGATGTCCGGCTGGTGGACGGGAGCGTCTTCAAACACCTGGACGCCGCCTGGAGGTCTTATCGGTACCTTGGCATCGATCAGCGCTCTCTTCAAGACGCTGAGGGTGTCAAGGGGGCCCTCCGCAGCGAGTATAGGCGGCGTCTCAGACGGATCTGGAAATCAGATCTGTCTGGGAAAAATAAGATCACCGCCACCAATATGCTCGCTGTCCCGGTCCTGCTCTACTCCTTTGGCGTCGTCAAATGGCGCAGAGACGAGCTTAAACAGCTGGACATCGGCACACGCAAAATAATGAACATCCAACGGAGTCTGCACCCTCGATCTTCCACCCCGCGCCTTTATATGCTCCGTCAGAGCGGCGGGCGTGGGCTCTTGGGATTGGAGTGTCTTCATGACCGCATGGTCCTCGGAATAGCAGGCGATGTGATAACAAGCTCGGACCCGCTCCTGGAGATTGTGCACCAGCATGAGCTTCATGGGGCGGGTGCTTTTCTTTATAAGGCGGCAGATCGTGCGGCAGAGACCCTCGGCTTGGAGTTCCGCCGGCGCCGGCGTGGCGCCTTGCCAATAGACTCCGTCGCTCGGTTGCCCAAGTCCCGACGTCGGCGGGCAATCAGGGCTGCCGAGCAGACTGTCCTGACTCGGCAGCACGTGGACAGACCCATGCACGGTGTGTTTTTTCACCACATCGAGGAACAGGGGCTGTCCACCCAGCTGACCTTTTCCTTCTTGCGGTCAGCTGGACTGATGTCCGAGACCGAAGGGTTTATCTGCGCCTGCCAAGACGGAGTCATCAACACCCTGGTCTATCGCAGCCGCGTTTTGGGTCAGCCTCTGCCGACCACTTTGTGTCGTGCATGCAAACAATCGCCGGAGACACTAATGCATCTACTGTCGGCTTGCCCAGTATATGCAGTCTCCGGCTATATCCATCGCCATAACGCGGCCCTAAGAGTGTTGTACTACCATCTACGGCACTCTTATGGGATAGACCGGGAGCCCGTGCCGCCTTATTTACCAGGAGATATTGAGTCCGTTGTCGTGGGCGAGAGGTGCAAGATTTATTGGAACTTCTCATTCGCGACCATCGGGCCGCTACAAGCGACTAAGCCTGATGTTGTCCTCTTCGATTTCGACGACAAGACGATATACGTCATTGAGTTCTCGGCTCCGGCCGAAGTGAACGTGTCGCGAAAGGAAGAGGAGAAACGGCTCAAGTATCAGCCTCTCCTGGCCGAGCTACGTCGTTTGCACCGAGGATTCAGGGTAACTCTCGTTGTCCTCATCATCGGCGCGCTAGGGGGGATGAAGGAGTCATTTGTATCGGGCCTCGCTGGCATACCGGTTTGCAAACCCGGTGTCCGGTTGCTAGCAGGTCGGATGCAGAAGGCGGTCATACTTGGGTCCCTCCGTTTACTCAGGCAACACGATTGTGGACTGCGGTAGCCGCTAACCCTCTGGCTTGAGGGAGCGGCTATCGCAGAGCGATTAATTGGACTTTTCGCGCGTTTTTTTTTGACTGGGCGGCAGTCGAGGTGGTGTCGGAACCCTCGAGTGTCGCCCAGCGTTATTGTTCCGGTCTAGATTAAGACCGAGCCTAACCCCCGGGGGTAGGTGAATGTTTCCCAGTGCAAACTGAGGAAGTGTGTTGCCCGGAGCAATAAAGTCTAATATTAAAAAAAAAAATTTAAACCCCGTGTAAAATCGAACCGTGTTGTCAGGGAGTCAGTGCACCATTTACCTGGTCACTATCTTGTTTCTCGCTACCTCTTGATTTCATCATTTTCTTCACGACCGAATATAAATGTTTTCTCTTTGCGTTCAATTGGCGATGTCCCAGATGAGTTTCGTTAGGAATTTTAGGCATAGGTCGACCCGATTTATTTAGCCAGACGAACGGCGATAGGTAAATAGGCCTTTGTCTCGTACTAGGCAATACTTTGGCGCTATGAAAAAAAAAAAAAAAAAAAAAAAAAGTTAGTATTAGTAGGAAGAGCGTCACTTCTCCCTATCTCGCCGCACAGAAGGCAAGCCGATAATCCCTTCCGACTCTGCGGATGTTTACCTTGAACATACCTTTCTATCTGATTTTCGCCGAAATGATAATATTTCGTTTGACATCTGCTTCGAAAAACGTATTGTCCCAAGTTCGATTTACAGCGCTACTGCCGTGCTCGCTACCGAAGAGTTTTTTTTCCTCACTGTCGCTACTACCCCGATTTACCTACGAATTGTATTACGGTGGTTATTCCCTTGCTACGTCGAAATTATCTCACTTTCTTATTTTCGCCGGAATTATTTCATCGCATTAAACCTTTGTTGACGTTGCCGTCCCTGTGGCTAATATATTACCTCGAGTTCTCGGAACGTTCCCGCGTAGCTATCTGACAACAAGTTTTGTCTTCCACTCTCTATCCCCGGAAGGTTTTTCATACCTCAAATTTACCTCGTCAATTCTCTAGCTACCTCGGAATTATTCCTTTGTGAATAATCCTCTTATTTACCTTCGGAGAATTTCGCGACCGTTAATCCCGTATTTACCTCTAGCGTAATCCACATCGGTTACCTTCTTGGCCAGTTTGACGTGATTCGGCGCATATGAAAAAAAAAAAAAAAAAAAAAAAAAATTATTTGGTTTCGTCAATTTACCTCGGACCCGCTGGTAATCTCTGTAGTTGTTTTCACAATATTTCGCGACCGTTAATTCCTTTGTTCGTTCCCGCGTAGGCCACGGTGATCGGTTTCCTTTGTCAGGTTGAAGCGCTCATGCGAATGGTAATCCGTTGTTTACTTCGGCGGAGCACCTATGGTCAGCGTCTTGGCTCGAAACATTGTTTCGTTTAGCGAATTTGACCGTCAGTCTAACTACGAGTTTTTTTTTGAGCCGCCTTTGTCCACAATCGTAAGCCTAATGTCATACCCGTGCGAGGGGCGACCACAAGGCCTCCTTTGTGTATCTCCGAAACAAAGCCATGTCAACACGGGCTCCCGAACCAAATCCGAAGAACGTATTGGTGGGGGGCAAGCCTCACGACTCCCGTGAGTACCCCTTCCCCACCGGGGAGTTATTCGTAATCGGGGGAAACGGTTAGGACGCCTGAAGCGGGGAAGTTAGTCTTCGGCAACCATTGATAGTAATCGGTCCTTGATAGTTCAACCCGAGTTCGCGATCATAATCCCTTCATCAGCCTACCTAAACAAGATCATTCCCGGTTGCCTTAATAAATACAATTGCGTGAATTTACCTGAGAGTTATCTCCCTTCACGAAATTCAATTAACTTCAGTTACTTCCGGTTGCCTTACTCTCGTAATTGGGTTCCCTCCGTTCCGGTTATCTTAAAGCCCTTACCGGTTACCCTCGGATACCATAATTACTTTTAATTGAATTATTCCGGGAACCTTAGTACATTTCGGTATACTACTCGTTTCTCTTTAAGCCCCTGTAATTTTCGACTTATCTCCGGTTACCTGCGGTTATCTCATTAAAATTAATCGACTTATCTTCGGTTATCTAATTAAAATTAAGTGAGTTACCTCCGTCTACCCAATTGGGTAAAATTTAAGCGCACTAATTAACATTTTGTGACCAGCATGCCCGCCTTACCTAACCTTAACCTGAAATTTTTGCCCTGGGCAATCGCCCGACGGGTTGAGGCGCCTCGCGACACGGGGCGTTGGGCGCCAGGTACTAGGTACCGCCAGTCCTGAACTGACTTAAAATTCCCCATGCCGCGAGGACGGACGCGAAAGGCGGCGGGAGGACGGTGAGGACCGAGGACGGGCCGGCTAATTCAGCTCACCGACGTGAGGGAATATGGTAGAGGGGCGCAGACGTTGGAGACAATCGAATTCATAACTAGTTCCAAGTTTATTGCCGCTTCTTCACATACACGGGGACGGTCCCCCACAAAATAACAGAGAAATAAGAAAGAACAGAAACGGGGCCGGTCTTCCCCCAAATAACCAAAACAATAAAACTAATTAACTCAATTAACCGGGCGCACGCAAGGGTTCGTTTAGAACGGGGACGGTTCCCCCAAATAACCCAAAACAATAAAAGTAACGCATAATGACAATGAACGGGCGCACGGGAGGGGGCCATCGTCGGGGCCAACGCAGCCTGGTTTAATTCACCGAGACAAAGCCGGCGAAGTTCGCGCGACCCGCGCGACACGGGTTCGGACATCCATTTGTTTAAGCATATTTGCGGCGAGAGACAATAGATAGAAGTGGGTCGAGTCAGGGCGGAACTTGGGCAAGGTCGGTTCGTAAAACAAAATCAGGCGTCATAGAATCTCGTCTCAAAGGGAATTATAACCGGTAATACTTTACGCGCGACAAACTGAGTCAGAGGGTAACCGCGAGAGACACGAAAGGTAACCAAAGCTACACGTCGTATAGCCGGAAGGTATTCGCTAGGTAGCCGGAAGATACGCGATTATCGAGGGAGGGACGCGGGTAGGCCGTCGAAGAACGCACGTGGTATGTGACGTGGAATGCGAAACACGTGGTCCGGACGCGTAGATAGCCGACCGACAACCGGGAGGTAACGAACGACGGGTAACCGAACCGGCGAGTGGCGGGCGACCAATCGTCAACGACAACCGAAAGAGAACCGAGACGTAACCGAGAGAAAACCGTAACGCGAAGAAATAACGAGAAGATAACCGAAAGATAACCGTTAGGTAACCGTGAGAAAATCGTAACGCGAAGAAATAACGAGTCGATAACCAACAGTTCATAATACTTACGAAGGTAACCGGAAAATACTAATACTTGCAAGAGATACACGGGAAATAATACAAATTGCGAGAGATAGCCGGCAAGCAAGGTACGCGGAACTAACACACGGGCACAGAAATTCACCGAAGGGAGGCCGAACTTATAACGCGCACTATTCGGAGAGAACAAAAAAGATAACCGGCAGCACGCGGACTCGAAGACGTGCGAGAGAGAGAGAGAGAGAGAACGCGAGGTAAACACTAGCGCGCGGGCGCGTCTACACGCTGCCCGGGCCATGATCGGCCTTTGTTACGACCGCTCGGACCCACTCACGCACGCAAGAGATTCGTAAATCCCATACTCGACTGACGCACTTAATTAATTACAAGCAAAAAGGGAAAAGAATACCGCACGCGCAACTAACAAGTTTTGGCCAACACGGAAGGGTTGGACGTGCATTTTCTCGCCAGGGGGGTCTCTATAAAACAAACTCGCCCATCGCGAAACAATACAAACCGAGGCGTTCCTCGTAATTAATCCCACCGGCGAGGGCACATCCAATCCTTACCCAAAGAAATTGCGAGGATCGGGCTCACCGCTATACGCTTCTTCGCCTCTCGTTCCTCGTCGCGGGGACGGTCCTCGGCCGGGCACTCGTGATGTTTCCTTCTTTGACTGGGCTCTTGGGCACTCGACTTCCGACTGACGAAATATGTTCCTTCGTCGTGATCGCTGACGCTCCTCACTCTCCCCTCGTTTTACCGCCCCTACTAATGCGCTCGTGCGCCTAATATCTAGGAGCGTTATTGGGTGCCTCGCGGCACCCGCCCCCCCCTGTCTCGCGGTGCCGAATTTCGAATTTCGGACACCGGTGACGATTCGCAAGTGGGACGGGCCAAGATCCCCCACCCCACACCCCAACTACCGCGTACGGCGCTTCTCCCGCAGCTACTATTGTTCGCATCGCGAACGTCTTCCTCCAAGATCCGGGAGGGGGCGACGGGCACGGGGGAGGCCTCCCTCGACAGGACGAGGCGTCCCTCACGTCCCTCGGTGGGCCCACGACCAAAATGCACATTTCAACACCCGCCACCCGTCTCACCACCCTCCCAAGCCTCAACACGGAGGCGCCGATTTTTAGTCGGACTGTGACGCTCGCTACGCGAAAGGAGGGGTACGGCTCCTAGGCCGCTAGGTCCGAGGGGCGGGAAACACGTTATATTTGGTCATAAACCAGCACCCCTCGGGCATCCCCCTTGTCCACAAACGATGGTGTTCCTCGTTCGCCTGCGTCTTGGGAGAAACGCCGCGCGTACGGTCTTCGGTCAACCGCGGCGACGGAGATAGGGGGGGAGGGCAGCACCCGTCCCCTCTCCGCAATTATTCTTCACAAATCGGCGATGGTGAAGAGTGCGACGTACAGCGATCTCTGTCCCTCAACCAAAACAAAAATATATAGCCCGAACCAACGGTCGCGGGCTCCCAATCCTCGCAATAGAAACGGCCGTGGCTTTACTCAGAATTTTACGCTTGATCGCTCTCGCCGCAAAACACGAACCAAACAGGCGATGTACTTGTCGTCTTAGGTCATGGAGAGTGTGTCCGAACTATAAAAGAAAACGTGAAACATGGAAATTTCCAGATACTTCTCGACGATGACGATCCCCCTCCGTTCTCCCCCTACAAGTGAGTCGGGAATCGAGCGGCCCATTGCGTCCTCGGCCGAGGAAAAGGGTCGTAAATCCGACCCGTCACCCAAAATCGCTCCGTGCCTTGTAACGGGGCAAAATGTCACGTTACAATATATATATATAAATTTTCTGTGATTTAATTATGATATATACGTATGCATATATATATATACATATTAAAATCAACCACATAAAAATTTCTTAAATATGAATGAAATGTTATAACATTCAAATAAAATATTTGAATATATATATATTATATAGTAAGCAAAGCTTTCTTTTAACCAAATCCATGTCAATATTTTCTGTCTAATTTTCTTAAAATTATTTCAATTATTGCGGTTATTTATTTGGTAAAATAATGTACATTGTTCAAGTTTTTGTATTAATTGAAAATTTTATCTTTTCCTTTAACACCAATTTTCTACAATTTTATGTCTTTATTACAGGATCCGGTTACAAAGAATTGGTGCTGACAAGGAAAGAAGTATTTCTGATAATCAGCGAGCATTTATCCGATAAATTCGCTTCCTTGATCGAATTTATGGTAGAAAAAATTTCCAAGGACACCGGACGTACAGTTGTAGTGCCTGAGGACTCGAAACAGACTTTTTCGATACTCTTCAATCAAATGAGAACGAGGTGGCAACAAGCTCACAGAAAATCCTGTGTATTTTTCAAGAATAACGGTGAATGGC
Source organism: Ophion slaviceki (assembly GCA_944452715.1). Classification (NCBI taxonomy): domain Eukaryota; kingdom Metazoa; phylum Arthropoda; class Insecta; order Hymenoptera; family Ichneumonidae; genus Ophion; species Ophion slaviceki. The sequence goes on along the minus strand of OX101786.1, from coordinate 35,938,806 downwards.
TTAGCAAGCAGGTATGTTTTGCCGCACCTACAGACACTGTAGTAACAAGCCCGGGTAATACGGGCGGCCGCCCGTCCCTTGAGTTTACAATGTCCAGTGAAAGATCTAAACGAAGGAAGACCCAAGATATTCGTACATCGTTCAACTCGGTCGAGTTAGCATACGCTACTCAGATGAGCCTTCGCTCTTCAGGACAATCCGACGCCGCAAAAGTTATTAAGGACGTAACAATGACGAGTCCTTTAAGAGCTTCCAAGTATCGTAAAGCTTACTCAGCAACGGATGAAATTACTTTATCCGAAGAGGCTGCACTTTCCGCTATGATTGAATATAAATTCTCCAAGAGTACTTACCAGGGAATGAGAAGATTAGGGAAGGAAAATAACTGTAAGCTATATCCGTCTTACGAAAAAGTGATGAAAGCAAAAAAGCGTTGTTATCCACCACGTGATGCAATCAGGATTACAGAGAGTAGTGCAGAAGTCCAACTACAGGCACTATTAGATCATACAGTTGAACGTATTTTACTCGTCCAAAATGTACTCATTCAAAGATTGACTCCAGATAATGTTCGTAAAATGGACTTGATTTGCAAGTGGGGTTGCGATGGAAGTTCTGGGCAAAGTGAATATAAGCAGACGTTCAGTGATGACAGCAAATCTGATGCGCATGTATTCTTTACTTCAGTCGTGCCATTACAACTCGTGTGTTATGATCAACAATCGAAGGAAGAAATAGTTGTTTGGAAGAACCCCAGACCCTTGTCTCCACGATTTTGTAGACCGCTTAGACTACTGTTTCTACGCGAAGACACAGAGTCAACACTTAATGAAGTCCAAATTGTTGAAGAACAAATAAAGTCACTTCGTCCATTCGAAAGTGTAATAGATGGAAAAGAAATCTCCGTAATGTACAAGTTGTTGTTCACCATGATAGATGGTAAAGTTTGCAACGCTGTATCATTGACGAAATCTGCTCAACGGTGCTATTTGTGTGGAGCAACCAGCAAAGATTTTAATGCCATCGACACTGTATTGCAAAGGGAAATCAATGAAACAAATTTGAAGTTCGGATTGTCGACGCTGCATGCGTGGATACGGTGCTTCGAGTGTTGCTTACACGTGTCTTACAAATTCGGCATTAAAAAATGGCAAGCTCGAAGTGCCGAAGAAAAAAAAATTACCCAGGAACGCAAGAGGGCCATTCAAGAAGGATTCAAGAAGCAATTGGGTCTAAATATCGATCGCCCAAAGCCTGGATACGGCAGCAGCAATGATGGCAACACAGCTCGGCGATTCTTTGAAAATTCGACGGTTTCCGCTGCGATAACGGGGGTCAACGAAGAAGTTATTAAACGCTTGTACGTAATCCTACAAGTTATATCGTGTGGCCACGAGATAAACTGTGAAAGATTTGAACAGTATGCTATTGAAACGGCAAGAAAGACCGTTGCATTATACCCTTGGTACTCCATGCCTACTTCGGTGCACAAACTATTAATTCATGGTCCAGTGATAATAACTCATGCTCTATTACCAATCGGCCAATTATCCGAAGATGCTCAGGAAGCTCGAAACAAAGACATCAAACGATATCGAGAAGATTTTGCGCGAAAAAGTTCCAGGGTTAAAACTATGGAAGATGTTTTTCATCGGCTCTTAGTTACTTCTGATCCGTACATTTCAAGTGTCAGAAGACTACCACAGAAGAAGCTGAAGAGTTTGTCGCCGGAAGCTGTAGCGATGTTGATCGCTCCTAAAGTGACTGCTGCAGCAGACGAATTTTGCGCCGAGATTGAAGCCGTGCCGGGAGTTGTAATAGATACAAACTCGGATAATGATTCTGACTCCGACTCCGACTCCGATTACGATTTTGATTAAGAATAAAATTTTCTATTTTTGAAACGTTCCGTATGTATTTTGGAAATAAAAATTATAATTGCGTAGAATACACTGTTCACGTTTATTTTATTATGATGATTTTTTTAAATATATTAATTTATCTATTTAGCAGGATACTCGGCCATTTTGTTTATAACAATTTGCTGTAAGCTCTTTGTTGCAAGTTATAAACAATAGATATCGGATTGGTAATCAGCGACCTTGAAAACCCGTATATACCAATTTTTGTCAACATCTGGTAACTTTTTAACGTTCATGTCGGCCATATTGGATCGGCCATTTTTTTTACGATAATTTGGCTTGCGGATTCGTAATCAGCGACCTTGAAAACCCGTAAATACCAATTTTTGTCGACATCTGGCAACTTTTTAACATTCATGTCAGCCATATTGGATCGGCCATTTTGTTTACGATAATTTGGCTTTCAGATTCGTAATCAGCGACCTTGAAAACCCCTGTAAGCCAATTTTCATTCCCGTCAAAGGTCATTTGAGGTTTTGGCCAGGTTTTTGGGCTTTTCTCCTACTGTGCGGCACGCGGAGCCAGAGATTAGTAGGGAGATGCACAACGCTCCCCTTTTCGGCGTGCCTCGTAAACGGCGCTAAATCGCGGCGGCGAGTTCGCGAGTATGATTTCGTGATCATCGCCTCTGTCGAGGTTGCAGATTCCCTTGTAGCTGTGCGAGTCCGTGATCACCGCTCAAGTCGGTATCGCAGTCAGCGAGAACACGAATGAGTAGCTCGGTGGGGGAAAAGTCTCTGCCCCTCGCAAATCGCGCTTGCTCGACAGGCGAACAGAGCGAGGTTTTCCGTCCGATCGAGCTCGACATATATGTGTGGCCGTACTACGGATTGGAAAATGCATTCAATGAATTTCAAAGTGAAAAACATGTATCGAGATCATTGTTTTCTCTTGGTTGCCCGTTTATGCCGAAAATGCGGGTTAAAAAAATTAACGACGAACCGCGTTGAAAAATAAAACGCCGAAACGACCGTGGAAGGTTCAAAAAGAAATCTTGAGCCTTTGCCGCGATCGTTTCGGCATTTTTTTCAACAGTAAACATTATGGATAACGGTGTATCATAAATGTTTCTTTAACTGCAATGAGCGTCGTGGCTGAGTTGGCCGCGTGACGGATTAACGATGCTTACGGTCCGGATTCAATCCTCGGTGAACCAACTTTTTTTTTCTTCATTTTATACTCAGAAAATTTCGAACTTACTCTCCCTTTAGCTATTCTCGCCTGTTCAGGCATTATTTGTGATATTTAATTCGTATATACTTAATAAAAAAGAAAAGACATTGCTACCGGGGATCGAACCCGCGTCCAGTGCAGCCAGATCACGCGTCAAAGTTACCCCATCTCTAGGCTCTTACGCGCCCATCACGCAATCATAGTAGCGCGTGTCCATGAGCGAGCGACGCTCGGACATCTTCAGAAAGAGACGAGCACGGTCAAAGTTTCCCGACTGCGCCTTCGGGAGCTACACCAATACATGGACGCTGAGCACATTCATGTGTGGCCAAGCCGAAACGAAGGCTTCGAGGGAAAAAGTAATCTGAGTACGACTCGCGCGTGACGTCACCCGACGGCACGCGCGAGGCTTTTAGATGATTTCAATGCTTATTTAGCTCTTGATTCTCTGCGTTATTAATGTATACAAAAAAACGTATCGCGCACTCTGATCGCTAATTTTTTTAGTTTATACTTTAATTTAAATATAATAATAAATCTAAATTACAACTTATTTATCTTACATAAAATTGTTTACGCTTTACTCACACCCATCCTTATGCCAAATAAATTATAATTCATAAAAGTAAGCGGAAATATATTTATATTCGTATTATTATATTAATTCTCATACGTTCATCAAGCGATAAAGCATTACCCCCAAAAATAAGCCAATCATCCATCCGGCCGCGAATCGTAAGTACCAGAAAGTGTACATATTCTACAAGCGATGAGATGTTCCCGTTGGTAGCGTTCCTGGCTTCGGTCCGCAGGGGCCCGTAGTGCAAATTTTTCTCCAAATTTTTCATAATTTCTCATATTTTAGTAATATTTGAGATTTTCGGAGAAAAAAATTATTTAAAACAGATTCAAGTTCTGCTCTATTTCCCAAAAACACATTTTTTTTCACTGAAAATTCATGATTTCTCATTTTTTCCCGGAAATTTCTCTTTTTCCTATGACCTGAGTGAACGGCTGCGGAGGTATTCGGAGAGAAGTTAAAGATGAAAAGAAATGAGATTTTCGTAAAAAAACTGATTATTATTTTTTTTCCGGAAATTTTCCTTTTTCCTATTACCTAAGTGAACGGCTGCGAAGATATTCGGAGAAAATTTAAAGATGAAAAAATGAGATTTTCGTAAAATAAACCTGTTCTTATTTTTTTCCCGGAACTTTTTCTTTCTCCTATTGAGTGAAAGGCTGCGGAAATATTCGGAGAAAAGTTATAAATGAAAAAAAAAAAGATTTTCGTAAAAAAAACTTATTACATTTTTTTATCCCTCATAATTCTGAGAAAAATGAATTTCCGGAATTTTTGCAAACATTATTTTCCTTAAGGGGTAACACCACTGTAACAGCCTGCCACGAAACGTTTTAGACAAATAATACTTCGGGTAATTATTAAGCATATATTGACGTATATTGCAAAAAAATGTATGGGAAAATATTACAAAATGGCGACACTGCAGCAAATTCTTCTGAGGCACGTTGAAAATTAAGGTGCTCTGCGGCACGTAGTATAACTTGTGGCAATTTTAATCTGGACAAAATATTTTTTTTAAATTAAATCTAGATGAGTGTAGCTAGTGAACCACGTAGGGGATTTTAGAAATATTGATTTTCGAGTAATTGCCGAGTATTTGACTAAAAATGTTCATTTAGACTTAAAAAAACAAAATTCTTTTTTTAGATTAAAATTGGCACAGTTATACTGCGTGCCGCAGAGGTTCGACATGCTTCGGAAGAATTGCTGCAGTGTCGCCATTTTGTAATATTTTCGGATCAAAATTTCTAGCAATATACTTAAGTATATGCTCAATAAATATCGCAAGTATTATTTGTTTATCACATTTTCTTCCGCCAAAAAAAATATAAAAAATACGCTTCCTGTAAGGCCGTTACAGTGGTGTCACCCCTTTAAGTCGACATATAATTTCCGAGATTTTCCCGTGATCGTAATTAAAATGATGAAATATTCGGAAAAATTCGGAGAAATTCGGAGAAATTCGGAGAAACTCGGATGTTTGCGTAAAAATAATTGTCCGCAAAACTCCGAATTCTTCATATTTGTTCCAATTCATAGAAAAATTCGGAAAATTTTTTCGGAAAAAATCGGAGTTTTTCGGAAAAAAATTGCACTAGAGGCGCGGGATCGTTCCCCGCGCTCAGTGCTTATTTTAAAAATTATTATTACTATTAATTCTTATTTGATTAGTTATTTTTTAGTTATTATCATTATTTTAATTAGTTATCTTTTAGTGTCGAAAAATTTATCGCGCATTCTGACCGCTTATTTTATTAGTTTGTACGTTAATTTAAATATAATAATAAATCTATATTACAACTTATTTATCTTCTAAAAAATTGTTTGCGCTTTACTCACACCCGTCCCTATGCCAAATAAATTGTAATTCATAAAAGTAAGCGGAAATTTATTTATATTCGTATTATTATATTTATTCAATAACTAATCAAATAAGAATTAATAGTAATAATAATTTTAAAAAAACACTCAGCGCGGGGAACGATCCCGCGCCCCTGCGGACCGAAGCCAGGAACGCTACCAACGGGACCATCGCATCGCTTGTAGAATATGTGCACTTTCTGGTACTTACGATTCGCGGTCGGGTACATTATGATAATGCTCCATCGCTTGATGAAAGTATGAGAATGAATATAATAATACGAATATAAATATATTTCCGCTTACTTTTATGAATTACAATTTATTTGGCATAGGGACGGGTGTGAGTAAAACGCAAACAACTTTTTAAAAGTAAAATAAGTTGTTATTTAGATTTATTATTATATTTAAATTAACATATAAACTAATAAAATAAGCGGTCAGAGTGCGCGATACATTTTTCTACACTAAAAGATAACTTATTAAAATAATAATTATAACTAATAAAATAACTAATCAAATAAAAATTAATAGTAATAATAATTTTAAAAAAACACCGAGCGCGGGGAACGATTCCGCTCCCCTAGTGCAAATTTTTTTCCGAAAAACTCCGATTTTTTCGAAAATTTTTTCCGTTTTTTTCCGAATTTTTCTATGAATTGGAACAAATATGAAGAATTCAGAGTTTTGCGGACAATTATTTTTACGCAAACATCGGAGTTTCTCCGAATTTTTCCGGTTTTTTTCGAATTTTTCCGAATATTTCATCATTTTAATTACAATCACGGGAAAATCTCGGAAATCATATGAAGACTTCAAGCGGTAACATCACTGTAACGGCCTTACAGGAAGCGTATTTTTGGATATTTTTTTTGGTGGAAGAAAATGCGATAAACAAATAATACTTGCGGTATTTATTGAGCATATATTTAAATATATTGCTATAAATTTTTCATCCGAAAATATTACAAAATGGCGACACTGCAGCAATTCTTCCGAAGCATGTCGAACCTCTGCGGCACGCAGTATAACTGTGCCAATTTTAATCTAAAAAAAATATTTTGTTTTATTAAGTCTACATGAGAGTAGCTACTGAACCATGTAGGGGATTTTCGATAAGTTAATTAAAACAATATTTATTAACAAATAACTGTCTTTAAAAAAATTGAACATTTTTAGTCAAATACTCGGCAATTACTCAAAAATCAATATTTCTAAAATCCCCTACGTGGTTCACTAGCTACACTCATCTAGATTTAATTTAAAAAATTATTTTATCCAGTTTAAAATTGGCACAAGTTATACTGCGTGCAGCAGAGCACCTTAAGTTTAACATGCCTCGAAAAAATTTGCTGCAGTGTCGCCATTTTGTAATATTTTCCCATGAATTTTTTTTGCAATATACTTCAATATATGTTTAATAATTACCCCAAGTATTATTTGTCTAAAACGCTTCGTGGCAGGCCGTTACAGTGGTGTGACCCCTTAAGGAAAATAATGTTTGCAAAAATTTAGGAAATTCATTATTTCTCAGAATTATGAGGGATCAAAAAATGTAATAAGTTTTTTTACGAAAATCTCATTTTTTTTTCATTTATAACTTTTCTCCGAATATCTCCGCAGTCGTTCACTCAATAGGAAATAGAAAAAGTTACGGAAAAAAAGAACAAGTTTTTTTTACGAAAATCTCATTTTTTTTATCTTTAAATTTTCTCTGAATATCTTCGCAGCCGTTTACTCAGGTAATAGGAAAAAGGAAAATTTCCGGAAAAAATAATAATAATCAGTTTTTTTTACGAAAATCTCATTTCTCTTCATCTTCAACTTTTCTCCGAATATCTCCGCAGCCGTTCACTCAGGTCATAGGAAAAAAAAATTCCAGGAAAAAATGAGAAATCATGAATTTTCAGTGAAAAAAATGTGTTTTTGGGAAATAGAGCAGAACTTGAATCTGTTTTAAATAATTTTTTGTCCAAAAAACTCAATTATGACTAAAATATGAGAAATTATGAAAAATGTTGGGCCAGGAACGCTACCAACGGGACCATCTCATCGCTTGTAGAATATGTGCACTTTGATAATTGGCTTGTTTTTGGGGATAATGCTTTATCGCTTGATGAACGTGTGAGAATTAATATAATAATACGAATATCAATATATTTCCGCTTACTTTTATGAATTATAATTTATTTGGCATAAGGACGGGTGTGAGTAAAGCGTAAACAATTTTATGTAAGATAAATAAGTTGTAATTTAGATTTATTATTATATTTAAATTAACGTATAAACTAAAAAATAAGCGATCAGAGTGCGCGATACGTTTTTTTGTATACATTAATAATGCAGAGAATCAAGAGCTAAATAAGCATTGAAATCATCTAAAAGCCTCGCGCGTGCCGTCGGGTGACGTCACGCGCGAGTCGTGCTCAGATTGCTTTTTCCCTCGAAGCCTTCGTTTCGGCTTGGCCACACATAAATGTGCTCAGCGTCCATGTATTGTTGTAGCTACCGAAGGCGCAGTCGGGAAACTTTGACCGTGCTCGTCTCTTTCCGAAGATGTCCGAGCGTCGCTCGCTCACGGACACGCGCTACTATGATTGCGTGATGGGCGCGTAAGAGCCTAGAGATGGGGTAACTTTGACGCGCGATCTGGCTGCACTGGACGCGGGTTCGATCCCCGGTAGCAATGTCTTGTTTTTTTTATTAAGTATATACGAATTAAATATCACAAATAATGCCTGAACAGGCGAGAATAGCTAAAGGGAGAGTAAGTTCGAAATTTTCTGAGTATAAAATGAAGAAAAAAAAGTTGGTTCACCGAGGATTGAATCCGGACCGTAAGCATCGTTAATCCGTCACGCTGCCAACTCAGCCACGGCGCTCATTGCAGATAGAGGAACATTTATGATACACCCTTAACCATAATGTTTATTGTTGAAAAAAAATGCCGAAACGATCGCGGCAAAGGCTCAAGATTTCTTTTTGAACCTTCCACGGTCGTTTCGGCGTTTTATTTTTCAACGCGGTTCGTCGTTAATTTTTTTAACCCGCATTTTCGGCATAAACGGGCAACCAAGAGAAAACAATGATCTCGATACATGTTTTTCACTTTGAAATTCATTGAATGCATATTCCAATCCGCAGTACGGCCACACATATATGTCGAGCTCGATCGGACGGAAAACCTCGCTCCGTTCGCCTGTCGAGCGAGCGCAATTTGCGAGGGGCAGAGACTTTTCCCCCACCGAGCTACTCATTCCTGTTCTCGCTGACTGCGATACCGACTTGAGCGGTGAGCACGGACTCGCGCGGCTACAAGGGAATCTGTAACCTCGACAGAGGCGAGGATCACGAAATCATACTGCCGAACTCGTCGCCGCGATTTAGCGCCATTTACGAGACACGCCGAAAAGGGGAGCGTTGTGCATCTCCCTACTAATCTCTGCGCGGAGCCTGTTGGGCACCTTTCCCTAGATCGCGTGTGGCGCTGTCGGTCGCGGTACACTTTCCCTAGCGGTATCGATTGTGGCGCGGTTGATCTCGGTACGGCTCGCTATCCCCTCTCTTCCAACTGCCGCTCGTTGCGCGCGGTGCCGAGCGCGCTCTCGTGCTACCCGCCGTCCCTGGGTCACCCCACTCTATCGACTCATGACGCGATGAATCGCGGCGCGCTTTCGACTGACGCGCTACGGCGCGCTTTTTCCTAATTACTCCCCGTGAGCGTAATCGACTATCGCGCGTCGGTAATCGATTACTCTGATTTTGGCGTCCGCCGTCGGGTGGCGCCACGTACCCTTTTATGTTTCTTTGACCGCGCGTTATGTGTATTGTGGTATGTGTATGCCGGTGTGGTGTTTGAATTCGCGATGCCCCTCCGACCTTCAGGTTCTTCTGCTACTTTCAGGAGCCCTTGCGGATATTTTGCGTTTTACTGGTGTATGTATGTGTGTGTGTATTGTCGCCTGGTATTTCGGATACCTCCTCGCACTTTCTATTCTCCTAATACTAATTTTCTATTTATCCTTTCGTAGTTAGTTCTTTCTTCGTTTATTCTTAATGTTTTTTAGTGCTCTCTTTTCTTATTCCTATCCCGGTTTTTGTTTCCGTATTTATTGATTAAAAAAAACTATGACCAAATTGTCTCTTTTTAAGTTTCTTAAGGTTCCCCTCTTACTGCGTTTCCTCTCCAAATAGGTGGTACTCTGCGAAGTGGTACTTGTTAATCCACGTAAAAAAATCTAGCTCTTCGATGGCGACTCCTTCTTTCTCTTGTTTTTTAAGGTTCCCCTCTTTCTGCCTTTCCCCTCCGGATAGGTGGTACTAGGCTAACAAGGGGACAGTACGGCAGTCGGATTTTTGTAATTTTTCGTACTCATGGTACGCGAAGTTCAGAGCTCGAATATTAATATCCCAAAGCAGTTCGACGCCATATTCAGAAATTTTCGAGAAAATTGACTTTGAAGGTTTCGAGCGCACTCTTATCCCACAAAGATGCAACGATATTCGAACCGGGCTCGTGGCGTACCCGGTAGCGCTCGAGTCTAGTAATCGCGGGGTCGCTGGTTCGAGTCTCACTTCGAATTTTTTTTTTTTTTTTCATTTTTTTTAAATGAAAAACGCGAGTCATATTTTTAATTATCTCTTGATTATAAACATACATTTTCAAGTATCAATATTTATAACCAACAACATTTTTAGGATGAAAATGACAAACGTCGGGTAAGGAATTGAATACTTTATTATTCGGTCTGTATTCGTTTGTTTTATACATTGGGTGTAATGTTACACGAGCCAGAGTTATAACCATCGTAAAAACAAGGAAAACAGTAATTTTCACGGCATCTCGCACACCGTACAAACGCTGCATTGTTACATTCGCAATTTTTTTTCGATACATCGATCGGAAAACAAACTTCATTCACGTTCATGAAGATTTCTCTGTGATTGCAAAGTTTCGAAGCAAACCACGCATATCTGATCATGTTATTGAAGACCGGAGAAGACAACTGATGATGAACCATAGAATGAATTTTTATGCAATCTTCTCTATCATTAATTTCACGTCCTTGTTCAATCAGATAGGCGCAGTTCTGCAGACGCTTTATGAAATTTTTTACTTGGCGGTAAAAATACACGTCACAAGGTTGCACTAATGGAGTGCATTTTGGTGGAATTACCTGCATCGTGCAAGTAGGCAGACGCCTGTCATTTCGAAACACCTCATTGTACATCACGGTATCGGTTTGGCCTCCCCAGGAATCGATAATTAAGAAAAACTTTTCTTTTTTTACGTAGGGTTTCAAAACGTTGATTAAAAAATCTTTGTATAACTTTGTAGTCAATTTTCCCGATTTCGATGACGTGACTACGACGTTTCCGTATTTTTTTAGGTACTCGTCGACCGATTTTTGAACTCTGGGACCAAATGAACCTGTTGTTTCTTGCAGGCATACGAACACCAGGGGCAACAATTTTCCTGATAGGGTGACAGAGTACTGCGCAGTATAGGAATGGGTGACTATTCATATTCTGTCGCTTTACCAGCACTACTTTTGATCCTTTGGTCGCCAGAGTTCTGTCGAACGTCGACTGGTATTGGCATCCTGAAAAAAATAGAAAAGGAATAAATTGAAAATACTATATACGAAAGTCTACATTAATTTATTATGGAAAATGAGAACAAATTTTGAATACCTGTTGGTCTGTATTAATGACGAAATCGGGACCAAAGTTTGGTATGACATCACGAGCCTGGATACGAAAATCTTCTGCAGCAACCAGGATTTCATCCCTCGTTGCGGTTTCTCTTTCCGTTACAAACTTCGTGATTTTTCTTTGGCGAATTCGATGTCTCCGTTTAAATTTCACAACCCACCTATCGGAAGCTTTGAAATCAAAATTTTCAAATTGACTCGCAGCCGATAAAGCCCACTGCTGCAAGTTCCGGGTTGTAACTTGTTGGTTGTTCTGTCGCGCTTCCTCAAAGCGATCGTAAGTCCACGAATCGATGGTCGCGTATTTGTCTGTCATGGTTCCTCCGCTTTTTACATGTTTTTCCCATTTTGGCAATTCCTCCATGCGCTTTAAGCGGCTGCACCCGTTTTTTTGCAGAACTTTTAGGCTCCATGTCGGATGGAGCCTAAAAGCTCGAACTATATTGGTAACTTTCCTTTTATAATCCAGCGGAATATTGTCCGTGTACGATTTCGCCCTTTTCTCCTCTGGCTCATAATTTTCAGAAGAATCTTCGTTGTCAGATGCAGGTTCGTCAAAAGCGTATTCTTCGTCCAATTCATCAAGCATAATTAGTTCTTCATCCGTTACAAACTTTTTTTCGTGTAAAGTTTGTACTGTATAATGGAACAAGTCTTCTGCTAGTAACATTCCCTCTTCAGTAATTACCTCCGATGGTGTTGGTGCCACAAGATTATTTTGTGTGAGAATTTGCTCGTAATATACGAGGGCATCCTTCAATTGTAATTTTGAAACTTCACTGCACAAAGAATATTCAATATCATCTTGTGCCGTCGAAGGCCCAGGCACCTCGTCGTCTCCCACGCCCGACATTTTGATCTTTTTTTATCGAATATTCTACAAAATCGTGCACCACGCCGAAAAACAGTACTTGCTGCTCCGAAAACCAACGGTCGAATGCTACTTCAAACAGGCATTCCTTGCGGAAGACGCCGTATCCCTTCCACCCGTTCTGGAATGCCCAGAAATCTTTTGTGCACAAGCAGCTGTGCCCGCTTCGCAGGTAGTTGATCAGGACAAAGGCAAACGATGTACGCAGAACTGTTATTCACAATATCGACGGTTGCCAAAGCAAGCGTTATATTCACATATTTCAACATTTATTCTTCTATTTATATTCCTATTAATCTACAAGGGAGTTTATGTATATATTATTACTGGATATTTTTACGTCGCCTATTCGCAATTTCAAGCAAGAGATAATCAAAAATAAGACTTGCATTTATCATTGACAATTGTGATTTATCCCGGGATTATTTATTTATTTTTTTATAAATAATCACCTATTGTTATATATAAATAATATATGATCATATATAAGAAAATATATAATTATGTATAACTATAATGAATTTTGTACATAAATAACTATATATGGATTTTGTCCTTATATAAACATATATAGATATATTATATTAATTATATATAATAATATGTGATTATATACAACAAAAATTTATCGGGATATTTAAATGACGGAGGTATGCGAATTAAAAAAAAAGAAAAAAAAAATTTCGAAGTGAGACTCGAACCAGCGACCCCGCGATTACTAGACTCGAGCGCTACCGGGTACGCCACGAGCCCGGTTCGAATATCGTTGCATCTTTGTGGGATAAGAGTGCGCTCGAAAACTTCAAAGTCAATTTTATCGAAAATTTCTGAATATGGCGTCGAACTGCTTTGGGATATTAATATTCGATCTCTGAACTTCACGTACCATGAGTACGAAAAATTACAAAAATCCGACTGCCGTACTGTCCCCTTATAAGTGGTATTTGTCAATCCACAAAGGAGAAGAAGAAGAAGTGACGTTCCTCCAACTTTCCTTCTCTTTTATACCCATATTTTATTGTTTATTGTTCCCCTTCCCTTGCCAATTACCCATCATCCGTTTTATTGTTAACTTTTTTTTATATTTAAATAAATTTATCCTTCCTTTGTTTTTTGTTACTTTCTCTGTTTTCTTTCCAACGACTTTTTCCCCTTCCCTTACTTTTTAACTGTCGTTACCTTTCTCTACTGTTTTTGTTTATTTTCTGTTTTTCTTTTTCTCTCTAACTTTTTATACCTTTGACTGTTTTTCTCCTTTCCTGTTTTTTCTTCTCTCACTCGTCTTTCCTTCCGCTTATTGTTTTGTGACCTTCAGTTTTTATGTTCACTTGTGTTTTTCAGAGGTCGTACCTATCCACTTGACTTGTTATGATTTACTATTCCCCCTCCCCTAATCATAATGGGTCGGTTTGTTTGAATTTGTGGTGGGGGTATGGCGGCTGAGACGGACCTGTACGTCTCAGTATTAATTGTATGCAAAATCCCGACCCCGTCATCCGAATACTCCCATCAGAAAAAAATATTAAAAATCGCCCTGTATTGTGGGCCCCAAGCTGATGCGTTCTCGATCGTTTGAAGTTAAAAATTCGCGCTCAACGTTAATAAACACGCCTTCATTCAATTATCATTCCAACAATTGCTCCGTGGGATTGTAAGCACAAGAATATTTCAAACTAAACGAAGTTCGCTGCTTCATATGAGGACTGAGGACACTGTACAGAGAGTGAAACAAGATCGAAACATGTGTGCAATTCCTGCGTTATTTTCTAGTTTCTTTATGTATCTTGGAGCCACTATTTAATTATATTGAAAAAAAAAAAAATTACAATACATCACAATACATTTGTAAATTACAAAATTAGAATACATTACAATACATTTAACCTTCACTCGAACATGAGTTCGTTTGACTGAAAGTTGTGTATCCAGTCTTATTCCCCGCGCCTACACACCCAGGATTCGTAGATAATCTACGGTTATTTTCGCCCTTTTAGTTGATTGGACAAAAATTGTACAATAAATAGCTTTCTCAATTATCTTCCGGAGCCCTGTCTCGGTCGCAAATGCCCTTGAACGTTCTGATAAGACAGCGGCACTCCTATTGAAAATATTAATTTCGAGTCCTTTCGATCTGCTACGGACATGTCCGCATCCCGCGTGCTACGTGCCTTGATGCACATACTTCCGAATGGGACGGATCTGGCTTGTACTGCATCTTCACCGTTATAAAGAATTGATTTATCTCTTCGTGTAAGTTATTGCGTAAGTTATTAATGGCCCCAACGTAACGAATAAAAGAACGCGAGCAACAGACGCAGCTTGTCTTTCTCAAGAAAGAGTCGAAAGGAACTTGCACATTGGTTCTTCATTCATCTATTCCACTGTCAAAGCTGATCGTGTCAGCAAGTTCTATTTTGAATACACAAAACTATCCATTAGTGCAATCTATGCATTGGTTTCAGTCGTATGTTCGGTTAGGGAGTTCCACTCCTAAAAACCATACCGGAAGTGGCCCTTTTACCCATCTGGTTAGGATACAGGATGTATGAAACCCTGTGCCAACTTGACCACTATATAGGGTAGACCGTTTAAGGTGACCATTCCAAATATCTCCGTTGCCTTTAGAGTGTCACATCCGGAAGGGATGAGAGCATAATATGTGTATTGCCTACGCCTAGCGCAATAGCACGGGATGAGGGTAAAAAAGGGGAGTGCGTGGGAAAGAATAGAATTAAGGAACTCGCGAGGTTTCGGTACCGAGGAATAATTAAAAAAAATTGGTGTACGATTGACACTATGTTATTTATTATAAGATTACTAGGCGGGTTAAACCGATCAGGGCTACCGCGAATGATACAAAAAGGAAAAGGTATAGTCAGCTTACATTGGTTGTGTTTGACGCTCGCTCGCTCGGTCGCGTGGATGTTTGTTGTCGCTTGCGTTACAAAGGCCTTCGCTCTTGGCCTCGTGCGCTCGCTGGTGCAATCGCTGGTGAGGGGCTCGCAGAATTTTGCGCTAATCGTGTGTATACTCGATGTGTTTACTACGACGGGCCCAATATGAACGGGGCACGAGGTCGACGAATTGAGACTGATATTTTCGAACCGATGATAGAAATTATACAAGTGTAGAATAAAACTTTTGTGACTCGAAAAATGAAGACTGTTAGTATGAAAATTAATTGGAGATATTCGTAGTCTTCTGAATTAAGACTCGATGGAAGAAGTTGATTCGATATTGGTTGACGGGAGACTGAGCTTTGAATTTGATGAAGATTGTCGGAAGACTGCGATTGAGACTCGATAGAAAAACTTGAGTCGATGGTAGTTGACGGAAGACTGCTTCGACCTTTTGCACACTGACCCTTCTTGGTACGCATGCGAATTTTTTGAGTAAGTGGGAGACAATCTTTGGTTTCTCTTCTTAGAAAGAATGGCGCTAATGGAAGGGACAATTCCGCTTTGTTAACGGAATACGCATGAGGTGTTTAGCCGAAATTCGCGCTTAGTCGTTCGCGATACCGCGGCGACCGTTTAATTCGGACGGCCTGGATGTGTTCATGCTCCGCTCTGGTTACCGGGTCGGATCATGCAGACTTCTCTTTGTCTCCATGCGAATGGCTAGCGGAAAGTTTTCGGAGTGAGTTCTTGTTTGATTTTTTGAGCTGCGGCTTTTCGTGGAATATTTGCCTGCAGTCGTGTAACGGGAACGATTCTAACTCAAGATTCCTACTACTGACATACCGACTTAGTTTAGAAACTAACCAAAAAGGTTAATTTCCGAGTTATCATCGAATGGTCGGGTAGGGTTTTGGTCAGAATCGGCCCCATGATCGACTGTCGATGCTTGTACTTACCGACCAATAGTAGGGATGGACTGCTTACTGACTGATGGTAGGGCTTACCTGCTTACCGACCGATGGTGGTAAGGCCCCTTCGCCCCGAATGGAATTCGGCGGAATGGCGGGGGAGCGGTAAACACAGGGACACACGTCCGGTTCCTGGCGAGGCTGCGCAAAGAGTCTGACTGGCAAAGAGTCGAAGTGCTTTGTAGTAAAAGGGAGTTCCCCTCTCCTCCCGCCGGAAGGACGGGGCAGTGTTAGGAAGAGAGGGGGAAGGGGGCTGATTTGTCAGAAATCGTTTTAAACATTTGTGGGTGGTGAGTAATCGGGCGCTTGCTGTGGCTTGACAAAGGCAACCCCCCCCCCCCCCCCCGCCCTCAAACCCCGTCAGCGACATGCGATAGTTTTCTTTATACATTGACGTGTTGAAACCTGTCAGCGGATTAAGGTGTTGAATGATTATTTTCTGAGAATTTGTTTATCATCGACGGAAGAGTGACATTGATACGTTTTGGGGTGAAATGGCGGCAAGATTTCGTCAGATTTTTTCTAAGAATTATTGATTTTAGACGTTTGTGGGTGATGAGTCATCGAACGCTTGCTGTGGCTTTAAAGTGGCTTTTAAAAAGCCCCCCCCCCCCCCGCCCGCCGATTATTTGCCATCGAAAGAGATCCCTGACGTGGAAATGGAGTAGAGGTGGGGGGAGTGGTGGTGGTGGAAAGAAGCACATAATCTTGCGATTCAATATCGAATGCACACGCATGAGAAAGAACCTCGTGCACAGAAGTGAAACAATGGAGTTTATCAATAAGGCCGATTTTCTGCCGACAAAGAAGTTTAGCGAGTTGTCACCTAGGTTGGACTACGTCATCACCAACATATGGGCGGTCAACACCAAGTTTGACAACAAGCCCGTCGTCGATATTCGCAACGAATTCAGCGTGATTCTACCCGGAACGATCACCACGGCGCTTGAGGCTGATTCGACAACATTCGAGAGCATGTTGGCAGCAGCGCATAGAAGAAATCTATGCATGGTCTATCGCGGCGGAAAATGTCACAGCCCGAAATTCGCGAATTCAGCAACATTCCAGCTGATGTTGGCAGCAGCGTACAAAACAAATGTCTGCATGGCTTACATCGGTGGAAAGTTAATCGCATATGTTTAAGTCATTGGACGCGGATTCTGGAGATATGGATGCATAATGGACAATGAAGTATACTAGTAAAGCATTTCAAGAATAAATTATTTTGCGTTCAAGATTGAAAAGCATGAGAAAGAGCACCCAACGTCTCGTTGTTTGGAATTCAATCGTGTGTATACAAACTCGACGTTCGAGCGCAAGCGCGCACACACACGCACTCACACACACACACACACACACACATACACACACACGCGCGCGCGCGCGCACATCTACACACACATCTACACACAGAAACCTCACATCTACTTGTGAACATTAACAAATACGAACCACTGCGAGGAAGGTTATCCACATACACACGTCTCCCAAGGGATATACAGACGAAACGGGCTGTCATGAATATTGAAAACAAGGACCCGTATTCTTTTCTCTGGTCCGTCACCGCAGCTCTCTCACCACTACCAAGGCGTAATTCCGATCGTCCGAGTTCCTATCCTCATTATAGCGAAGTGCTCAAATACGAAGGATTGGATTTTTCGATGAGCTTATCGATAATTAAGAAATTTGAGGCATTGAATGGTTTCACGATCGATGTGTATGGGATCGATGACGTCACGAAAGGCGGTATTAGTAAAATTGTACCGATATATCTGACTAAACAAACGTCGGATAAACCAACCATTCACCTATTCATGATCAAAGCCAAATCGATGTGGTGGCGGAGGACGAGGAGGAGGCTGACGAAGACGATGCTGCTGTTCCTAGGGTGTATCGTCATTTCGCGTGGATTAAAAACATGTCACGACTCTTGAGTGCGCAGATATCGAAGGGCGTCATTTTATGCGTCATTTTACCAAGGAAGAAAAATTGCAAAGGCACAAAGAGGATTGCGCGAATAATGCGTAGATGATTATGATTAAACATTAGAAGTCATGTGTACACTCCAATAAAACTGAGATTTAATCAATTATAAAAAATTGTATCAAATTTATTTAGAATTAACCGTGGTTTCGGTTATCCGTGGATCGTTCGGTCCCGATCACCTCGGTTAATCTGAGTCCTACTGTAAAAAGTATGAAAGGCTAGCATAGTATATCGAAAGGCTATCAATATGGGTTTTCCACAAATAAATCAAAGACAATAAGAACATATCCATAAGACGCGGTAGCATCGCATTGCCGGTATACTCACAAAATCAGGAGAGAGGCCGCAGATGAGTGGTACGTAAATATGCCGGCCGAGCCATACTTGATGTATTACAATTTCAATAATATGTATGGTGTAGCTATGTGTGAATTATTGCCATACGAGTCGTTCACTTGGGTGGAAAATTTCGAGCAATGTATCGGGGATATTCCAGATGACGCTGAAACGGGATTCATCTTGAAGTTGATTTGGACTATTCTCCAGAGTTACACGACATGCACAAAGATGTACCCTTGTACCCACAGCACTACGGCCCTCCTGGGCGGGCACTCAAAGAAAATTAACGACCACGTGGCCGCGAAAAGAAAAATACGTAAGTCACTAAAGAAATTTGAAACACCGGGTAAAAGTTCGATTACGCGTCATGAAAATGTCTTCGAACACCATCAAGCGATTATATTAATTTATTTTCAATCGAATTCCATACATAAGAAATTTAGTTTCACATTCGAAAGAAATATTTCAAACAGTTGTGCAATCCGATAACAGATGATGATGTAACGAAGTACGCGGTGAGGAGAATAAATAAAAATTACATAATGTTACATTTCTTTTATTTGTACGAATCTTTATGATTCGACCCCCAATTAAACATTTTAAATACATTTTGCAATGCACCATTTTTTCATGCTTTTCACAACGTAGCGTCGGGCTTCCATCTAATTTACTCAATGCATCCATATCTTCCGAGTCCACATCAACGTTTCAATAACTAGATAATTAGAAGAGTATGTGGCTTCCGGATGGAGGCCGTGTTGAGGATCAGCGTTGTGCCGACGTTTCGCAAACGTTACAGTCTGCATCAATAGGGCTGAGAGCTCCGATACTGAAGCTCTCGTGTCTCAGGTATTCCTTATATAGTTGCAGTCATCGTTCCAGATCGCTGCACCAGCCAATCAGATGTTTTAATTGATCAGCTGGTCAATTAAAAAACCGGGAGGACGGTGTGCCAAATAGGATTGACGTGATATCCTCCATCTCTGTTTAGGTTGTCCGGATGTTTTCGGATTTCCAAGCCTTCTCGGTGTTTCCTGGAAAAATAGCTGTTTGATGGGGCCAGACTTTGGGCTTTGTCGAACTGGATGGCATGACCAGTCTCCATCCAATGTTCGGCCAGCGCTGATTGTGTAATATGGCCATATTTGATACACCGTTGGTGTTCTTTGATCCGTGTACTGATCTTCCTCCCGGTTTCCCCTATGTACACTTTACCGCATGAGCAGGGTATTTTGTATACTCCTGGTGCACTTAATGGTGGTCTTTGGTCTTTTGCACTCGGAATCACTTGTGCTAGTTTCTTCTGAGGTTTGAAGATGACTCGCACGTTATGTTTTCCAAGGACCCTGCCTATGCGATCGGTTATGCCCTGAAGGTATGGAAGGGAAGTTGTAGTTATTTGTCCTTCGTTCTCTCCATCAGGTGCTGTAACCGTTTTCGGATCAGCTATTTTCCTTTTCAGATTTTTTATCGTTCTTTCGATGTTGCCTGGCTTGTAGCCATTGTCTCCTAAAGCTTTTCGTAGGTGTTCTAGTTCAACCTCCAGGGAGTCTGGTTCGGAGATCGCTAGAGCTCTGTAGACCAGAGAGCTTATGACCGACTGTTTTTGGGAAGGGTGGTGATGGGACGTAGCGTGGAGGTATCTATCCGTATGCGTTGGCTTCCGGTAAACTTTATGGCCCAAAGTGCCATCGCTTTTCCGTTGAACCAGTACATCCAGAAAAGGGATTTGATTTTCCTGTTCTATCTCCATGGTGAATTGAATATTGGGGTGTTGGGAGTTGAGGAAGGTTAAGAAATGATTGAGGTTTTCTTTGCCGTGACTCCAAATGACGAAGGTGTCATCGACATATCGGAACCAGGTGGAGGGCTTGAGGGAAGCTTCTTGCAGAATTCTGTTCTCGAAGTTCTCCATAAAGATGTTGGCAATGATAGGGGAAATAGGGGAACCCATGGCTGCGCCGGAAGTTTGTTCATAAAACTGGAATTGAAATTGGAAGTATGTAGAGTTTAGGCAATGTTCTATGAGGGGCAGTAGGTTAGGGGCAACTTTTTTGGAATTTTTAACTATGCTTAGGGTTTCATTGGTTGGGACGTTTGTAAACAGGGATACAACATCGAAACTCACTAAAATATCTCCTGGTTGTACCTTGATAGACTGGATCTTGTTCACAAAATCCCGGGAGTTTTGGATATAGGAGTTATTGAGACCTACGAGTTCCTGCAAAGGTTTGCAGAGAAAACGTGCCAAGTGATATGTAGGACTGCCTATGTTGCTAACAATGGGCCTCAGCGGGATGTTGTTTTTGTGTATTTTTGGCAGACGGTAAAGCCTGGGTGGTAGGGATTCCTTGGGTGTAAGGGCTTTGGTTAGGTTTTCCGATAGACCAGCCTTCTTTAGAAGTATTGTTGTTTTCTTTTCTACACTCGATGTAGGGTCACGTAATAATTTCTTGTACGCGTTGGTGTCCTCGAGCAGGTTCATAGTTTTACTGCAGTAGTCCGTTTTATCCATGATGACAGTTGCATTCCCTTTGTCAGCTGGTAGTATTAAGATGTCCTTGTTTTTCTTCAAATTGTGAAGAGCAAGGTGTTCTTCCTTCGTGATATTCTGCTGCGGAGGTTTTGCCTTGTGTAGAATATTGCTTATCCGTTTCCTGATGTCGTTGCCAGTATCTAGTGGGAGACGGTAGATGGCAGTTTCCACCTGGCTGATGATTTCTCTGGTTGGAATTTCTGTCGGTGTAATGGCGAAATTGTGTCCTTTTGCGAGGACTGATATTTCAGCTGCGGAGAGTGTGTGGTTACTTAGGTTTTTTACTGTGTGGGTTAGGATGGGCTGCTTCGTCTGTGGACATAGTTTCCTGAATTTTTTCTATTTGATTCTTGGATCTTAGGTCTGCACAGTGGAGGGCTTGTTCGTGGGTGACACGGTCAAGATCTTCCCACAGCTGTGGTTCCAAAGAGTCAGATAGACGTAGGTGAAGTTTAAGGAGTTTTTGGGAATTTTGGTCCAAAAGCTTTTTGGTGACAGCTATTCTCTCCTTTACCAGTCTCAGCGACGCCTGGTGGAGGATAGTTTTGATAGAATTGGTGGAGGATAGTTTTGATAGAATTGATCAGCTGGTCAATTAAAACATCTGATTGGCTGGTGCAGCGATCTGGAACGATGACTGCAACTATATAAGGAATACCTGAGACACGAGAGCTTCAGTATCGGAGCTCTCAGCCCTGATGATGCAGACTGTAACGTTTGCGAAACGTCGGCACAACGCTGATCCTCAACACGGCCTCCATCCGGAAGCCACATACTCTTCTCATTACATAAAGAGCCGTGAAAGCCTTAAAACTAAAATCAGACGCCTACACGGAGAGGCTATTTTGGGTTCTGTTAACACCTTTTCCAAACTCAGGAAAACTCTGCACATCCAACTGTGCTCGTTAACATTCCTAAAAAGGTGCCGCGACCATCAAGTGGTACCAAAATGTTTTCAATTAAAAAACCCCTTTCCATCAAAACAAGCCAAAACTATCCTCCACCAGGCCTCGCTGAGACTGGTAAAGGAGAGAATAGCTGTCACCAAAAAGCTTTTGGGCCAAAATTCCCAAAAACTCCTTAAACTCCTTAAAATTCCCAAAAACTCCTTAAACTACGTCTATCTGACTCTTTGGAACCACAGCTGTGGGAAGATCTTGACCGTGTCACCCACGAACAAGCCCTCCACTGTGCAGACCTAAGATCCAAGAATCAAATAGAAAAATTCAGGAAACTATGTCCACAGACGAAGCAGCCCATCCTAACCCACACAGTAAAAAACCTAAGTAACCACACACTCTCCGCAGCTGAAATATCAGTCCTCGCAAAAGGACACAATTTCGCCATTACACCGACAGAAATTCCGACCAGAGAAATCATCAGCCAGGTGGAAACTGCCATTTACCGTCTCCCACTAGATACTGGCAACGACATCAGGAAACGGATAAGCAATATTCTACACAAGGCAAAACCTCCGCAGCAGAATATCACGAAGGAAGAACACCTTGCTCTTCACAATTTGAA